>CM051260.1:24133408-24295908 GCA_027921565.1 Artemia sinica
GTGTGTAATTTTTTTGTGTGTGTAAGTTTTGTGGTGTGTGTGTGTGTGTGTGTGTATAAGTTTGTGTGTGTGTGTGTGTGTGTGTGTGTGTGTGTGAGTAAGTTTCTGTGTGTGTAAGTTTTGGCGTGTGTGTGTAAGTTTTCGTGTGTGTGTGTGTAAGTTTGTGTGTGTGTGTGTGTGTGTGTAAGTTTTTGTGCGTGTGTGTGAGTTTTTGTGTTCAGTGTAAGTTTTTGTGTGTGTAAGTTTTGGTGTGTGTGTGTGTAAGTTTTGTGTGTGTGTGTGTAAGTTTTGTGTGTGTGTGTGTAAGTTTTCGTGTGCATGTGTAAGTTTTTGTGTGTGTCAGTTTTGTGTGTGTGTGTGTAAGTTTTCGTGTGTGTGTGTGTAAGTTTGTGTGTGTGTGTGTGTAAGTTTTTGTGCGTGTGTGTGTGAGTTTTTTTGTGTTCATGTGTAAGTTTTTGTGTGTGTGTGTGTGTGTAAGTTTTTGTGTGTGTGTAAGTTTTGGCGTGTGTGTGTGAGTTTTTGTGTGTTTGTGTGTGTAAGTTTTGTGTGTGTGTGTGTGTGTGTGTGTGTGTGTAAGTTTTTGTGTGCATGTAAGTTTTTGTGTGCATGTAAGTTTTCGTGTGTATGTGTAAGTTTTTGTGTGTGTGTGTGTTTGTGTGTAAGTTTTTGTGTGTGTAAGTTTTGGCGTGTGTGTGTAAGTTTTCGTGTGTGTGTGTGTGTGAGTTTTGTGTGTGTGTGTGTGTGTGTGTAAGTTTTTGTGCGTGTGTGTGTGAGTTTTTTTGTGTTCATGTGTAAGTTTTTTTTTGTGTGTGTGTGTGTGTGTGTAAGTTTTTGTGTGTGTGTAAGTTTTGGCGTGTGTGTGTGAGTTTTCGTGTGTGTGTGTGTGTGTGTAAGTTTTGTGTGTGTGTGTGTGTGTGTGTGTGTGTAAGTTTTTGTGTGCATGTAAGTTTTTGTGTGCATGTAAGTTTTCGTGTGCATGTGTAAGTTTTTGTGTGTGTGTGTGTGTGTGTGTGTGTGTAAGTTTTTGTGTGTGTGTGTGTAAGTTTTGGCGTGTGTGTGTAAGTTTTGGCGTGTGTGTGTAAGTTTTCATGTGTGTGTGTGTGTAAGTTTTTGTTGTGTGTGTGTAAGTTTTTGTGTGTCTAAGCTTTTGTGTGTGGATGTAAGTTTTTTGTATGTGTGTGTGTAAGTTTGTGTGTGTGTGTGTGTAATTTTTTTGTGTGTGTAAGTTTTTGTGTGTGTGTGTGTGTGTGTGTGTGTATAAGTTTGTGTGTGTGTGTGTGTGTGTGTGTGTGTGTGTGTGAGTAAGTTTCTGTGTGTGTAAGTTTTGGCGTGTGTGTGTAAGTTTTCGTGTGTGTGTGTGTAAGTTTTGTGTGTGTGTGTGTGTGTGTGTAAGTTTTTGTGCGTGTGTGTGTGAGTTTTTTTGTGTTCATGTGTAAGTTTTTTGTGTGTGTGTGTGTGTGTAAGTTTTTGTGTGTGTGTGTGTAAGTTTTGGCGTGTGTGTGTGAGTTTTCGTGTGTGTGTAAGTTTTGTGTGTGTGTGTGTGTAAGTTATTGTGTGCATGTAAGTTTTTGTGTGCATGTAAGTTTTCGTGTGCATGTGTAAGTTTTTGTGTGTGTGTGTGTGTGTAAGTTTTTTTGTGTGTGTGTGTGTAATTTTTTGTGTGTGTGTAAGTTTTCGTGTGTGTGTGTGAGTTTTCGTGTGTGTGTGTGTAAGTTTTTGTGTGTGTGTGTAAGTTTTTGTGTGCATGTAAGTTTTTGTCTGCATGTAAGTTTTCGTGTGCATGTGTAAGTTTTTGTGTGGTGTGTGTGTGTGTGTAAGTTTTTGTGTGTGTGTGTGTGTAAGTTTTGGCGTGTGTGTGTAAGTTTTCGTGTGTGTGTGTAAGTTTTCGTGTGTGTGTGTAAGTTTTTGTGTGTGTGTGTGTAAGTTTTTGTGTGTGTGTAAGTTTTTGTGTGCATGTATGGGGACCGGGGGAGGACCTTTGGGGCCCAGGGAGGACGTTTGGGGATCCGGGGGCCCTTGAGGATTGAGTGGTCTTTTTGGGAGTCCGGTGGACCTTTGGGGGCCTGGGAGGGCCTTTGGGAGCCCAGTGGACCTTTGGGGACCGGCGGAGGACCTTTGGGGGCCCGGGGGCCCTTGGGGGGCCGGTTGGCCCTTTGGGAGCCCGGGGGACCTTTGAGGACCAGTGGAGGGCCTTTGGGGGTCTGAGGAGAGCGTTTGGGGTCCGGAGGACCTTTGGGGGTCTGGTGGGCCCTTGAGGACCAGGGGAGGGCCTTTGAGGGTCTGAGGAGGGCGTTTGGGGGGCTGGGGCTCTTTGGGAGCTTGGGGGACCTTTGAGGACCGAGCGCTTCCTTCGGGGTTGGGGTAGGAGGATCGGAACCCTTTGGGGTTGGGGTAGAGGACCTCACAACACTGTTCAAATGAAACTTGTGTATTATAACGACCACAGAGTTTCACCATTAAATTCTCTTCTAAAATCTCTTCAAAAATCATCTTTTAAAATGTCTCTAACTGTTTCGCCGAAATAGTTCCATAACCTGTCTAAAACAGTTTCGCCCAAATAATCCCTAAACGTAATTCAGCGTGTTCCTTTTGTTTGGCATCCCTGCGCTGGCTTATTTCAATTATTTGGAAACCTTTTCGCGCGCTAAGATCAAAACATTTGCTCGGAAACGATTCTTCTGGAAGAACTCCAGACATTAATAAACTTCGCGCCGGAGACAATTCAAACAATCATGACATCATGTGTGATCTAACTGTTTCTCGGAAACATTTCTGTTCGAAATCCAAAGACATTAATTAACTTTACGTTATCTGTCAGACATTAATTAACTGTTTCCCGGGAACTCATAACATTTGGCTCGAATAACAATAACAAATACTATTTCTGGATCATAACATCCGCCTCGAACAGGAAGGAAATGTCATTAACTGTTTCTCGGAACCTCATAACATCTGGCTCGAATAACAATAACAAATACTATTTCTGGATCATAACATCTGCCTCGAGCGTGCACTTACAACAACAACATTGACCCCATTAACCACGTGTTCTCTCTAATGACTCTGTTCAAAACAACAATAACATTGACCTTGGCATTTTGCCTCGGAAACAATAACAACATTGACCTTCGCTGAGGGCGTGCCAAAAACACACCTGGAGAAAGAGGCCATTGACCGATTACGCAATCATTCTCCCTAATGACTCTATGCCCATATATGGTGTGCTGATCGGAGCTCATGAGGCATCTCTACTAACGGCCTTTGTGATTAAGGGGTCATTTTTAAAGAATTGGAACAAAATACGAACTTTAGCTTAAAGAGCGAGGTATTGACTAGGGGGCGAACCCCCTAATATACGTATTAAAATATATGAATATAGAAGTTCGTTACGTAAGTTAATTCGTAAGTTACGTATATTTATTACTAATAAAAACGTTCGTAAATAAAATGAAACAAGTTTCGAGAAAGCCATTTAACGAAAAAAAGTAAAATTAATATGCAAATTTTGTTTTAATTATTCATGTACGGTGAGCCAAAATCCAACCCTGCATTAATTCAAAAACGTTCAAAAATTAAATATAAAAAAACAAGTTTTTTTTAAGTTAAAGTAAGGAACGACGTTAAAACTTAAAACGAACAGAAACTATTCCGTATATGAAAGGGGCTGTCCCCTCCTCAACGCCTCACTCTTTACGCTAAAGTTTGACTTTCTCACAACTCTATTTTTTTAACAATAAAAAACTTTAGTGTAAAGAGCGAGGTGTTGAGGAGGGGACAGCCCGTTTCATATACGGAATAATTTCTGTTCGTTTTAGGTTTTAACGTCGTTCCTTACTTTCACTTAAAAAAACTTGAATTTTTTATTTAATTTTCTAGCAGGGGTCCACCTGCTTTTCTCCTAACAAAAACGGTAAATCCTTTTTGATAGCATACTTATTGTAGTTTTTTTTTTTTTTAATTTAAAGAGAGTGTTGCCAAACTGACGTTTCTCCAAATATCATTCCAGTAGCCTAGTGGTCTAAATTTTGTAAATAGATTGTAATCGAAAATATTCTTAACACAATAATATTAAAAATAAATAGCATACAAATTCTTTAGTTCCTAAAAATAAGATTATATGCTCCATTACTCCATAGATTTTTTCCCTATTTTGAATTGTATCATCATAAATGACGTTAAGTTCCGATTCAATATTTAGTAATGGCACTGGAAATGGGAAGTAACAATCAAAAGTACAAACGGATCACTCTCTTTGATAGAAACCATTTCTCAAACTCACTGTAATAACTGAGAAATGTGATACTATTAACCTTAATGGAAACACTCTGTGTTTCCGTTGCAAGAAAACTTCTTCTAGTAAATAGAAACAAGATCTAAAAAGTAATTTAGAAAGCAATTCACTCGTTTAATTAAACAACTTGAATATGAGCAAAGGAAGGGGGATTTTTTTCCTAACTGTAAATATTTTAGAAATTAGTAAGAACTGAACCATGGTCGGGAGAATAAGACGGAATGTCAATGATTAATCTATGCAGAAATTCGCAAAATCCTGATCTTTTACATAAGGAATTTATAGCCTCTTTCATGCCAATTTGATTAGATTCAATTTTCAAACCGTTCATTACAATGAACAATGAATAAATAGCAGCTCTTTTCAAAAGAAACCTAAAAAAAAAATAATAAAAAAAAATAAAAGTACAAATTTTTGCAACAATATACGTATCAAAACAATATGTTGTTTTTACTGATTTCAGATGGGTAAAATTCACCTGATGAAAATTGCAGAAAAAAACCTGTTAGCATAAGGTCACTTATGCCATTGGGAGGTAAACATACCATTAAAATTGTACGACCAAATTCAACTTTTCTGAATTCTCTTTGCCACACATGATAAGACCCTACCTTTGAAAATATTAAATTTGTGTTTTTACTGAAAATATTGGTGATCGCCATTTGAGTTCTAGAGTCCTTTCATACAAGTCTGTTATATTCTTATGAAAATTGGAGCTAAAAACTAAAAAAAAAAAAAAATCAATATTCAACTTTGAAGATTCCATTTGTCTTCCAAATATTACGTGAAATAATCTTATTTGTTTTATAAGTCATAAAATACTATAATAAAGTCTCTATAGCCTAATCTACTTTTGCACTAGCAAAGCATGAGTCAAATATAGCCTAGAATAGAAATACTTTTAGCCCATTGAGAAATTATGTGTTAACCGAAACGGATTATGTAGTTGTATTTTTTACATGGTATCGTTTTAGTGCATTCCAAAGACAATTTGTTTAATCAAAATTTAAAATCTTTCATTATTTTTATAATACCCTCCTTCTCACTTATTGCTTTTTCCGGTTTTCAACTTCTTGTTATCTTCTTTAGTCATTCTTCAAACAATCTTGGATTTTCTATCCACAAGAGAGTTGATCTCTTTCCCTTGTTTAACTTTAACAAGCTCTTTACCGTTCACACCGTTATTCAAAGAATTTGTCGTTCAGTTGAAAGTCTCTTTTTAAAGACAAAATCTCAACATACGAGAAAGCTGTCATCAAGACTGGTCATCAACACTGGGATTACAAAATGTTAAGGATTTTTTTGAAAGATATTAATTTGACGTGTTAATCAAATTAAAGAAATTTTTACAACTATTTTCTTCTACTTTGGTGCGGTAGAAACCACTAGTCTGAGGAGGTAGACAAATGCCGAAGTAACTGTTAATTTTATTGGCAATTATGTCGCTAATTTACATTACTCGGTATCAAATCCAAAAATGTCAGTCATTCCCATACCAACTGTAATTTCAGTCATCACCAGTATCAGAGCTAGCTGATAAGACTGGCCTAGTATAAAAACTATCGAAATCATCGACTGAAAAGGTATGTTTTAAGTATTAAATATGATTCTATTGCTTTGATCAACCTAACTCAGTGATAACTCAACAGTAATAAGGAGGAGTCCCAGGCCAGGCTTCGGCCCTCCAATCTTAGATATTAAAACTTTTTCCATTATTTCAGTGCAACATGACATTCTCCTCTCTATCCATGTTGCAGCAGGACATGCATTTTTTGCCTCACCTAACATCTGAAATTGAGATATTACTTGGGATTTGGTTTAACCGCAAACTTCCCATTCTCACGATGGCTGAGCTTGCTGAGTAAAGTCACTGGCCCCCACACCAGGCCAAAGGATTTTTTTAAACCACGATCCAAACCCTCGTTCCAAAGGACATAGATTTCATATCCAGAATGCGTACCGTTGCTATAAAAAGTCGATGTGGGTGGCGGAGGGGGCTCTGGCCAACTTTGGTCATCTAATCATGCCCACTGCAAATCCTTCTGTGGTTACATTTAAAACAAATCTGGTAGCTTAATAAAGACATAAAATTATGCGGGTTTTGAAAACGTATAATTTCAAAATCCGCATAATTCACGGCCAATCGGCCATAATATCTCGGCCAACTTAATGCCTCAGAGGGTCAATAGTCACCGTCTGTAAGTCCCCTGGTCAAGGAACTAAAAAACTAAAAACGGAAAACTTCAAAAGAACTAAAAAAACTAAAAACGGAAAGCTTATAATTTTTAAAAGCCAGAATCTGAGGCCATAACCATGGCGTGTACTGGGCTTGAACTCTCTCCCCCGAAACTTTTGTCCATCTCGTACAAAAGTAACAAAAAATGTATATAAACAAGTTTTTGATTCGTTTCGCAAGGTTTTTATAAAACACCCCCCCCCGAACCAAAATCCCGGGTACGCCCTTGCCAAAACTGTTTTTGAAGATGCTACGGCTGGTGTTATGTACCACACATCTAGCTATAAAATTTTTCGTTGTATTTTTATTACATAGGGCTCTCATAATAAATAATAGTAAGTGTAGTCTTTTCTTCATCATAGGAAAAAAAATAAAACCAATGAACGGTTAATTCTGGGCATTTCCATCCCGAATTAATATATATCTTGCACAACCTAGTAAAAAGAATACACAAAATATCTTCTTAGATCTCGTATGCAAAATTTTTGAAGTTAATATTTCAGAAAATAAAATTTAAAAAAAACTTTTATTAGATATAATATTTCAGAAAAGTATTATATCTCGTCCGAAAAGTTTCCTTTTCAAACTATTCAGTAGGCTCAATATTACATCTAGTTCAAAATCATTAATAAATAACACCAACTTTACTATGCATGAACCGTGGGGAAATTTCTGGTCTTGCCCACTATTTTGAAAGATTCCCATGGATACCGGTTAATATAATGAACACATTCAAAGCCCTATTATAATGAACTCGGCTTGCTTATTTATTTACCGTTGAAGCAAGATTTATTTGTACGCACTTGTAATTTTCGTTATAGAGAAGGTTAAACACAATAATTTAACTGACATCTTTGCCAAGAAATATAATGAATATTACTCAGTATTAAATATGGAGTTATAGCCCCTCCTTCTTTGAGTAGCGTCTTTCCATTAAATTAGAGCCAAATCAGAGCATTAAAATCAAAACGAGTAGAAATTATTTCGTATATGACAAGAAGTGGCCCCCTCCTCAGCTCCTGATCTTTACATAAAGTTGTATAATACTTTTAAAAAATATTTTTGTTCCATTTAAAAGGAAATTGTATTTGAGCTGTATTTCCTTAAGGATTTGAATAAAAAGTGAAACTATAGCGTGAAGAGCGAGGGGTGGAAAAGGGGCTCTAATTTAATTTCCTAATTTAATCGCTCTAATTTGAAATTAGGAAAGAATTTAAAATTATTGGCTCTAACCATGAACGCAAAGCGGAGAACCATAAATGATCTATAGTTTTCCCGTGGATGGAACTTAGATGATTTTCTTTATTGGTATTCTATTGTTTTGTCTAGATCTCTTTCTTCCTATGACTGAGAACCCGTAATTAGTAATAACAAGTAATTAGTAGCGCCACGGAAAGTATGGCATCACTCGTTTGAATTAAAAAGATCAACTTTTTGTAAGGGAGGAGGGTCAAAACACAGCAACAATATACAAATCTTGGAGCTTTAATATTTTTTCCAAGACCAAACAAATCTTCTTTGGGAAAAAAGGCGTTTAGGAGGGGACAGCCCTTTTCATATACGGAATAATTTCTGTTCGTTTTAAGTTTTAATGTTGCTCCTTACTTTCACTTAAAAAAACTTGTTTTTTTTTTTATTTAATCATTTTTAAGATGCATCTACAAGTGCGCAAAATTACTTGGTTTTGATTCTCCTTGAAAATATTTATGATTTTGAAAATATTAGACCCTCCCATCCTAGGGACAGATATACAATAGGTCCATTAGACAGTCCTAGGCCCCATGGGCAACTGGGGGCCCAGAGAAGCTAAAATGCTATCTATGAGGCATGTCTTACTTTTCATCACACATTAATATATTACATTGATATTAACCATGAACATCAAGTTGCGAGCTTTGGCGTATCTTTCAGTCAACTTGTCAGCATTGGGATTGTTGTTACCGTCATTGACCGATGGGCCCATTTCACCTAAATCTTAAAGTTTAACCACTGATCTTTCGAGGGGGTGATAAACCGGACAAGTAAACCAAGCCCATTAACTGTATAATTTTCAAGTAATGCCGTCACAAAGAGGTCTATAAGGAGTTTCGTTCGATTAAAAAGCTAGTGTTAGTGCGTTTGCACAATTTTACATTGCAGAGAAAAATATTCGGCTATAGGCGTGAATGAATTGTTTCCAGAAATTTAAAAATATATTTTGGTTGTCTTTATTAGAGTTTAGGACCTCTGAGATTGGTGCTTCAGTTTAAGGAGAATTTCAAGGGTTCTGTATTAGCAAAAAGGTGAGATATCTTTCCCAAGGTTAACCTCCAATCTGTTTCATCTACCTTATCCTCTTTCCTTCTAATGAGCGTGCGTGGCCCTTTAACTACTAAATGTGGCCCTTTAACTACAACGTTGGTGGCAATAGTACTCCCAGTCCATAACATTAATGACATTGGAATATTTTTATAACATGGACTATAACAGTGGATTCTTTTAATGACGTTTTTGATACTAAGATTGTACATAGATACGAGAAACATCTTGTAACAACAAAAGGAAACTTCAGCCAAAACTACATAACACTGTTAAACTTTTTATGTTTTGTTTTGCTTCTATTTTGCCTTTAATTAATACCAATCTAAACTCGTAATTGAATTGTGTTATTCTACATATGAAACTTCCGTTAATAAAAAAATACAACATTTAACTGATATTTTTATTTGCTCCCATTAAGAATTTAGCGTACTTCTCAGATATGTAGGCAAGATTTTTTGGGGAGTGACTGTTGGACTAAGCTACGCAGGAGCTATCGAAACCACAGGAATCTTCTACTGGGGAAATTAGGTTTAAAGAAAATACAGACTAGCAATAGAATTCAAATATGAGCCATTACTTTCAGGAGTTTTGTATCAGATTAGGAACAGAATTTTTAGAGTTCACTCTACCATATACCACGAAAGTCACATAAATAAAAAAAACATCAACATTTAACTGAAATTAAGTTCAGCTCTTGCCATTCAGAATTTAGTGCGCTTCTAAGGTATTTTGGTAACAATTTTTGGAGGGAGGGACACATTAAAAATTGGTAAAATGTTGGGCAATGTTAACATTTATCAATAAAATCTTTTAAGTTAATTTTTTGAATGAACAGTTTTGTCTCTTTCTTTATCTTTGGAAATCAGGAATGAGGAGTATGCTAGAGACTTTACTTAGGACATGCTGTAGGAGAGGGCAATGGAACCCAAACTTTAATTATCCAGCAATATAAAGTCATTATTAAACAGTTTTTTAGGCCTAACATAAAAAACAAACTTTAAAGCACCTTCTTTTAAAGCACCGAGTGGACTGAAAATTATTCCACTGATACGACACCGGAACATTTATTTTTGTCTGTAAATTAAAATTACAACAATAAAAATTATTGGCTTTTCTTATGTCTAGCTACAACAAAAAGCATCTTCAAACAGTCAATTTTCCCTTAAATAATGACGATATTCTGTCGATCAGATCCCTTTCTTAACCTTAGCTCTTCCTCAGGAACAGCCTGGTAAAGAACTCTTTCCTTAGAAAGAATAAGATACTTGGTCTCCAGTGAGTTCTGAAGTGCAATTCTATTATAACCCAAGGGACGGCGGTTTTTGGAAAGTATAGACTCTGTAAATAATAGTAAAATGTACTACAGACTAGGAAAAATGGGACCACCATGGATAAAAGAAATCTCAGATGATATTTTCGTTTAAAAAAAAGAAAAGCTTAAGTAGACCAATTTTTCTCTTTTCACTTTCCCACTTTCGCTGTTTCTATTCACCTTTTTCAATTTTCCACAATATTTTTCTACCGTATGGATCTGGTCATCTAGAGGAGAGTTAAAGTAGATATCGTTGTATTGTTTCAAAAAGAAATTATACTGTCTCTTTATTTTGGACTTTATGCTGAATTTAGAATAAATGAAACAGTAAACAATGAGTCGACGTGATCGAATAACTGTTCTATGGTCTTAGTAAGTCAGCCTTACAATCTTTATACACCAAGTTGCACCATTTTCTTACAATTAAATTATTATAAGTTAAATATTTTCAATTGTAGCGAATTGATGATGATGCAGTGGAACTGATGAATGAAAATCATGCCAATAAGCTATGTAACTAGTCCGCCAAAACGCACATGTTTATTCGTTTCTAGAAACATATGTAGCCTATGTATGTTCCTATGATTTAAAATTTCAATTTTGCCCTTCGTAGGGTTCTGTTTATTATTGAGGCTCTTGCCCACTGAGTTCTCTATAGTTGTGGGTTGCCACCGGATTTAAACTGTTGAAAATCAAATACAAGAATATATACAAAAAATGAAACACAAAATATTGAGACTAATTCCATCTAAATCACTGATAAATTCTTTATACAGTCTTTTTCGTGGTGAAATAGCTTTTTCAGGCAGTTATTTGGCTAATCAGTTTGCTAATATTTTACTTTTTTTGACGAAAAAACATTTTCTTTTTGAAAATCTTAAGGACTCTAATCTTACCTCTCCGGCGTTTTTTCTTTTTTTTTTAGAAAATCAAAGTTCATTCAGCTTTAATCAGTAATCAAAGGACTTCTAATCAAACTCCTTTGTCCAAGGCAGCTGAAGTAGAGTTTACAGTGAAAGGTTAAATGGTAGGTTTAGAATGAGTTATCAGAATAAATTTCTTTAATGTTTGTATTTTTTGGATATTTTGTGTATATTATTTGTGTAAAAGAAAGTTATAACAATGGAAAAGTTTTGTTCTTTTATTTTTACTAAATAACAGTGATTTTTTTCTCTTAATGATTATTATTTTTATTATTCTCGTTTTTGAAAATACAGTCATTTTTCCTTTTTTGTGTGGGAGACATGACAGGCCACCCATTCGGAAAAGATTTAAAATTGTAATAAAGGCCAACGTGAGAAGGGCTTCCTGTGGTTGGAGGGTACCTTTGATTATAGGAAAGGCAATTTCCTTTCTTATGGATTGTTTTTTTTTATGGTATATGATGGTTCAAAGTGTGTCCAGTGATTTTAAGTGACGTCTAAGGTTTAAAGTAAATTTTTTGTTAAAGTTGTTATCACTGAGAGGCGTGGAGGTGGGATTGATTAAAACAAAAAACTCCGTTGTTAAATGTACTAATTGGCAGAAAATTATGAATTTCAGTACATTTGACAAAGGCCAGAGAGCTCTAAATTCTCAAATGAAGAGAAATAAAAAAAAACAAATAAAAAGAGATCTTTCAGTGAGAGATATTCTTAACAAAAGATATCTACAATCTTTAGCTTTCAATTTTGTACTGCCAATACAACATTAAACCCACAGTTTATAGACAGTAAGCTTATCGCAGATAATTTCTGGTCTTCGGTCTCGGTGCGAACAAAAAGCTCCTCCCACTTGTTTCTGCCTTAGCGGATTAGTCTGTTATCGTCAATCACTGAGAAATGGTTACCAAGTGCATTATTCGTAATAGCGGGTTTCCACTTGTTTCGTGTCCAAGAGAAATCTGACTTGTCTACCCGCGAAAAGATCTGATAACGCCTATGTTTCTATCTGCAAAAAACGTTCTCCGGAGCACTCACACCCCTGTCCGGGTTTTTATAATGGGAGAGATAGAGAATGAATACTGCTAATTCTATAAACTGTGATTAAACCAAAATCAGAAAGAATAGTTACCTGCGTCGAATCACTGGAGATAACAGTTTGTACCGTATCTTTACCATGATGTCTCCAAAGGACAAATGCTGGTTCATCAATGTAACCAGTTATGACACAATTTAAATTGACACTACTTCCAGCCATTACATAAATGTCTGGATCTCCTTTAATTTCTATCGTTGGTACTGAAATAAAATGCATCATAAAGAACCATGAAAAAAATTGAAGTAGCATATTCTGAGTACAAAAAGAAAACATGAGTTAAAAGCTGCTATGCAGAAAGTAAAAGCTTATGTGAAAAACAGTGAAGACTGGAGGCAGAATTCTTCAATAGATACTAATTCTAGCCATTGACATACAAATTAAATTTTTGTAGGGGTGGAAGGGGTTCAATATTTACCAAGAGGGGAATTTAGGTTGAAAAGAAGCTACGAAAATTGTCTTGTTTTTCAGAAAATTATCAATGTTACACTTTGTAAATATTTGTATCTCTAGTTAGGAGTGTTTAGAGCCCTGGTTGTTATCCGCTCTTCCTCCAGATGCCCATACTTCTATCCAGCATGAAAATCTTTGTATCCCTTTTAATTTTAACGTTGGGATTACTATAAAAAAAGGATTAAAAAAAAACGAAAAAATACAACACTTTAAGGACCCTATCTGCTTGAAATAACTCCAGGTATCCAAACAATTAACAAAGGAACAAGAATAAACTAAACTTATAACTTAGTTTTAAAACTTAGAATGTATAGGAAGCATCCACGTTACATAAACAACTGCGTTTTAAATCCAAAATAGGCCTGGGTTTATTTCGATAAGTTCCCTTATACTGGTTTAGTAAGCCTAATATTTTAGATTTTGGAAGATTACATTGTAGGTTACATTAAACCTATCATGGTGGCCTCTTAATGGCAACCTACTAAAAAATGAACTCTAATCCATGAAGATCCTCCAAAGCTAGTGCCAGCACATATCGGCATTTTGGATGCTTGGCCTTTTTTACACGGACAAGTAGCAACCTTTTCGTCCAACGTTGTCACGGCGGGGATCAGCCCCTCAGACTATATTGCCAAGCAGGGCATCAATCTAATATGCTACCAGAGGGTTAAACCTTGCGCATAGTAACCTAAAATATGAAAACGCGTAGAAAAAAAAAAACCTCAAGGTAGGAAGAATCGCCACTTGGACCTGATTCACGAATGGCAATTGTTATGTCGATCAATATTAATTGTTAAACTTCGTCGCAAAAACAAACTAGTGGGAAATTCAAAAAAATACTCTGAGACCTCACAATACTGGCTTCGGATTGAAATTAAAACTGCGCCATCGGAATCAGCGTAGCAAAAAACCCCACTTAAAAGAATTACAGTCCTCATCTTGACCAACAGGGAAAATCACTTTTTCGCAGGGGAAGTAATAACGTGTAGCCTTTTATTATTCTTATCTTCTTCTTTTTAGCCGCCACTAGTGGGACACAGAAACATCACAGCAAGAGATTTAAGGACTCTTTTGAAAGGACATTGTTAGGATTAGTGCCTTTGTAAGTGTTAAAAACACAATATTAAAATAAACGCAATTTTAGAGAAATAGCGTATTTTCATAAACATACGTATTTTTCAAAGAAGATGCTTCTTTGGGGTATGATAATGATATCACGAGTGACCCGACTACTGGATTCACTGCGGTCACATTGTCCCTGTCACATTTAGTCCCTTTAGGGCTTAACTGGTAATTAGTTAGAAGAATAAGACAGGATTTTCACTGCCTGATCAGTTAAGAGATCCCTCTATAGTTTCTTCAAAAACCCTTATCACATCTTTTGAAAAGTGGAACGAGGTCCTGAATGACAAAAATATTACAAACAGAGCAAAAGTCAACACTAGCTTGAATTATTTCAAAAAAGGTATCGAGCTCTTAATTGATGGAATTACATCTTTACAACCTTACTTTGGGCTGCAGCCAAGCCTATAATTAATCGGTAAAATGCTGGATTTAAAACTTCTTTAAGACGCATGTGATTTTTACACTATAGCAGAGTCGAACCTAAAATCAGGTACAAAAATTATAGTTCATATTTTTAAATCCAGGCGCTAGTTTTATTCATTGTTGTTTATTTTTTTTCATAGCTTTCACAGTTCAAAATTCTTGGGGATTACATTGATCCTGCTTCCAATAGATCTTCTAATTAATCAGAAAAATTTGCAGCCAAGATCTAGCACAAAACTGAGTAAGGCACTTATACCAACTTAATTTGTATTTTGCACGATCTACTTCGTAAATTTTTGTCTTCATTGTAACTTAATCTAAAATAAAACTTTAGAAGCCCTTTTGCTAGAAATACTGGACACTAAAAATAGAATACTATCGCAAAAGAGTCATATAATTGATAATGTGTAGCAGCTTTTCAACTTCATCCAGTCGACGCCTCAATTTGAAGTTTTATCGTCCTGAAAGAAGTTGTAAAGTGACCATTCAGTGCCACTTAGACCTATAGTAAAAGTTGATATACATCTTATTGGAGACTTAAAAAAAAACGACAAACTTTCGCAACAAATGAGATACATTTTTAATTTCTAACTTTTTTCTTAACCTTTCCAGGCTATAATTATACTTGGGATATTATGCGAATTGAAGTATACACACCACGTCATTGTTTCAGTATTGATGTATTCTCGTCACAAAACTTCCTATTTTTGTCTAGAACATAGAGAACAATGGAAAACAAGTGCTAGAAGGCTTTTAATAAATCTTCCAGATTATTAAATCTTCCAGATTTTTCCCTATTATTTGAGCATAACAATATTTTACGCTACAAATTTTACCCAAAGATTGTATTATCCTCCTTGACAACCCTTGTTCCCATGTCGGTAGCTTTGCCCACGAAGACAAGTTTTAACATTCCAGAATCTTTCGAAAGAAGGGTGGAATAAAAACAATTTTAGTTATGATTGCATTCAAAGGGGCGAGACAGCAATCATGCAGCTCATGTAGCCAAACTATAAATTGCTTCGTCTGGGAAAGTTTTAAACTACATTTGATAACAATGAAAACAAACCTACTCCAAATCTTAAACTTACACCATTTTAAGATAGGCAAGCTTCAATCTGTTTGCTTTACAAATTTCAAAAAGTCAAATTTAGAGGTTGTAATTTCTCACCTTTTTGCACAATCGTTCTCAGTCTACATTTTGGAGAAAATTATTTTGAAACACGGTTTTAACAAAATTTTGCGTTAATTTGGTTTACCTTACTTTGACAATCTGCTCATCTTATATAAGTTAGTGTCGCTAAGATTCTGCCGGCACATAGCTAATCTGAAAAGCATGAAGTGATTCTATAGATTCTAATTGGATTTAATACCAGCCAATGGGTTTTTGGATACTCACAAGAGAGTAGGCGTTTTTTTTTCTAAAGGCAAGCCAAGACCTTCATCATTTAGAGTTGATGTAGTAAATAGAGACTATTTACATAACCAGAAGACTATTTAGGCGATATTTATGTTCATCAGATATAGCTTATCAAACAGTTCGTGGTAACCAACTGTAAGTAAGGAGCGACCCGGCTCAATGGTAACCGAAACTCTAAAAACGGAATTTGATACCAATAGATACATCAAAAGAATTAGATCTTAATGCTGATTTCAAATATATAATTTCATCAAGTTTAGTCTTACCATCAAAAGTTATGCGCCTGAGAAAATTTGGCTGATTTTAGAAAAAGGAGGAAAGACCCCCTAAAGGTTATAAAAACCTTAATAAAAATCACACCATCATATTCAGCGTACCAGAAAACCCAAATGTAGAGGTTTCAAGCACCTATCTACAAAAATGTGGAATTTTGCATTTTTTTGCCAGAAGAAAGATCACGGATGCGTGTTTATTTGTTGTTTTTTTTTTTTTTTTGCTTTTTGGTTTTTTTTTCCCAGGGGTGATCATATCGACCCAGTGGTACTAGAATATCATGGGAGGGCTCATTGGAACGGAAATTAAAAGTTCTAGTGCCCTTTTTAAGTGACCAAAAAAATGGAGGGCAAATAGGCCCCCTCCCACGCTCATTTTTTCCCAAAGTCACCTGATCAAAATTTTGAGATAGCCATTTGGTTCAGCATGGTCGAAAATATGATAACTATGTCTTTTAGGATGACTTAATCCCCCGAAGTCCCTGGGGGGAGGGCTGACAGTTATGGACTTTACCCAATGTTAACATATAGTATTGGCTATTGAGAAGCATAAAGACGCTTTCGTGGGGGATTTTTTCTGGTAGGGGGGGGGGGGTTCGGGGGCTATATGGGAGGATCTTTCCATGAAGGAAGTTTTCATGGGGGGGAAGGGACATTGCTATGAAAGGGGTGCTGGATTTCCCAACATTATTAAAGAAAAAGATCAGAAATTAAATAAAAAAAACAAGTTTTTCTACTGACAGTAAGGAGCAAGATCAAAACTTAAAATGAACAGAAAATATTACGTATATGATTGGGTTCACCCCCTAGTCAATACCTCGCTCTTAAGGCCAAAGTTTTTTTAGTACTTTCATAAGAGCTATTTATTCTAATTAACGGCCTTTGTGATTAAGGGGTCATTTTTAAAGAATTGGAACAAAATTCGAACTTTACCTTAAAGAGCAAGGTTTTCACTAGGGGGCGAACCCCTAATATACGTATTAAAAATCTATTACTAATATTAATCTATTTACTAATATAAATCTATTACTAATAAAAACGTTCGTAAATAAAATTAAACAAGTTTCGAGAAAGCCATTTAACCAAATAAAAGTAAAATTAATATGCAAATTTTGTTTTAATTATTTATGTACGGTGAGCCAAAATCAAAACCTGCATTAATTCAAAAACGTTCAAAAATTAAATAAAAAAAACAAGTTTTTTTTAACTGACAGTAAGGAACGACGTTAAAACTTAAAACGAACAGAAATTATTCCATGTATGAAAGGGGCTGTCCCCTCCTCAACGTCTCGCTCTTTACGCTAAAGTTTGACTTTCTCATAAACTCTATTTTTTCTTAAACAAAAAAAAACTTTTGCGTAAAGAGCGAGACGTTGAGGAGGGTACATTAATGGTAATTATTTTTTCGAATAGTATTAATTATGGAAGTTT
Organism: Artemia sinica; assembly: GCA_027921565.1. Classification (NCBI taxonomy): domain Eukaryota; kingdom Metazoa; phylum Arthropoda; class Branchiopoda; order Anostraca; family Artemiidae; genus Artemia; species Artemia sinica. Next base: position 24,150,689 of record CM051260.1, read on the forward strand.
AAAAAATAGCCTGAAAATCCTTAAAATGGCCTCAGGTTGAAACGAAGTGTGCATTATTGGAATTGTCATGGTCAAAAACCTCATACAGGAACTTACAACTCCCTGGCACAACAAAGAAAATGGCTTTTTTTTGCATGAGTAGTACTGATGTGTCTTCTTTTTTAATTTTTTTTTTAAACATTACTATATCTATTATCTTTTGTAATTAACCAAACATAGTGCTAAAAACATAATACAATTTGTTACAAAAACTGTATCTTCGTATACAAGTTATAATTTGAGTTACTCTGTTGCCTGATTCCCTTGGGTTCGTTTTTAGCTATATCAAGCTAAAAAAAACTCTGAAGGCTTTTTCCTGTGTGTTGTTGTGACTATAAGTAGAAATGAACGGCCAGTGCAAATAATGATGATCATGAGTAAAATGGGGACTAGTATGAATAAACATGGACGGCAGCACTGAATTAGAATACGGCCTATTTTATTACCATGATAAAAATGTAAGGCAACTGATTCCTAAAAGTCACAATAGACCCCAAATCGACGCCGAAATGAAATTCAGCTTCAGTGGACACAATTACGGTGGCGGTGCCGCCAGTGGCACCGAAAAAACTGATCGACAAAAAGACCTTAAACTGCCTGATATTTGAATTAATCCGACAAAATAGGTAATTTAAAATTTAATTTCAATTAAGCTCTAAAACTTGAATTAAATAAATTTACTTAAGCCATAAATCCATGGCTAATTTGTGAAACCTCGATGAAATCTGATTTTTATATCTTACTTCATGTCTGAATTTTCTGGTCTTGCAACCTACATTCCACTTCTTTGACTACCCTACCCCTCAACCCCTCACTCTATACGGTATAGTAGCTATTATTCCTCATTGCTTCAAGAATGAATCCTTTAACTTAAGAGTGATATAATAAAAGTTTTAAAATTAAACGTTTCAACCAACTTCTTTGATAAGGAAAGAGCTTATTTATTCTCCTTCCCATCTCAGCAATTAGGGTACTGCGTTTGTGGACGTACTTGAACATGATAAGTAAGCATGTCAAACTGTCGAAGTTTTACTTTAGCATATAGGATTTAATATTTGATTTTTTTTTTCTTTTTTTTTATTGTATACATAGCCATTTTCCTCAAAACTTATCATGTCGTTCTTTAAGAGCAGTTCTTTCTCAGCTGTTAGAAGAAAAGAAGCAGCATCTTGTAAAGAAAAGCTTTTATATAAAAAGAGACAACATCTTATAAAGAAAACTATTATAGATTATTAATTTTTTAATTCTTGCTTTATATTTCAGAGTTTAATTTGAATTAAGTTTAAATTCCCGATCTTAAGTTTTAAATTCTCAGGCAGTTTAAGGAGCCACAATAAAAAATTCAAAACACTTAGCTAAAAATAAACTCTATGACTTTCCTTTACAGCTTTGACAAGTTTGTAATTATCATCTATAAAAATAAGCTTGTTTATGCGGTGTGGTGCCAGCATAGAACTTAGCATATAGAGCACAAAGCTTAGCAGCAACAATCATTCCTGCACCGCTCAAAACCCTTTCTGCTATGGCACTTGTTGCCGACAACGGTAGAACTTTTCTTGTCAAAGCTGCAATCCATGGTAGCTGAGTAGAATATCTTTTTCAGAAGGCAGTGGTTGGATTGATTGCATCAACTAGGACAAAGTTTTTTATCTCCTTGCATGGGCTTCCAAGCCCAAATATAAATCTACTTGATGCCGAGTCACATCATCGTTTTCATCCTGTTCTACATTGTCGTTCTGACACATTATTTGATCGAACAGCCTCGTTTCTTTTCATGAATGATCATGAAGAGATTTAGAGTTGCTGCTCTTCTGAGAAAATCCACTAGCCATATTCATACAAGCGATTGGTGTAGCTGATTCACTGACAGCACCAGAGGTTACAACCTCCTCTTAAGGCTTTTCGAGGGCCCTCTCCACTTCGTGCAAAAAAATTTTACTGCACTAAAATGCTCACCACAAGTTGAAGTGGAGGGACCTAGGGTGTCGATTGGAAAATTCAGTTATCAGGAGACGTGAAAAAGTAAACCAATGTCAGCCACCAGCACTAGAGTCTTAGCCAAATCGATAAAGAGTTTCCTTCTTGTCAGTGAACCATCAAGAAGGTTCAGATGCTCAAAAAATTTATTCATCTTGAATTTTTCGAAGTTCAAAAGTGCAGCTGTCACCATGAGATCATCCCTTGGGAAGCGAAAGTCAAACTTATCTCCTCTTTTTCTTTCAAAAGCAAAATACAGCTAATATGATTAGGTTGCTCCTCAAGGTGACTTTTAGGAGGCCTCGACAGAGTAGAGCAACATTTAGGGTGGGAAAGAATTCTCCTTCAATAGTCTCGACTGTAGTAGAGAAACTTAGTAGTAGAGAGCAAAGCTCATTAGTTCATATTCCTCATCATCTTGAACAAGGTCAGGATTCCCAGTTTTACACGAAACACTTGCCAGAGGGCCTTTGTATTGAATAATACTTTGCATCATACTATAAGTTGCATTTCATCTTGTGGGCAAATCTCGTTCTTGGGACGAACCTGCATTGTTCATATATTGGTAACATAGGAGGCAGATCATCAGTAACCTGCACAATGGGCAACTGAGCATCAGCATCAAGAACCTCATCTAAATCACAGAATCTCTTAAGGAATTCAATGCTATTTTAAATTTGATTTTTTTTTTTTTCCAGAAGGCTGTTAGGAAGACAGAGAATTTGTATCTAAATAAAGTTTTTCCTCTTGTAAATGCTTACATGTACATATGTATAAAAACATTTTGATTGGAGGAAGGGGGCGTTGTTGCTGATAAATTTTTCCATCTTGTTTTAAGGCCTTTGTAGAATAGCTGCATTTTTGCATATGGTAAAACATTTATAAATAAGGTATTCGAGGAATATCATGGCTAGTCGAAACTCATTTTAATTAGAAAATATTACAGTGTAACAAAGAGGACAGAAACAAGTGAACGAAAATCCAAGGTCCATAGTTGACGAGTAGATTCAAAAACATTTTGAGAGGATCAAAAATTTTTGCATGTACCGTTAGATAGTAGATTTTGCATTACATTTGCCTCTCAATAATCTCAGAAAATAATTCGGTGCTTGAAATTTTCAGCGGCGGTGCGCTAAAAGATTGTCGGTGGTGCGCCGCTGGTTTTGGGTGCGGCCTCAAAGACTAAGTCACAAAGTTTTTGTCAATCTTCATTTTTGTTTCAGAATAAAATGGTTCTAGCCCACTACTCAACTGTGTGGGAACACATATAAATATGTGGCAACTGGCTCAAGATATTCACAAGCTGTTTTGTCAATCTTCATTTTTTTTTTAAGTAAAATGTCTGTAGCAACTACTCACTCTGTGGGAACAAATACAAATATGTGGCAACTCGCTCCAGATAATCTCACACTGTTTTGTCAATCTTCATTCTTGCTTTACTTAAGTAAAATGTTTCAAATATGCGATAATCAATACAACTACGATAACTGTTTCTATAAGTCACAAGCTTGTTGTCAATCTTTGTATTTGCTTTCTTGAGTAAAATGTCTCTAAGAACTTCTCAACTATGTGGTAAAAAATAGAATATGTGGAACTGGCTAAAGATAGTCACAAGCTTTTTGTCAATCTTTTTATTTGTTTTCTTGAGTAGAATGTCTCTAGCCATTACTCAACTATGTGGGAGCAAATACAAATAGGTGGCAACTGGCTCCAGATAGTCAACAGCTGTTTTGTCGATCTTATTTTTTTTTTTTTTTTTAAGTAAAATATCTCCAGCCACTACTCAACTATGTGGGAGCAAATAGAAATATGTAGCAACTGGCTCCAGATAGTCACAAGCTGTTTCGTCAATCTTTATTTTTACTTTGTTTAAGTAAAGTGTCTCTAAGCACTACTCAACTATGTGGTAAAATATACAATATGTGGAACTGGTTCCAGATAGTTACAAGATTTTTGTCAATCTTCAATTTTGTTTTCTTGAGTAAAATGTCTTTAACATCAGCTCAAATATGCAGTAACCAATACAACCACAATAACTGTTTCTAAAAGTCACAAGCTTGTTTTCAATCTTTTTATTTGTTTTCTGAAGTAAAATCTCTCTAGCCACGGTTCAAATATTTGGCCACGAACATAAATATTTAGGCAACCAGGTCTTAATAGTCAAATGGTTTACTTCAATTTTCACTTTTGTTTTTTAAAGAAAAAAATATTTCTAAGCACGACTCAAATCCAATACAAGGAAAAATGTAATTTCTGTTTACAATCCCCTTGACAGTTATTCCGACAAATAAAACGGTAAACGAGCTTCATTTCTAGGAGTTTGTTCATTTGAAATTCTTCAATTTAAGTTGTACTACCTGAAATGTTTAAGATCTTTTGACCTCGAAAAATGGAACAAATAGCGTTCAATTGATATTAATTCAACAAAAATACATAAAATGTCAAATATCCCCCCCCCCCCAACAACGCTCTATGGTTGGAAATGAAGGGAGAAAGAAAAACAAATGGGATTGGCCAGAGTTAACCAGAGTTGGTCAGAACTCCGTTCTGTGACATATAGCATTGAACAAACGATTTAGCATGAGCGAACAAGTAAAATCGAATGGGCTAAAAAAAAGAAGCAAATTGTGAAAAGAAATCAGTTCTGCTCTAATAAACGTTCTGTGATGATCAAAGAATATGGGAAACTAATTCCGCAAGAAACCCAAACCTTTCTTTCTTCATTTTTTCCTACGGGTCTCTCACAGAAAAATCTAGCCATCCCAGACTATAAAAAAGTTATCCTTTCTGCAAAATTTGACTCAAGTAAACTTTGTATCCTTTATATTTCAACGATATAATGCTACACTTTATTTTACACAGAAGTCTTACAGATCCAAGTACAGCCATGTCAAATCATTAAAAGTTGTATTCGCTATAGTTTTCCGTGTTTTGAACAAGTTGTCTTTCTTTTATTGTGATCTGCAAAATATCTAAATAAGATGCACAAAAAAATCTTTAAAACCAATACAAAAATTATTTTTAGAATTTATAAATATAAATACCCAGATAAAAATCGATTAGGATATAATCAGTATTTTTCTGACAGAGTTAAATACCCTTCTTTCATTGAGTAATCGTCTTATCAAGAAATTTAATCAACAAAACAATTTTTTTTATTAACTGAAAGTAAGGAGGAACATCTAAATTTAAAACGAACAGAAATTATTCCGTATATAAGGAGGGCTGCCCCGTCCTCAATCCCTTGCTCTTCGTGCTAAAGCTTTTCAGTACTTAAAAAAAACAATAACTTCTAATTAAATTCAAATTAAACTGCCCTTGGGTTCATGAGTCGTTCTTAAAGAAATGGTACAAAAAATTAAAACTTTAGCGTTAAGAGCGAGGTATTGAGGAGGGGTTAGCCCCCTCATATACGAAATAATAACAGTTCGTTTTAAGTTTTAATTACTAAAAAAAATAAGTTTTTTTAACTGAAAGTAAGGAACGACGTTAAAACTTAAAACGAACAGAAATTATTCCGTATATGAAAGGGGCTGTCCCCTACTCAACGCCTCGCTCTTTACGCTAAAGTTTTTTATTGTTTTAAAAAAAATAGGGCTATGAGAAAGTCAAAATTTAGCGTAAAGAGCGAGGTGTTGAGGAGGGGACAGCCCCTTTAATATACGGAATAGTTTCTGTTCGTTTTAAGTTTTAACGTCGCTCCTTACTTTCAATTAAAAAGAAACGTATTTTTTGTTACTTAATTTTTAAACATTTTGAATTAATGCAGGTTTTGATTTTGGCTCACCGTACATGAATAATTAAAACAAAATTTGCATATTAATTTTAATTTTATTTGGTTAAATGGTTTCCTCGAAACTTGTTTAATTTTATTTACGAACGTTTTTATTAGTAATAAATATACGTAACTTACGAATTAACTTACGTAACGAACTACTATATTCATAAATTTTTAATACGTATATTAGGGGTTCTCTCCCTAGTCAATACCTTGCTCTTTAAGCTAAAATTCGAATTTTGTTCCAACTCTTTAAAAATGACCCCTTAATCACAAAGGCCTTTAATTAGAATAAATAGCTCTTATGAAAGTACTAAAAAATTATTGCCTTAAAGAGCGAGGTATTGACTAGGGGGTGAACCCAATCATAAACGTAATATTTTCTGTTCTTTTTAGGTTTTGATATTGCTCCTTACTTTCAGTTGAAAAACTTGTTTTTTTAACATTTAATTTCTTATCTTTTTTTAAATGATGCTGGGAAATCCGGCGCCCCCTTCTTAGCAATGTCCCTTCCCCCATGAAAAATTCCTTCATGGAAATATTCTCCCACATAACCCCTGACCCACCCCCTACTACCTGAAAAAAATCCCCCCTGAAAACGTCTGTATACTTCCCAATAACCAATACTATACGTCAACATCGGGTAAAGTTTATAACTTTCAGCCCTCCCCCCGGGGACTTTGGGTGATTAAGTCATCCTAAAAGACATAATTATCATATTTTCGAAGATTCTGAACAAAATAGCTATCTCAAAATTTTGATCGGGCTTCTTTGGGAAAAAATGAGCGTGGGAGGGGGCCTAGTTGCTCTTGATTTCTTTTGGTCACTTAAAAAAGGTACTAGAATTTTTAATTTTCGTTCCAATAGGCCCTTTCACGATATTCTAGGACCACTGGCTCGATACGATCACCCCTGGGAAAAAAAACACAAAAAAACAAAAAAAAAACAAATAAACACGCATCCGTGATCTTTCTTCTGACAAAAAATGCAAAATTCCACATTTTTGAAGATAGGAGCTTGAAACCTTTACAGTAGGGTTCTCTGATACGCTGAATATGAATGTGTGATTTTCATTAAGGTTCTATAACTTTTAGGGGGTCTTTCCCTCTTTTTTTTGAAAATCACCCAAATTTTCTCACGCGCATAATTTTTGATGGGTAGGACTAAAGTTGATGAAACTTACATATTTGAAATCAGAATTAAAATATGATTCTTTTGATGTATCTATTGGTATCAAAATCCCGTTTTCTAGAGTTTCGGTTACCATTGAGCCGGGTCACTCCTTACTTACAGTTCGTTACCACGAACTGTTTGATATGGCTCCTTTACTTTCAATTGAAAAAAAACTTTTTTTTATTCAATTTCTTGATAAGGCGAGTGCTCAAAAAATGAAGGACATTTAACACTGTCAGTAAAATACTCATTATATCATGGCTCATGGAAAAATTCCTCCATCGAAAGTCCTTACCGCGTAAAATGCCCCCATTCCCCTTGGTAAATTCAACTCCGGAGAATTCCATCATCATTTAAAATTACCACCAGAAAATTTCATGCGGACAATTCCGCCTGAAAAATTCTCCCTAGCCTGCTTTCATTTGAAAAAAAGAGACTCATTCTATTTTAATTTCCGATCGTTTTTAAAATTATGCCGAAAATATCCCCCTCCATGGCAAATTTTTCTCGGAATCCCCCAACCCCCAACGAAAAGCTTCTTGCACTTAAATTTCCCCCATGGGAAATTTCTCCCGTGGAAAATCCTCCCCATGGAAAAAATCCCCCAGACCATTCCAGCTCCACTGAAAATGTCTTCCGGACCATTCCCCCGGAACATTTTCACATGTAAAATTTGAGCCGCCTAAGAGAAACTAAGCTAAATAGAAAGAATTTCGTATATGATTTCTGAGAAGTCCCCCCCCCTCCCCATTTGAAATTTTTCCTGAAAGGTTCAACCCTGGAAACTTCCCTCCTAGCGAAAAATTCTTCCCGTGGACCCCCCTCTCCCCTAGATATACTCCCTAAAAGTGTCTGTATACATCCCAATAACAAATACTACCTATAAATAATGGGCAAATTCCATAACTTACAGACCTTTCCTCACAGGCTGTGAGGGTCATGTCATCAATAAAGAGGTATAGTTATTGGATCTTTCAACTATACTGAATAAAATGGCTATCTCAAAATTCTGATCGGATAACTTTGGGGAAAGAATTTTCAAATGCATGAACTTTACTTTGACATTTATTGCTATTGTTGACACTTAAAAACCCAAAATGAATAGTTCGTTACATAATTCTTTTTATGTTCAGGAAAAAAATAATAAGGAATTTTTATATTACTTAGAGGTAGTAAGGACTACCTCTAAGCAATATAAAATTTCCTTATTATTTTTTTCCTGGACAGAACAAGAATTATGTAAAGAACTATTCATTTTGGGTTTTTAACCAGTCCTGAATCGATAAAAAGTATTCCTAATAACGGAAGTTTTGAAGTTTTTATCAGACGTCAAAAGAAAATAACTTTTATAGGAATTTCAAAAAGTTTCGATCAATTTCGTCCGTTACTTCCCTAGTAACTTCAAATTGAAAAACGACAGTGATTTCAAGATCAAGTATGCAAAACCTTGCTTAAATTGAAACCATGATTTATAAATCAAATAAGACGACTTTGTAAAATTACTGTATCATACTCGTATACTTGAAAGTAAACATAGCTTGATAAAATTTAATACCGAGTTTATATTAGAAACTTGAATTCATATCTTTCCGTGTTACAATGTAGTCTATACGTAATTGACAGTTGAATTGCTGAGAAGTAGAGTTTATTAATTATAGTTGTAAAATTTTTTAGAGACTTTAAAGACAAAGTATTTAATTGAAATCTCATATTATGCTCATAATGAAATCTCATATATACAAACAAGACTAATCCATAAAATCCCAAAAAGTTTGTGGTCGAAAGAAATTGACTCTAAATTTAGAAAATTATCGTTAGACTCTTTTGGCCGTTAGAAAGTGGCCATTATAAATTGACTTTAAACATCTTTTATGTTTAAATTGTCAAATTATCAAATTTAAATTGTCATTTTTTATTTTTAATTGTCAAACTCCATACTAAGCATATAAGCATAGCCTTCTCTTTGTTCTTAACAAAGTAAAAGTAAAAAAAGTAAAAAACGGATAAGCAAAAGTAAAAAACGGAAAATATGAAAACAAAATCATTAAAAATCCAAAATGGTAGTCATTAAGCTGTAGTCAAAAGATATATACGTATAATAGTCAGTGTATCTTCACTTTTTAACAGGGCTTTGATTTACGGAGTTGATGGATGTAGCATCCGAGCTTCACAGTTATTGATCACACTTTTCCCTATATTTAGGGAAATTTGATCACACTTTCCCATATATTTAACATATATTCAAAATATTCCTTAACCATAGTAAAGGAATTAGGATTTATAAAATAACCATGACGAACGAAATGAGGTTACATGACAGTTTAGCGAATACTGAACATATTTTTAGGGCAAATATCATGATTAGGGTATGATTAAACTTGGGTATGTTTGATGGGTAGGAAGATATTTGGCCAAATTTCTGTTTAGAATTTTACAAACAAAATGGAAACATTCAACCAATGAAAGTACAAGAAAAATGCTTTCGATGAAAAAACTATTTTTCGCTGGCTAATCTGCTTTTCTTTTGTCCGTTAAACACCAAGTGGAAATGGGGCCGTTTCAGTTCTAGAATATTTTTACTTGAAACTTTAGTCTTCATTTTCTTTTCGTCCCAGTACGTAAAAGATGCTAAGTATCCCAAAGCTGAAGGTAAGTTGAGTTGTAGAATGATATTCTACAGGATTATTTTAATATGGCCATTTGAAATCTAGGAAGAGATTGATTATTCTAGAATCCCATAAAGGATTTGAAACGTAGCGTATGAAAATATCAAGGTTCTTAATAGCAAGAAAATAAAGCAGGGAATCTTCGGATAATGGGAAGCCAAAATGACAAAATGAAGTGAGACCAAAGATAGTTTATTTTAACTAAATTATTAAGGATCGGCAGAACAGTGGAAAACGAATTTGAAAAGGTAAGTATCTTTGTATAAAGAGGATAGAGCTGTTTTTTTTTAGTTGTTTATCTATGCATGTTTTCGTTTTGTGTTCATGGTATTCCTCTTGGGTTAAAATTGTACAAAAGGACCCGAAAACACACAAAGCGTCACCGATATTGCAAAAAAAAAAAAAAAAAAAAAATACAACTAAGACTGCAGATTTTGTCGTCCAGGTTTTATTTGTTGACTTGAAATTTCAGCATATGGAGTCGAGAAATTAAACCTCGGAGCCAAAATTTTCATTTACAAAAACAGGTCAACTGACACGTTGTCGAGGGGGAAAAATCTTGTACCCAAAATTGCAGGAATTTCACAGAGACTCCTGAGACATCTCACCAGGAATGCATGAAATGGAGCTGAGACTGCAAGATAAGTACCCAAGATTCACAGTAACAAAAAACATACGCGTATACAAAGTTTCGCTGAGAATTATAAAAATGAAGCCGAAAATGCAGGAATCTCCTCACCGAAAATTCAAAGAAATGTCACCAAGAATTAAGAAAATAGAGCCGAGAATGCCATTGCTTTAACTTTACTCCCCAAATATTCTCAACATTGTTTAAACTTCTTGTATTTTTCGTAGAACTTATTAATTTTTAATCTCCACCCTTAAAGATATACTCTAGTATACGCGACTATTACTTAGGGTTAATCCGGATAAGCTATAGTTTTATTTTGAATCCTCCATCCGAAAAAAAGAAAAATTAAAGGGTTTATAAAACAGAATGGCAAGACATCTCAATTTGTCTTCTAGTTTCAACCAATTACAGTGTGAGCCTGACAAATAAAGATCAAGCTGATTGACGAAAAAAGAGAATCATCGCCATCTAAAACTTTGGGAAAATATCCTAAAGTAATATACTCTATTCTTGTTCAGCGTCACTATGCGCGACTAATTCCTAGTAGTTTCCCTTTTCTCGCCATGACTGTTGGCTATACACACAAAAGTTATTAATTCAGGAAATTATATATTCAAAATTAGGGAGAAAGGAAACCCCTCCTCCATTCTTAGTCAAAAAATATTCTTCAAATTTCAAAAATGGTTGCCTAAAAATACACACCGTATTTCTATGTGTGTAGCTAGGAGAGCGGAAGTAGTCTTCTCATAGAAAACTTTTTGACAGTTTTAAAAATCTCAAAGACGTTTATTCCTCTAATATACAGGATTTTGTTTCTACTCGTTTACATTTGTGGATCACTATAAAAGGCTCAATGTTTAATTTCGGTTCTGATACGATTCAAATCTTTTTTCAAATATGCATTCCTTTGTTTTGTTTTGGAGAGGGCAAAGGGGATGGCAGAGGGGAAGTGGCGTCCTCGTAGAAAACTCTTTGCCAGTCTTTAAAAGAAAATCTCGGAAGCGCGTTAAAAGTGCCGTTATGATAGAAAAGGGTGAAAGTAACCAAAGACAGGTACACAATTTTGTCAAGAGAGGACGGTTTTTTCCTCGATGTTTTGCAGTATTAATTAAAAAAACTTTTTCACAAAATAAGTTTTTCACAGAAAAGTAAAGAACTCCATTAAACCAAAAATGAACAAAAATAAAATAATCTATCAAGCTTGAAACTACAACAAAACAGCATCGATAAATAAATGAAACCCAAAACGAACAGAAATTACAATAAATAACCGAGTCAAACTCAAAACGAGCAGAAATTAAAATGAGTAGGGCTAAAAACCCCTATGCCTTCCCAAGGCCAGAACATAATATACACTTTACTGAGAAAATATAAATGTTTTTTACTTTTATAACTTTAATAAATATAATATTAACATTTTGATTACTAAATATCAGTATATGTATATTAAACTGATAATGCACATTCATTTGTATTTTTTTCAGTAAAGTGCAAGTTATGTTCTGGCCTTGGGAAGGCATAGGGGTTTTGAGCCCAACTTATGCTAATTTCTGCTCGTTTTGAGTTTGACTCGGTTATTTATTGTAATTTCTGTTCGTTTTGGGTTTCATTTATTTATCGATGCTGATTTGTGGTAGTGTCACGCTTGGTAGATTATTTGATTTTATTTTTGCTCATTTTTTGCTTAATGGAGTTCTTTACTTTTCTTTGAAAAACTTATTTTGTGAAAAAGTTTTTTTAATTAATTTCTGTTCTTTTTATATTGGCATAGTCTTTTCAGGGAAAAAGAAAATAATACTTTAAATCTTATCCTTTTTTTAAGAATTTATAGTCTGGCCTGCTATTTGTATGCTGGGGAGAAATATTCAGCAATTTTGAACAGAATGCACCCTTTTAAAAATATGGACACAAATAGTAGTGTTTAATTTAGTTTCATACCTCCTCTAGTTGCCTTGAAATGGAAAACTTGATACCAGTCGCAAAAAAATCTGTTTACTTTCTTCGATAGCTTGGATACACCTACGCTATTTTGATTTGGTTAAATTTTAAGAGCAGAAGTAGCCCCGAAAGTTTGAACATAATACCCTCAGTCGTTATTGGGATACTGCTGAGATGCTTTATTGGGAATTAGCATTAACACAGTGCATTTTGAGTTAGTCTTAAGGCAACAATTAATTTTCAAACATAAAGGCAAATGGGAGTGTGGGCGTGGGAGGGGGATTAGTTTCCCTCCAATCACTTTGACTATTAAAAAGGGCATCAGCCCTTTCTATTTTCAATCGAATGAGCCTTTTTTGAAGTTCCTATGACAACTCCTTCGATACGAAGTGCCCTGGTCTAAGCAACAACAAAAACAAAAAAAATAATACATTATACCCACATCGATCTTTACTATAAAAATGTCAAGCCTTCCAATAACTTTCGACTGTTAAAAAGGGTACAAGGCCTTTCGATTTCCAATCGAATGAGTTCTTTTTGAGTTTCTACGACAACGCTTTTTTTAAACACCTTATATGCCCCCAGGGCATAAATTACAACCCTTACCCTAAGGGCTGTGAGGGTAGATGTCATCCCCTAAGACCTACTTTCCAGAGCGTTCGACTACGTTAAACAAAACGGTTATCTCAAAATTTTGATTGGATGTGTCTGGGAAAATGGTGGGCGTGAGAGGGGCTTTAGTCGCTCTCCAATCACTTTCAACTATTAAAAAAGGCACTAGCCCTTTCAATTTCCAATCAAATGAGACCTCTTGAAATTTCTACGATAACACTTTCAATAAAAACCTTATATGCCCCCAGGGCATAACTTACAACCCTTGCCCTGAGAGCTGGGGGAAATGTCTTCCTCAAAGACCCAATTTCAAGAACTTTCTGCAACCATGAACAAAATGGCTATCTGAAAATTTTGATTGGATGTGTTTGGGGTAATGGTGGGCGTAAGAGGGGGGTTAGTTACCCTCCAATCACTTTCAACTATGAAAAAGGGCACTTTTCCTCTCAATTTCCAATTGAATGAGCCCCTTTTGAAGTTTTTACGACAACTCTATCTATAAAAACCTTATATGCCCCAAGGGCATAACTTACAACCTTTACAATGGGGGCCCTGGGGGTTTGTCATTCTTAAATAGATCATTTTAAGAAGTTTCTACTACGTTGAACAAAATGGCTATCTCTAAACTATGATTGAATGTGTTTGGGGAAATGGTGGGCGTGAGATGGGGGTTAATTACTCTCCACTCACTTTCGACTATTAAAAAGGGCAATTTCAATTTCCAATCAAATGAGCCCTTTTTGAAATTTCTACAACAACTTTCCATACAAACCTTATATGCCCCCAGGGCATAACTTATAACCCTTGCACTGAGGGCTCTGATGGGGTTAACATCCTAAAATACCTAATTTCCAGAACTTTCGACTACGTTGAACAAAATGGATATCTCAAAATTTTTGATTGAATGTGTTTTGGGGAAATGGTGGGCGTGAGAGAGGGGTTAGTTGCCCTTCAACCACTTTCGACTATTAAAAAGGGCACTAGCCATTTGATTTTTCAATCTAATGAGCCCTTTTTGAAGATTCTACGACAACGCGTTCAATAAAAACCTGATATGCCCCCAGGGCATAACTTACAACCCTTCCCTTGAGGGCTGTGGGGGAGTGTCCTCCTCAAAAAACATAACTTCTATCTGGAAATCAACAACGCTGAACAAAATGCCTATCTAAAATTTTTGATTGGATGTGTTTGGGGAAAAGGAGGGCGAGAGAGGAGGTTAGTTGCCCTCAAATCACTTTCAACTATTAAAAAGGGCACTACACCTTTTAATTTCCAATCGAATGAACCCTTTTTCAAGTTTCTACGACAAAGATTCCAATAAAGACTTACATTTCCCCAGGGTATAATTTATAACCCTGCCTTGAAGACTGTGGGGGGATTGTCCTGCTCAAAAGTATAATTTTCTAAACTTTAAACTGTTTGGAACAAATGGCTATGCCCCCAGGGCATAACTTACAACCCTTGCACTGAGGGCTCTGACGGGGTTATCATCCTAAAAGACCTAATTTCCAGAACTTTTGACTACGTTGAACAAAATGAATATCTCAAAATTTTGAATGGATGTGTTTGGGGAAATGGTGGGCGTGAGAGGGATGTTGGTTGCCCTTCAATAATTTTCGAGTATTAAAAAGGGCACAAGCCATTTCAATTTCTAATCGAATGAACCCTTTTTGAAGTTTCTACGACAACACGTTCTATAAAAACCTTTTATGCTCCAAGGACATAACTTGCAACCCTTGCCCTGTGGGCTATGAGGGGGTTGTCATCCTCAAATACCTAATTTACAGAACTTAAAACTACGTTGAATAAAATGGTTATCTCAAAGGCTTAATTGGATGTGTTTGGGGAAAAGGTGGGCTTGAGAGGGTGGTTAGTTGCCCTCCAATCACTTTGGACTATGAAAAAGGGCACTAGCCACTTGAACTTCCAATCGAATGAGCCTTTTTTGAAGTTTCTAAGACAACGCCTTCTATAAATACCTTATATGCCCCCAGGGCATAACTTACAACCCTTGCCCTGAAGGCTGTGGGGGAGTATCCTCCTCAAAAACATAATTTGTATCTGGAGATCAACTACGCTGAACAGAATTGCTATCTCAAAATTTTGATTGGATGTGGTTTGGGAAATGGTGGGCCTGGAAGGGGTGTTAGTTGCCCTCCAATCACTTTCGACAATTAAAAAGGACACAAGCCACTCCTATTTCCTATTCAATGATTTCTTTTCGAAGTTTCTACGACATTTTCTTCGATACGAAGTGCCCTGCTCTAAAGAAAAAAAAAAATAATAAATAATACATTGTGCCAACATCGTTCTTATATGCCCTCAGGGCATAACTTAAAACCCTTGCCCGAGGGTTTTGGGGGAGTGTCCTCCTCAAAACATATTTTCTATCTGGAAATCAACTACGCTGAACAAAATGGCTATCTCAAAATTTTGATTGGATGTGTTTGGGGGACTGATGGGCGTGAGGGGGCTAGTTGCCCTCCAGCCACTTTCGACTATTGAAAAGGGCACAAGCCACTCCTATTTCTAATTGAATGAGCCCTTTTCAAAGTTTCTACAACAAGTCCTTCGATACGAAGTGCCCTGATCTAAAGGAAAAAAAATAATAAATAGTATATTGTGCCAACATCGTTCCTATATCCCCTCAGGACATAACTTAAAACTCCTGCCCCAAAGGTTGTGGGAGAGTGTCCACCTCAAAAACATATTTTCTATCTGGAGATCAACTACGCTGAACAAAATGGCTGTCTCAAACTTTTGATTGGATGTGTTTGGGGGAATGTTGGGCATGGGGCAGGGGGAGGGGTAGTTGCTCTCCAGTCACTTTTGACTATTAAAAAGGGCACAATCCCTTAGAATTTCCAACCGAATGAGCCTTTTTTGAAGTTTCTACGACAACGCCTTCTATAAAAACCTTATATACCCCCAGGGCATAACTTACAACCCTTGCCCTGAAGGCTGTGGGGGAAATTCCTCCTCAAAAACATAATTTCTATCTGGAAATCAACTACGCTGAACAAAATGGCTATCTCAAAATTTTGATTGGATGTGTTTCTGGAAATGGTGGGCGTGGAAGGGATGTTAGTTGCCTTCCAATCGCTTTCGACTATTTAAAAGTGCGCAAGCCACTTAAATTTCCAATTAAATGAGCCCTTTTTTAAGTTTCTACGACAACTTCTTCTAGACGAAGTGCCCTGCTGTAAAGGAAAAAAATAATAAATGACACATTGTGCCAACATCTTGCTTATATGCCCTCAGGGCATAACTTAAAACCCTTGCCCCGAGGGTTATGGAGGAGTGTCCTCAAAATTTTGATTCGATGTGTTTGGAGAAATGGTTTGCGCGAGAGGGGGGCTAGTTGCCCTTCAATCACTTTCTACTATTAAAAAGGGAACTAGCCATTTCAATTTCTAATCGAATAAGCCCTTTTGAAGTTTCTACGACAACGCATTCTATAAAAACCTTATATGCCCACAGGGCATAACTTACAACCCTTGCCCTGAGGGCTGTGAGAGGGTTGCCATCCTCAAAGACCTAATTTACAGAACTTAAAGCTACGTTGAATAAAATGGCTATCTCAAAAGTTTGATTGGATGTGTTTTGGGAAAAGATGGGCGTGAGAGAGGGGTTAGTTGCCTCCAATCACTTTCGACTATTATAAAGGACACTAGCCCTTTGAACTTCCAATCGAATGAGCCTTTTTTGAAGTTTCTACGACAATGCCTAATATAAAAACCTGTGGGGCAGTGCCCTCCCCCACAGCCTTGTGGGGGAGTGTTTCCAATTTAATGAGCCCTTTTTGAAGTTACTACTACAATTTCTTCGATACGAAGTGCCCTGCTGTAAAGGAAAAAAATAATAAATGACACATTGTGCCAACATCTTGCTTATATGCCCTCAGGGCATAACTTAAAACCCTTGCCCCGAGGGTTGTAGGGGGAGTGTTCTTCTCAAAAACATATTTTCTATCCTGAAATCAACTACGCTGAACAAATTGGTTATCTCAAAATTTTGATTGGATGTGTTTGGGGGAATGAAGTGCCCTGCTCTAAAGGAAAAAAATAATAAATAGTACATTGTGTCAACATCGTTCTTATACGCCCTCAGGGCATAAAAATTTTGATTGAATGTATTTCCGAAATTGGTGGGCCTGGAAGGAGTGTTAGTTGTCCTTTCCATGACAATTTTTTCGATACGAAGTGCCCCGCTCTAAAGGGAAAAAATAATAAATAATACATTGTGCCAACATCGTTCTTATATGCCTTCAGGGAATAACTTAAAACCCTTGCCCAAAGGATTGTGGGGGAATGTCCTCCTCAAAAACATATTTTCTATCTGGAAATCAACTACGCTGAACAAAATGGCTATCTGAAAATTTGGATTGGATGTGAATAGGGGAATGATGGGCTTTGGGGGGCTAGTAACCCTCCAATCACTTTCGACTATTGAAAAGAGCACTAGTCCTTTGAATTTCCAATTGAATGAGCCTCTTTTGAAGTTTCTACGACAACACCTTCTATAAAAAACCTTATATGCCCCCAGGGCATAACTTACAACCCTTGCCCTGAAGGCTGTGGGTGAGGGTCCTCCTCAAAAACATAATTTCTATCTAGAAATCAACTACGATGAACAAAATGGCTATCTCAAAATTTTGATTGGATGTGTTTTGGGAAATGGTGGGCGTGGAAGGGGTGTTGGTTGCCTTCCAATCCCTTTCGACTATTGAAAAGGGTACAAGTCACTCCAATTTCCGATTGAATGAGCCCTTTTCGAGGTTTCTACGACAAGTTCTTCAATACGAAGTGCCCTGCTGTAAAGGAAAAAAAAATAATAAATAGTACATTGTGCCAACATCGTTCTTATATACCCTCAGAGCCTAACTTAAAATTCTTGCCCCGAGGGTTGTGGGGGAGTTAACTCCTCAAAAACATAATTTCTATCTGGAAATCAACTAAGCTGAACAAAATGGCTATCTCAAAATTGTGATTGGATGTGTTTCGGGAAATGGTGGGCCTGAAAGGAATGTTAGTTGCCCTCCAATCACTTTCGACTATTATAAAGGACACAAGCCACTCCAATTTCCAATTGAATGATTCCTTTTCGAAGTTTTTACGACAATTTCTTCGATACAAAGTGCCCTGCTCTAAAGGAAAAAAAATAATAAATAATACATTGTGCCAACATCGTTTTTTTATGCCCTCAGAGCATTACTTAAAACCCTTGCCCCGAGTGTTGTGGGGGAGTGTCCTCCTAAAAAACATATTTTCTATCTGGAAATCAACTAAGCTGAAAAAAAATGGCTATGTCAAAATTTTGATTGGATGTGTTTGGGGAAGGATGGGCGTGGGGGGGGGGGCTAGCTGACCTCGAATCACTTTTGACTATTAAAAAGGGTCCTAGCCTTTTTAATTTCCATTCGAATGAACCTTTTTTGAAGTTTCTACGACAACGCCTTCTATAAAACCTTATATGCCCCCAGGGCATAACTTACAACCCTTGCCCTGACGGTTGTGGGGGAATGTCCTCCTCAAAAACATAACTTCTATCTGAAAATCAACTACGCTGAACAAAATTACTATCTGAAAATTTTGATTGGATAGGTTTCGGGAAATGGTGGGCGTGGAAGGGGTGTTAGTTGCCTTCCAATCACTTTCAACTATTAAAAAGGGCACAAGCCACTCCAATTTCTGATTGAATGAGCCCTTTTCAAAGTTTCTACGACTAGTTCTTCGATACGAAGTGCCCTGCTCTAAAGGAAAAAAATAATAAATAGTACATTGTGCCAACATCGTTCTTATATGCCCTCAGGGCATAACTTAAAACTCTTGCCCCGAGGGTTGTGGGGGAGTTTCCTCCTCAAAAACATATTTTCTATTTGGAAATCAACTACGCTGAACAAAATGGCTATCTCAAAATTTTGATTGGATGTGTTTGGGGGAATTTTGGGCGTGGGGGGGGACTCTTTGCCCTCCAATCACTTTCAACAATTAAAAAGGGCATTAGCCACTCCAATTTCCAATCGAATGAGCCCTTTTCGAAGTTTCTACGACAACTCCTTCGATACGAAGTTCCCGGATATGGAGAAAAAAAAATAATACATTGTGGCAACATCGTTCTTTACTTAGGCAGCGCTATTGCGCTGCCTATGATGATGGTCACTATATACGTGACCGAGATATCTGGTATTTTTGTGAATTTCTATCACTGTTATCATCATTACTGTCCATTAAAAGGATTTTATCCCTATTTGAACTTTTATTTATAAACAATACATTGTTTCAACTTCGTTCTTTACTTAGGTATCGCAATTGCGCTGCCTATGATTCATTTACATTCATACAAATTTTTCGACCCAAGAAAAAGAAAGAAAAAAGATAAAGCGATTAGTCTAAGTTCTGCGTCGATTTTTTTTTTTTGACATTCAATAACCACGTATAAGAAAATCTCTTCCTTCAATTCGTAAAAAGACTAGCCCCCTCCTACCCTCACTGAAGGATCGACAAATCGTGATCTAGTATGCACTTTTTTATGCTTTTGGCCCATCTTTTCAAGGAAATGGTTTACTGGGAACAATGGCTACTTTTCTTCCAATATCGGCTCCATTTTATTCCTTTTTAGTAACAATTCCTGAATTCTCGGCTCCTTCTAGATCAGTTTTAACATTTTTACATTTTTTTTTTTTACCATGGGCGTTATTTTACCATAAAAACCATATTCTGAAAGCCTATAGATCATATAGCAAAAAAAATTGTTTTGGCAAAAAACTATGCAGTAAACACATAGGAGTTTCTTTTACTGAACAGCTGAAAATGTATCAACCTACCCTATATCGGGGCAGGTTGATATCAATATAGGGAAAGCTGATACTGAGGTAAGGGCACTTGAAATTTTGAAAGGATTATAATAAGCAGGTGGTTATAAACCTAGATACCAACGTTTTTCTCTTACATACAACACACTGAATCCAATCGTGACCAATTTTGATTCGAAATGCGACTTCAAACAAAGCAGCACAGAGCATCTTCTTCTTCCTTAGATTTTGAATCTTTCTTTGGTGTTTGTTTCCCAGTATCAGTTTCATTTTCTTTCGTAGATTGAAATCATTTTCTTTAATCTTAACTTTTACACTTATGGACCTGTACAGCTTCATTTTCGCTTTTCAGCCTTTAATAGTTTTAATAGTTTTTTTGTCCACTTGGATTCTTTTTTCCAATCTTTCCTTAACAGGCGTGCTCGTTGAAATTGCTGACCTGAGAAGCTGTTTTTCTTGCTTATTCGGTTTTCTTTCGCTAGCTTTAGGAAACGGGCAAATATCTACTGAAGTTACAATTCCTGTTATAGTTTCAGAGCCTGATAAGGTTAGCTGGAGGGCCTGGCTGGAATTTAATGGACAGGAGAAGACTTATTTGCATCAAGGATTGACCCCGTGATAGAAACATATCCACTAGCCTAAATTGGCCTGTCTATGACACAAGTAGGCAAAAGTAAACTTCTCTAAATATTTTTCAAATATATAATACACTACCGGATCCTCCAAGTCCCGAAATTGTGATCTTGGGCATGGCAACGTTAGGAAGAGCAATTTTGACTAATCCTAGAATGACGTAGATTGTAACAGTCTTGACTGAATTACTTGTCATTCAGTCATCTAATGCAGAAAAAAAAAAATTAAAAGGTCCAAAGACAGATATGTGGAACGGTTGCAAGCAGTGAGAAGTTTGTGGTGGGAACGAAAACATCACAGTACCTTTTTCCCTACAAACGTCCTACATATCAACTGAGAGGTGAAATTATTGGTTCTCTAATAATACCAGACATACAGATTGTCTTTTGATCATTGGAAATGGTTATGGAAGGGTTTCTTGAACTTGGAAAAGAATTGCCTGTCATCCATTTTGTTCGATATAATCTACCAATACAACCTAGTGGCCTATTTGCATTAAGGGGCTAAAAAAAAAACACCAATGGAAATATGAATATCATTGGAACCTTGTTTCCGATTGCCTTTATGGCCAACAACATAGTAACAGTCTAGCTCTTCTCAGCTGATGTAGCCTTCCCTACTTGGCTTGCTCCTTTCTCGTTAATTAAATAAAAAAAAACAAGTTTTTTTAACTGAAAGTTAGGAAAGACGTTAAAACTTAAAACAAACAGAAATTATTCCGTATATGAAGGGGGCTGGCCCCTCCTCAACTCCTCGCTGTTTACGCTAAAATTTTTATAGTTTAAAAAAATAGAGTTGTGAGAAAGTAAAACTTTAGCGTAAAGAGCGAGGCATTGAGCAGGGGACAGCCCCCTTCATATACGGAATAATTTCTGTTCGTTTTAAGTTTTAACGTCGTTCCTTACTTTTAGTTAAAAAAAAATTGTTTTTTTTATTAAATTTTTGAATGTTTTTGAATTAATGCAGGTTTTGATTTTGGCTCACCGTACATGAATAATTAAAACAAAATTTGCATATTAATTTTACTTTTATTTGGTTAAATTGCTTACTCGAAACTTGTTTAATTTTATATACGAACGTTTTTATTAGTAATAAATATACGTAACTTACGAATTAACTTACGTAACGAACTTCTATATTCACAAGTTTTTAACACGTATATTAGGGGGTTCGGCCCCTAGTCAATACCTTGCTCTTAAAGCTAAAGTTCGAATTTTTTTCCAATTCTTTAAAAATGACCCCTTAATCACAATTAGTTGATCAGTTGAAATCAGTTGAAAACTAGTTTTTTATTTATTTAATTTCTGATCTTTTTCTTTAATAATGCTGGGAAATCCGGCGCCCCCTTCATAGCAATGTCCCTTCCCCCATGAAAACTTCCTTCATGGAAAGATCCTCCCATATAACCCCCGATCCACCCCTCCCCCCACCTACCAGAAAAAATCCCCCCTGAAAACGTCTGTATACTTCCCAATAACCAATACTATATGTTAACATTGAGTAAAGTTCATAACTTTCAGCCCTCCCCCCGGAAACTTCGGGGTATTAAGTAATCCTAAAAGACATTTTAATCATATTTTTGACAATGTTGAACAAAATGGCTATCTCAAAATTTTGATCGGGTGACTTTGGGGAAAAAATTAGCGTGGGAGGGGGCCTAGTTGCCCTCCATTTTTTTGGTCACTCAAAAATGGCACTAGAAATTTTAATTTCCATTCCAATGAGCCCTCCCATGATATTCTAGGACCACTGGGTCGATACGATCACCCCTGGGAAAAAAAAAAAAAAAAAACAAATAAACACGCATCCGTGATCTTTCTTCTGGCAAAAAATGCAAAATTCCACATTTTTGTATATAGGTGCTTGAAAACTCTACAGTAGGGTTCTCTGATACGCTGAATATGATGGTGTGATTTTCATTAAGGTTCTATAGCTTTTAGGGGGTCTTTCCCCTTTTTTCTAAAATAAGCCAAATTTTCTCAGGCACGTAACTTTTGATGGGTAAGACTAAACTTGATGAAACTTATATATTTGAAATCAGCATTAAAATTTGATTCTTTTGATGCATCTATTGGTATAAAAATTCCGTTTTTTAGAGTTTCGGTAACCATTGAGCCGATTCGCTCCTTACTTACAGTTTGTTACCGCGAACTGTTTGACAATTTCATTTGGTCATTGGGAAGCCTGAAAACCTGTTTCATTAACATTTCAAATATCCTTATCCTTAAACTTGTGTTGATCGGTAACGGATTTTAAGCTGTCGAAAAACATAACAACATTTGACCTCTTGAAACTTGTGCTCAACTGAGGCTAGTTGCCTTAGATTCTCTAATGGATAGGCAACTATGTCTCGTCATGAATGGATTGAACCATTCTCGTGTGACTGATTTGTGGCTGATCGGGTGTCGAGGACTGATACTCTCGAGGGGTTAGCGATGGCTAGTTCACAAGCTAGTACTTTAATCTTATTAGGAGTCAGCCCATAATACATCTTTGATGAGGATATGACGTACTCTTAGCTGTTTTTTTAGTTCATAAAACATTCGCCTCGACTTAGCACAACCAATCTTGAGTTCTTTGCCATCAGATTTATCTTTCTTTTTAATGAATTGAAGCAATGTCACTTTGTCGATTTCGTAAGCCGTGTTTTGCCACTATCCGTCTTTACCTTGTATGTTTGCAACATGATTAGAAATTGAAATTATGCTGAATTTTTATATAATTAAAAGTTGTACAAAAATTATGCTGAAGTGCGTGGATACACGGTATCAATCTGTCCCCAAACTGCCATATCAACTTACCCCAAGTGACCACGTGTTGTCTAAACTAACATAAATTCAAGACTATAATACGTCAGTTAATCGAATTTAAATCAATTTACTCACTGAAAACCACTGAAAAAAGTGCAGCGGTAGTTGAGGGGTTTCGTCGAAACTAGCACTACTTTTGTCTCTCATAAAAAATTACCCTTTAGTTATAAAGTCACACTTTTTCCTTTGCGCTTCAACTACCAGTTGCATAACTCTGATATTACCCATAAAGCTGCACCGCTGAACCGTGACTTGTTTTCAATCACCTGTTTTAGGCTCTGTATGCGCAAAGGTTAGGGATAATCTGCATCAACATGCCCCGTATCAACAAGCCCCACTTTCCCTAAATTTTCTTGTTAAGAAATAGTTTTAAAATCTTAACACTAAGATTAAAATCTTAGGGCCAAAGGGGATTCAGGTTCTAAACTGTTACAGAAACTTTATTTTTAAATCCCTGTCTTGATTACCCTTTTGTAGTCAAAATTTGAGATGTTCCGCTGTGATGGCTAAAAATGGGTGAAATCAGGGTGCGCCTAATGAGTAGTTCTAGCCTCACCCCATCAAACGATGTGTTGATTGATCCTTGGTTCTGACGGTCCTTGGTCAGTTTCGCATAGCGGCTTAATGTAACGTTGATAGTCTAAACTCTGGACTATTCTGATCTCTTGAATTTTGAACGTCTAAATGTGACAGATGGCCTTTTCAAATAGCTCTCAGTTGTTAAAATTAATTACTATATATCAATTAAATCTTTTGGTATCGGAATAGACACAATTGAGTCTTAAAATTATTTGTGTACTTGGCCGTTTTTTATGAACTTAATATACGTGTTTCAGTCTGTTAATGTTTTTATCTCCTTCTGAAGAAAATTCCTCTTATATTTTTAATTCATGTAAAAGCCATTTCTAAAATATGGATTTTCACTAAATAATTTAGTCACTTTGATATTTTCCTGGCAAAAGAGTTTCACAAATTGTTTTTTTTTTACCCGAAGTTAGGATTCTGTGTTTTTATGGTTATAGTTATACAATCTTTAGACTTTTCAATGTCTTCAAAGACGAAAATTAAACGGCAGCCCAGTTCCACAAGAAATTATCTTGATATATTTCTGCAACTTACGTGATTATTTTTTTTAGCGTAGATCCGACCGTGAAGTTTTTCTTTTCTTCTCCTAAAAATAAAGCAAACCATTTTCTTGTTTGTTTTGAAAACCTCAAATGCCTCCAGCTGTCCTTCTGTATATAGAAATGTAAGAAGCACTTGGAAACATAAGTGATTGTTCCTAGGGGAAAATCTCTAGAGTAATAAAGGTAAGCCCTGTAGGTCAAGCTTAAAAAAAATTACAATTCAAATTGTAAATTAAGTTTCATTTAATGCTCTTTAAGGTTTATGTTCTCCTTGAAAGTTTCAGTATGTCATATTTCTACTCTTGCACCGTCTTAATGTCTCAACGAAAGATAAAAATTTCGCTACCACACCATAGCTGGGATTCAATTCTATACATCTACCAAATTCTATTTTTGAAATTTGGTGTACAAGGCATTTTAGTTTCAAAAAAAAATAAAAAATCCTGAAACTGCCCCTGTTAAACCTAAAGTTTTATTGCCATTTTTTAGTAGGTCCGATAATGTGTTACGAGGAAAACTTTCCAACAATAGCCAGGAGCTGCCCACGTAATTACTGTACATTAATTGACTCTGTACCTTAATTGACTCTGACTCTGCCACTGCATAGGTATCTAAATCAGCATAGGTACCTATCCTGTGGGCTCTGCTTATTGATTAAATAAAAAAACAAGTTTTTTTAACTGAGAGTAAGGAGTGACATTAAAACTTAAAACGAACAGAAATTATTCCGTATATGAAAGGGACTGTCCCCTCCTCAACGCCTCGCTCTTTATGCTAAAGTTTTTTATTGTTTTAAAAAATAAAGTTGTGAGACAGAGCCACACTTTAGCGTAAAGAGCGAGGCGTTGAGGAGGGGACAGTCCCTTCCATATACGGAATAATTTCTGTTCGTTTTAAGTCTTAGAGTCACTCCTTACTAGTAGTGATGGTGTACGCAATATCACGATAGATGGTATAAAGCGACCAAAACCTCCCATATTATTGACCTATAAAGCGATCAAACATGTTTTGGAACTATGGTTGAGATTGTATGATGCAATCAGGCTGGTTTACATGATATGTGCTTTAGCAACTTCGTTCATCCGTCATCATAACATGTTTTTTTTTCTTTCCTGGTTCAATATTCAAAATTCCTTATATTGCGTATTCAGAGGATGGTCTAATTCTAGAAATACTGGTTTACACCTGGAGGGCTTATACTTGTGTTTTCCCGCTATAAATTAAGATGCAATTGGTCTCTCTGGATCAGTTGATTAATAGAACTTATATTGAGCCTATTAGTATCAAACTTACTCGTTCTAATGGACAACAAAAGAATTATGATGGTGAGTAAATACACATTTTTCTTGATTTATCATAAGAACATAACCCCCCTTTTTTCTATTCCTATAGTTAGCAATTAACTATCTATCATCTGGGTTTTGCACAGAATGCGAACTCCTGTAACTACATGACGCAAACCTTCGAAGTTAACACTCATAATTACATATCTACGATAAAATTTGCATGTGCTATAACAGCTGTTTAGATATTTTGACTAAAATGATACTTTTCTCGCTTCTCGTGAAAATTCCAATCCATATTTCACTGCAGTCTTAATTAGGGAAACTCGAAGAAAGGAACATCACCTACTCAGCTAATAATCAGGGTAAATTATTGTAGGAAAAAAAGAGGAGTTGGGGAAGGGGTGCAACCCCCACCATTAATATTCTGAATAAATTTCAAACGTAACTAATAGTTGAAATTGTTTTTTTTCATGTATAGTATTTAAAAATGTGTTTTATGGCATTCCATACAGGTATAGGCTATTTGGCTCTAAATGTTTCTTATGTACCCCACAGAAATATCACGTTTTTAAGACCATAATTGAACAATACGTCTCCTTTAGATACAAGCAATATTGTTAATGTATTTGAAGTGGGATTTGGGGTGGTGGGGAGGAGTGCAATCCCCACCATTAATATTCTGAATAAATTTCAAACGTAACTAATAGCTGAAATTGTTTTTTTTCATGTATCGTATTTAAAAATGTGTTTTATGGCATTCCTTAAAGGTATAGGCTATTTGGCTCTAAATGTTTCTTATGTACCTTACAGAAATATCACTTTTTTAAGACCATAATTGAACAATACGTCTCCTTAAAATACAAACAATATCGTTAATGTATTTGGAGTGGGCTTTGGGGTGTTGGGAGGGGGTGCAATCCCCACCATTAATATTCTGAATAAATTTCAAATGTAGCTAATAGTTGAAATTGTATTTTTTTTTTCATGTATCGTATTTAAAAATGTGTTTTATTTAGTAGCTGGTAAAACATGCGACTAGAAAAGACAGAAATTGATTTTTATTTCCAGGACTCTGATATTCAAACATCAAGTCAAAAGCGACCAAAGCTCGATGCCGGCCCAGTTAGCACTGCCATGGAAGAGTTCAATTTTGAAACTATTTTAGAGGAAGGTGGCCCAAAGCTCGATGGTGAGGGTGGCACTACTGACACAGACACAATCAGAAGCATGAACTTGAGGAGAGATAGTGTGATTCACTTTGCACCTCGAATAGTTTATACCGAGCTACCTATAACTTCGACGGTAAGCACCATTTATCAGATAGCTTTCAACTTTATAGCGCAATCATAATTTTGATATGCAAATTCCCTTTTTAAACAAGATGCTTATCGCTTAACTTTTACATTCAGCTCAGAGATGGCATTCATGTAGCTAAGTTAAAATTGATCAAGCTCTATTTTGGGTACTTTATATTGGGTGAGGGGTTGGGGCGAGTATTTACTCAATATAATGCTAGGAGGGGGATTAAGTTCTGATGGTGGGGTGAAAAATTGGTAGTCTTTTAACTTTATAAAGGGGTGTTGTAGAAAATGAGGGTGGGGAAGAAAACCATAACTTTGCTACATTACTTTTGGAACTTATTTAGTACCCGGTAAACATACGAGTGCTATTATAACGAAAGGGTTCATTGTAAAAATAGGTTGCCACTTCTTACTGAGCTAATGCTAACCCCTTGACAGATACTTTTTTTATTGTATTTTATTGCTATTAGCCAAACGTTGTGTTGTGTTGTGTGTGTGAGTCATAGCAACTAGTGAATATGTATCGGACCTTTTTCTGCTCAAATAGATTCAGTTAAAATAATATCTTAAAAAAAATAGTGAAAGTTAAAATTGAACCAAGCTCTATTTTGGGTACTTTATATTGGGTGAGGGGTGGGGGCGAGTATTTACTCAATATAATGCTAGGAGAGGGAATTAAGTTTTGATGATGGGGTGAAAAATTGGTAGTCTTTTAACTTTATAAAGGGGTGTTGTAGAAAAGGGGGTGGGGAAGAAAACCATAACTTTTCTACAAGACTGGTATTTATTTAGTATCTGGTAAACACACGAGTGGTACTATAACGAAATGTTTCATTGGAAAATAGGTTGCCACTTCTTACTGAGCTAATGCTAACCCCTCGACAGATATTTTTTTTATTTTATTGCTATTAGCCAAACGTTGTGTTGTGTTGTGTGTGTGTGTGTGTGTGTGTGTCATAGCAACTAGTGAATATGTATCGGGCCTTTTTCTGCTCAAATAGATTCAGTTAAAATAATATCTTAAAAAAAATAGTGAAAGTTAAAATTGAACCAAGCTCTATTTTGGGTACTTTATATTGGGTGAGGGGTGGGGCGAGTATTTAACCAATATAATGCTAGGAGCGGGATTAAGTTTTGAGGGTGGGGCGAAAAATTGACATAGTCTTTTAACTTTATAAAATAATGGTTATTTCATATGGAAAATAAACCCTTTTTCTATAGATTAATGAATTAGCACCACCATCACCATCAAGTCATGAAGCATCCATTTTTAGTGGACCTGAACCAATCATTGTACCACCACCACCAATGGAGTTTAGGGATGAGCCTACAAAAGCTATTGATAATACGGAGTGGCATAGGGGTTTTCTGAATGATTGTTTTGGGGACATGGCCAGCCTAGATGATCTAACTTGTGACATAGCCATGGTGGAGGACCCGGAATGGAGAGATACATTTATGAGAGAGCATTTAGGTGATGTTAGTAGTAGTAGTACTACTAGTGCATCTAAACCGGGTCCTCATAAATAAATTCCGTCACAAGACAATACAGGCTGGCTTGATCAGCTATCCCCAAACATTCCTTGGAAGATATATTAAGTAACCTGGGCGATTTCACGCCATGTTCAACCAATGCAATTGAACAGACTGGGGGTGGTGCTATTGACGATTCTATGGCACTCCCTCCATTCTGGTTAATGACAGCGGTAATAGTAGTACTAGTAATGATACAACATCACCACAAGTATCCCCACTTCCAGATCTTTTTTCTCTCCAACTCTGCCTTGCACCATATAAAGGTCTACTGTGCCAAATTCGGTGACCCATTTAATTCTTTAGTGTCAGAGGATATAATGACACATCCCGTGGACATTACCCGTTTATATTTTAACAAGATTTGAGCCCATCTTGAACAACAGATGGGGGTGGGGGTCAGTTTAAAAGCATCAATTGCACAAAAAATATTTTTTTAATGAAAATGCGAGTGAGCTGTATTCAAAATACTTGCACACAGAGATGTTGGCAATTCGCCTACATTTATCAAATTATGAGGAGGTTTTTTTCAGATTGTGTTAATAGTATTCAAAATAAAGTGGATAATTATAACGAGGGGGGTAGTGGATCGGTGGTTTTATTTATTGAGAATTTAATCGTTAATATTTGTAGATTTAAAAAGGATTTTATTTTAAGAGGGGGAGCGGGGCCGGGTTCTATAGTTTTAAAATATCATTCAGATTTAGAGGGTTGTAGGGGGATACAACGAATCTGTTTCGATGCGAGGCTGCAGTGTTTCAAGTATGCATTTTTGATTGCCACATATAGACCCCTGCGCGATAATGCATCTAAGAAAAAGTTGGACGAATTATCAGTTAATGGTAGGGAGGGGTCAAAGTTTTCAATAGTACATTCTAATTGTTTAAATGGTCAATTTCCCGTGACATCAAAAGGAATAGATATTTTCGAATGGGCTAATGCACATTTAAAGATTGGTGTCACGATGTTACAGTATGAAACAGAATTTGAGGAGGGGCAGCGTTCCGATAAGAAGGGTGAATTATTTCCAGTGAGAGCGCCATCAATTGAATCAGTGGAGCATTGGGCGTGGCTTCTATACACACCACCCACAGCGCCTGATTCAATTGGACATTTTAATCCAATTACAGATATTAGTAGGGTTTTATGTGAGGGTAAAAAGGGGAATGGGGGTGTATGTTATTACTGTCCAACATGCCTCTCAAGATTTCGCTCTGATTTAAAGTTAAAGCATCACATGAAACACTGTAAACGTCATGGATACCAGGCTGTGGAAACGGTAAGCAGAGATAGAGCGATCTTACGTTTTAAGAATTTCCAAAACACGCTCCTACAAAGCAATAAGATCGGTTTGGGCTGCGAGGCGAGACTCACAGACGTGTACGATTCGTCAAATCCAAATCGTGTTAAAATACATGAAGCCATAGGGGTCTCTTACGCTCATGCACAACGAGATTGCAATAATACCATGAAAGTGCTGGATGTAGTTGAGTCATTGGGCGGTGAAGACTGCATGCGCTCGGCATTGGTCAGTCTAATCAAACTAGCGAACGGTGCAAATTTCGCGCCTTCGTTACACAAACTATCCTATGCTCCTATCACCAGATGACAGATTTGCCATTAAAAATCGTAAAATATGTTGGGTTTGCAAGGGAGAATTTGATGATGGTGTTGGGAATGGGGGGAGGAGGAATGTGATCGACCATGATCATTTGTGGCAGGAAATTACATCGGGGGGAGTAACTTTAGATGGGTTGCACATCAGTCGTGCAATTTAAACGTTAGACAGCAATATTTCGTACCGGTTTTTATATACAATTCCAATTACGACTTAAAGCTTGTTTACCGGCTCTGGCCCGCATTGCCAAGGGTGTAGTTGAAGATAACGCATGGATAGATGGTTCTTTTTTATATACTATCATACCCAAATCATCGGAGAAGCTACTGCTGCTAGAATTCATGTGAAAAACAGTTGACAAGGGTAACACGTGCCTGAATAAAATCCGTTTTTAGACTATTTCAGCTTCTTCCCCAAATCCTTAAGTCAATTTATTCAGGTACAGAAAAGTGACAATTTTGACAGCCTCCCCCTCCTTAAACATCGGTTCCCCGATGATGAAATGTATGATTTATTAACTTGTAAGGGCATATATGCATATAATTATTACAACTCTGCCTCGAGGCTAGATGAGGTGTCATTACCGCCCATTGAAACTTTTTACAATTCTCTTACTGAGAGTGAGTGCACCACTAGCGACTATGAATTTGCTAAGAGGATTTTGGCAAAGGGGGGATGTAATAATGGGTGGGATTATTGTAAACTATGCTTGGCCAGTGACGTTCTCACTCTTCTGGACATTGTGTACAAAAATACGGATAAAATCTATGGGGAATTTGGGTTGGATTTAGGGTGTTATTTTTCTACTCCTCATCTGGTGATGGACTTGATACTTAAAATCAGCAAAGAAGAAATAGGTCTGATTGCAGATGTGGATCAGCATCTGTTTGTAGAGAGATCAATGAGGGGTGGGAATGTTTTTCACGGGGACCGTATCATGAAAACTGATCCGACCGGACAGCACACCGATGAAAAGTCAGACGCAGTTTTTTTGGATATGAATTTCCTTTACCCATCGACAATGTCTCACTACTGTTTGCTATGTGGCAATTATAAATGGCTTAACAATCCATGTGCTTCGAATTTCCTCGACATTGCTAGCGGTGAGGAGAATGGGGCACAGGGATTGTTTTTTGAAATTGACGGTGAAATATCCATGGAAATCCATGACTCGGTAAAAGACTTTGTTTTTTCGTGCATAAATAGACCGCTGGGTAAGGACTCTCTGAGCCCCTACAATTTATCTTTAGTATAGGATGGGAGTATGCACTGGGTACCTTCAAAAAAAACTAATTGCCGACCTCAACCCGAAACAGAATGTCGTAATTCATCGCGTGCTATTGAAATGGATGGTGTCCAATGGTTTCAAAGTCACAAAGATTCATAGAGCCCTCCAATTTGATCAAAAGCCTTACACGAAAACGTTTATTGACAACTTTGTCATTAAGCGTTCACACGCGAAAACGAAGGTTGAAAAAGAAGTCTATAAACTCATTTTGAACTCAGCCTTCGGTAAAATGTGCGAAAGCGTACGAAACAGGAGTCGATGCGACATTGTAAGCAATTCCAAAGATTGTGCTCGAATCATTGCAGATCCAAACTTCACATCGTTCACAATCATACACTCTGATATGGTGCTCCTACATCGCAAGAAAAGAATCGTTGTTTTAAATAAAAATATTGCAGGTGGGAGTGCAATAACTTAATTATTTAAAAAAAACTCATGCTGTCATTTTATTATAATGTATGCCAAGAACAATGGCCGATTGAGGGACAAGTTCAAGTGTGTTACGGGGACACTGATTCACTCCTGTTAAATGTTAAAACTGAAAATTTATTGAATGATTTGGAAAATGGCGAGTACATTAGCTCACGAATGGACTACGCCAACTGGGATGAATCCCTCTACCCAGAGCTAGTGACACGCCAGGCCCCTAATGAATTGTTAATGTTAAATCTGAAACGGGTAGCGATCTTATATCCACTTGTGTGTTTCCAGGACCGAAGGTATACTGTGTGTAAACGCACAACAAGGATATCAAACAAGTTTGCAAGGGGGTACCTACA
Source organism: Artemia sinica (assembly GCA_027921565.1). NCBI lineage: Eukaryota > Metazoa > Arthropoda > Branchiopoda > Anostraca > Artemiidae > Artemia > Artemia sinica. The sequence goes on from CM051260.1 coordinate 24,182,692, forward strand.
CACTTTTTGAAAAATAATTTCGACATGAGTGTGTATAGAAACTTTGTGGAACGTAGTTTAGTCCCAAGAGCGAAAGTCATGGCGATATGCTCTTTACAATTTAAAAACTACACAGCTAGAGTTAAGAAAAACGCCATGTCGGTCATATCGGACCAAATCTATGTGCTTGAGGATGGTGTGAAGGTACTACCACACGGTCATTATTTAATCTCAGACTGAGTTTAATATGTGGAGTACAGAAAACAACTCAGTCTACAAAACTTAACTTAAATTGTTTAATAGTACAAGGTGGGTGGGTGGTTGGTGGGTTTTTTAAATTCTTTTTTCTCTTTTTATCACAAACAATTTTCAATGTGTGTGTGTGTGTGCAAGGCAGAGCAATTCCTTCCACATAAATTCCACTATTTAATGCCCCCTTCCGGCCCGCCACAGCGGGCCCCGCGGCGCTTTCCGGCCTGCGGCACTTCCGGGCCCGTGGCGCTTCTCGGCCGCCACAGCGGCCACCCTTGGCCTTCGGCCGCCGCAGCGGCCACCCTGGGGGGACCCCATTTCAAACTTAAAAATGTTGTAAATAAATTTAAGTGTGAAATTATTTTACATGTGTGTATTTTAATATATGTTGTATTTTTTATAAATAAATTAAAAAAAGTGTATTTATTAAAGTGTTTTTTCTAGTGCTTATGTAAAATAAATGTTGTATTTTTATTATAAATAAATTTAAAAAAAAGTGTATTTCTTCATGTTTAATGTGCTTTTTTCATGTTCAATGCATTGTTTATAAAGTGCTATTACTTTTATGTATAATAAAAGAAAATATGATTCTTTATTGATTTTGTTCTTCTTCTCATTACTCTTGAGCGGACTAGTACTTGTAGGGAATTTATTTAGTCATTAGACATCTATAGTTCACAATTAGTTGTAGGTGAACTGTTGAAGGGAACATGTATCAATTTAAAACACCATTCAGATATTTTTTGTGTGAGCCATCAATGTCAGGCAAAACAACACTCTTAACCAAAATAATTAAAAATTGCGTTAAAATGTTTGTGGAAAAGCCGAAAAAAATCTACTATGATTACAGTATTTGGCAGGAGTCATACGATAAAATAAAAGCAATTGCCATATCGGGGTTGGTGCAGATACAATTCATACAGGGACTTGATGATTTCATTATTATTGAACCAAACTCTTGGCTGATTATTGACGATTTAGCTGAATCTATTGAAGAATGGTCCCAGGAAATGCTACAACTGTTCACTGTTCGCTCTCATCATGAACAGATTTCCATTACTCTAGTTCTACACAATCTCTTTCATCAGAGCAAATGTATGCGAACACTTGCATTGGACTGCATCTACTATGTCATCTACAGAGTTGTTCATGATTCTAGCTCACTAATAACTCTCAATAAACAAATATACCCCGGCGCCCCTAAATTTCTGCTCTCAGCATACTATCAGGCAACTAATAAACCCTATGGCTATATCTTATTGGATCTTAATCAAAATACACCTGCGTGCAGTCACAGATATTTTTGACAATGAAATTACAGTATATCTCCTCTTGAACAGTAAAAAAGGCTATAAGTTGCTATCATGACACTGAAGAAACTACATGAAAATAGACATTTATTTTCTGTTCTAAGCACTTCAAAACCCCCACTTAGGAGAGCCGTGCTCAAACATGGTATTGACAATGATTTCATTAATTTAATATCTGAACTTTGTCTAAATTAGACCGAGGGCAACGTTCAACTGCCAGAAGTAGTTAAGCCACAGGCAAAGCAACATCGTTCCATTGTACGTACATTGGCCTCTAAAAAGAAAGGAAAGAATTTTAAAAGGAAACGTCTTCTTCAGGCGGGCGGTAGCTTTTCCACACTTTTACTGCCAATAATTGCAGGAATTGTAAACAGTTTTCTTTAGATGGCTAAACCCAATAAATTTACTCCAATAGAACTCGCTCTTTCACCAGTGGAACACTTTGAGAACAATCTGAGTAAATTCATTAACAACGAGAATATTGAGGATGATAAAAAACTGCTTTTACTTCAAGATGCACTTCGCCAAGTGGATAAGCATAAGCCCTATCGTGCGAAGGCCAGGGTATTGATCACAAAAAAGAACCATCTCCTCAGGATTCTTCTGCTGGAACACAATTAAAGAAGGAGGAATTGAATTCAATTGTGTCGAGCATTGGAAATTTAATGCCGCACTCATATCGTGAACAAAGTAAACGACTCCTAACATATCTCATGGAAAGTGGTCAAGATCATATTCAAGTTGATAGCAACGGGAAAGTGATTATAATTCAAGGGAAGAGTTATAGTATACTTGATTTAATCTATGATATGGTTACAAATCGTAAAGGACTATTATCATTTGACGCTCATCTATACAACTTTCTAAATACATTAAACTTCCCCAAAAGCCTTATTAGCAATAGGCAAATTCTAAAAAAATTAAATGAACATGCACCATCATCAACACCATTAAAATATGAACATGGAGAAGAAGAAGATTTTAAATCAATCTTGGAAAATACTAGCACACCTAGTGGAATCATTGACTTGACAATGAGGAGGAGGAGCACACCGATAGCTAGACAAAAGCGAAGACGTATCAAGTCAACGTCGCCACCACCCCCATCAGGCACTAGTATACAAAAGGATAGTGGACGTTACACTACGGGTTTACGTTCAAAATGGTTGAAGTTCTGAAACGTGTTTATGAAAATATTGGTGAAGCGGGAAGTTTAAGTTCCCCCACCACTCTTTCCAAAGTCACTGGTGTTCACATTAAAAATGTACAAGACTATCTACAAAATGAATCAAGTTACACTCTGCATAGAAATCATAGGCTTCGTGCTAATCATTATCGAAAAACTAAAGCCTTTTCCCCCCAGCATATAATGCAAACAGATCTCCTAGCTCTAGATGAGATTCAAAGACGACACAATATACCGTACATAGTACATTCTACTTGCAATCAGTGTTTATAGTCGTTATGCATATGCAATTCCATTGCGGTCAAAGAGAGGTGTTGAAGTTGCTCAGGCCATTGAAAGTATTCTCGAAAAGGATTCGTACAAAAAAATTCAAACGGATCGCGGTAGTGAGTTTGTTAATCCCCAAGTTGCAAAAGTACTAGTGAAATATAATACACTGCTCTATCATAGTCATAGTCCTATAAAGGCTGCATTGGTTGAACGATTGATAAGAACTATTCGACTTTTAATTTCACGATATTGCACATTGAAAAATACATCTGCTTTTATTCATGATTCATATAAAATCATGTTGAATTATAATCAACGACCGCATCGATCATTGTTCAACTCAACCCCAACGGAAGTTCATCATTCTGATTATGATACAATTGACACCTTTCTTAAACAATATTCCAATGAAACGATTGTCAAGAAAAAATTCAATGTTGGTGATACTGTTCGAATTCATAGAACAACTAATGTTTTTGAAAAGGGCAATTACTTGTGGTCCACAAAACTTTTTAAAGTGGCAAAAATCCTAGACACTAGGCCCATAACTTTTCGCCTGCGCGATACCAAAGATGAAGAGATTCTCGGCGGCTTTTATGACTATGAACTACAAAAAGTTATAAACAATAGTGAAATCTATCAAATTGAAAAGATATTAAAGACTCGTACTCACAGGGGTAAGAAACAATTGCTTGCTCGGTGGCTAGTATACAAATCTGATTTTGATTCTTGGATCGGTGTTGAAGATATTGACAATGCCCAATGATTTCTATGTAACATTTATTTCCAACGTTTCCGATCCTCTCTACAATGACTTGAATAAAACAAGTGATTTTTGGATGAAACTCTCCCCCGCCATAAAATTCGATGACGGAAAGTATGAAGTGGCTCTTGTCGACTGTATTCTCATTGATACCTACGACATCCTGAGAAAGGATCGTGTGTATAATATAAAAGTTATACCATTCGACTGGTCGCTCTTTGTCGAGTATGAATGGGTTGAAGCATTTAAATCTAGTGAATATCCAGATGTTACATTGAGATATAAAGAATATTGTACTATGATGGATTTGTGTCGTGCAATCAATAGAAAAATCTCATATCATAGGAAAGGTACATTCCATTTTAATTATTCAATGGAACACGATAGGATTTACATTACCTCACGTGTTGACACTGAAATGATTCATCTCAATGATAATCTGAGAGATGTTCTTGGCTTCAAACAAAATATGATCAATGGAAAAACGCTGGTACTGTTAACGGGATGGATCAAGTTATTTTTGCTGATTATCCAACCGGTTTCGCCTCGGACTCTTGCATATTTCTGTATGCATTCTTTGTGGAAACATCGAGAGTTGGTTATTCAAATGTCCCCCTCCTTTGTGTTCTTGAACGAAAAACAACCCATGAACTTGTTCATCACTATAATATAAAGCATCTTCAGTATATTCCTGTAAACACTTCATATTTGGAACTCTGTCCGTTAACACTAAGAAGTGAATTGGGTGATCCTCTAGCAATAACAAAAGGTTTAGCAGTGATTATATGTCATTTTCAACCCATCGTCGGCGACAGCACCTCCTAAAATGAACAATAGAAGAATTCCATTTGTCTGTCCTGATATCAATTGCTATGTTGGTGCTCTGAGTCCACGTCAAATAGGTCATGGATTGGACTATTACAAGGGGCGTACTACAATGTCTGGATATGGTCTTGGTAGCTGGTTTGCTAGGCTATTTCGTTCTGCACTACCCCTTGCCAGAAAATATCTTGTACCTGCTGCGTCAAATTTTGCTGCCTCAACACTACAGGACTGGGGGTCGGGTAAGAATTTCAATGAGAGTGTTAAGGAAAATATTAGATCTTCAGCAAGAGCCGTTGGTGAGCAATTAAAATCTCAGCAAAATGGGTGCGTGCGCGTCATTCACTCATCAGTGTCTACCCAGGCGAGAAGCGAAGAACATCAACAAGGACTTTGAGGAATAAAACGACGACGAAAAACAATAAGAAGAAAAAGATTGTTAGATCAAAGAAGGATTTCTTCTCTTAAGATGACTTATCTCCCCCACAAGGAATCACATCCATCAATCAGTTCCTCATTGAATCTGTTCAATGCTGAAAATGTTGATGTCAGTGTCAAGTATGGCTACTATGAACAATTTCATCCCCAGCAACCCCTCTCGGAAAATATACACTTTCAAATATTTTCCAACTGCTGCCGATGGTCTATCCTATGAAAACTGTATTCTACACAACCTGTTCAAACAAATTAATGTATATGTTGATGGAACATTTGTGAGCACTAGCAATAATTTATCCAACTATGCAAGCTACATACAATTTATGATGATGACACTAAAGGCATATAAGGAGTTGAGAGGACAGTCATTGGGCTATGAATACCGATCAGGTGTTGATACTGACGGTGAGTTGACTACTGCAGTGACCCAGGAGTATCATTTAGTAGCAAAATTAAATCATGAGATATTCAATATATCCCAATGGTTACCCCCCAATGTCAAGATTGACATAAAGTTGCAACTAGCCCCATCGAATTTCATTTTGAGAAAAACACTTCCCGCAGCACCCGATGCAAATGTCATTATCACATCGGCAATTCTTCATGTCCGAAAACAACAGGTGAAGAGGTCTGTTGCATTGGCAGTGGAAAAGCTAAGAGCCAATGGCAACAACATTAAACTTCCTGTCCCTCATACGATCACCAATCAACGTCATATTGCCAGCGGGTCTCGTAGCTATACAGATTCATCGTTTATCAATGGAGAAATCCCATCAAAACTGACTTTGGCCTTTGTGAAGAGTGGGAGTGCCGTTGGATCCTGGACCGCATCCCCCCATGATTTTAATTTTTTTGGTCTATCTAGCCTTGTGTGCAAAGTGAATGGTATTCCACTGTACACTCTATCATTTGACAAAAAATCCTATAGAACTCTGTATGAGTTTACCATGCAATCCCTAGATCATGACTCCCAACTATTTGAAAATGGAACAACCAATTCAATGTTTTCAAGAAATCATGGCGTAATTGTTTTGGACCTGTCTGGTACCCAGGATATGAGCATAGTACGAACAGGGAATGTAGGTTTAGAGTGCGCATTTGCCGATGCTTTGACTGAGAGTATCACGCTAATATCAGTGAGTCAATTTGAAACCTATTGGGAAATCACACCCGACGGCAGTGTTCTACTAGACCTAGCACCATGAACACAAACCAAATAACCAGCTTATTTAGTATGGATCCATACATGTCCCAGTACAAGTCCAATTGCATACCATCGGACTTCATTGAAAAAATTCCAAGTGTTAACAATACCCTAATCATTGTTAATAGCAGTCCATCGACTTTGAAGACATGCCATTGGCTATGCATCTTTCAAACAGCGAAGAATATTGAATTTTTTGATCCTCTTGGCCTATCATATAAATTCTACACTCCACACATCAGCAACTTTATTGAGAGCAGTAGGTAAACTATTATTCAAAATCAATGGAGAGTACAGGATTTAACGACTAAGACATGCGGATTTCATGCTCTACTCTTTTTCATGTTGAGATGTCGTGGCTATAGCTACAAACGGTTTCTCGACGTCTACGTTGACTTTCCTCGATTGAACGACTTTCTAGTGGAAAATATACTTACAAACGTGTTTAATATTGATTTTAGTGCCCTATGAATAAAATGTTCTAAAAATGTATGTGAAATCGTTTATTAATAAAAAAAATAATGTATATACATGATAAAAATGACTTTTCTACTCTTTAGATTTCATCTTCTACTACGTATAGGGATTTGTCGAGAAAAACTAAGCAGTAGATTATCTAAATTCACATTATACTGATCCTGATGTGCTACAATGCCAGGGTCACATTTTCTACAGTAGAGTTTAACTTCACTCTTGTCACATCTCTTTGTATAGTCAATGATACTATTCTCATTCATTTTATAGAATTCGCATGTTTCAATTTGCTTATTTGAAGCAATTTCACAAAAAGTGGCCATTGTCACGAAAAAGTGGCATGAGAAACTTTCATTTTTAATTATATCGACAAGCATTCCCTGAGAAAATATCTTCCTTTGAATAGACAGCTCTAGAAAATCATCATCTGGAATCAAACGTTTTTCCATAAACGCTAGATTCCCCCTGATTCGTTCTTTTTCGAATCTATCCATTTTTTAGAGTCCTAACACTCTCACAACCAACTTTAGACTAACCATGATTTTTTTTTTCTACTCTAAAAAATATACGCTAGTCTACTGTAGAAAGAAAAATATCTTCGATTTAGAAACAGTTTTATTGAGCATAATTACAACAATAATAATCACTGATTCAATTTGTTTTTCTCAATGTATTTCACTAGTGCATCTAATGCTGTCTGAAGTCTATTTATATGCACCATGTTCAGTTTTGCAGCAAAGCATAATTGCTCCTCTATTTTAAATTTGCTCAATGATATCACGTATCTACCATACATATCATCTCATTCAAGGCTTAGTCTACATCCTCGTGTTGTTTCCACAGCCACGTTCGGTACTCTTGCATCATTGCTGCTGCTACCTGCTCCACCTTCAAGCTCCAATAGTGTAAATGTTCCACTCATTTTCGCTACTTATATCCTCTCAAATAAACTATTCTCTGAATTCAATTCTCCTACTAATATGAACTACAATGAAAATCACTCCTTTTATTTGAATCCAATTACTAATCAAGTTATCGTATATGGAGTAGCCTCCGCTCTCTCTGATTGGCCCTAAGAAATAGGTGTTGCCTCATTAACCAATCTGGTTGCATTATACAATCTCAACCATAGATTCAAAACATGTTTGATCGCTTTATAGGTCCATAATATGGGAGGTTTTGGTCGCTTTAAAACATCTATCGTGATATTGCGTACACTATCACTACTCTTACTGTCAGTTAAAAAAAACGTGTTTTTTTATTTAATTCCTGAAAGTTTTTGAATTAGTGCAGCTTTGGTTTTTGGCTCACCGGACATGAATGATTAAAACAAAATTTGCATATTAGTTTTACTTTTTTGGCCAAATGGCTGTCTCGAAATATTGTTCTGACGTAACTTACGAATTAACTTCCGTAACAAACTTCTATATTCGTATATTTTTATTACTTATATGAGGGGTTTGCCCCCTGGTCAATACCTCGCTCTTTACGCTAAAGTTCGAATTTTGTTCCGATTCTTTAAGAATGACCCTTGAATCACAAAAGCCGTTTAATTAGAATAGATAGCTCTTTTGAAAGTACTAAAAAAAGTTTAGCGTCAAGAGCGAGGTATTGTCTAGAGGGCAAACCCCCTCATATACTTAATAATTTCTGTTCGTCTTAAAATTTAATGTTGCTCCTTACTTTCAGTTTAAAAAACTTGTTTTTTATTTAATTTCTGATCGTTTTTTAAATAATGCTTGGAAATCCGGCGCCCCCTTTATAGAAATGTCCCTTCCCCCATGAAAACATCCTCCACGGAAAGATCCTCCCATGTAATCCCCTCCCTTGACCCCCCACTAGAAAAAATCCCTTCTGAAAACGTCTGTATACTTCCCAATAACCAATACTATATGTAAAAAATTGACAAAGTTCATAACTTGCAGCCCTTCCCCCGGGGGCTTTTGGGTATTAAGTCATCTTCAAAGACATAGTTATTAGATTTTCGACTATGCTGAACAAAATGGCTATCTCAAAATTTTGATCGGGTGACTTTGAGAAAAAATGAGCGTGGGAGGGGGCCGAGTTGCCCTCCAATTTCTTTAGTCACTTTAAAAGGGCAATGGAACTTTTAATTTTCGTTCAAATGAGCTCTCTTGCGATATTTTAGGACCACTGGATCGATACGATCACCCCTGGGAAAAAAAAAAAGAAAACTAACAAATAAACACGCATCCGTGATCTTTCTTCTGGCGAAAAATACAAAATTTCACATTTTTGCAGATAGGAGCTTGAAACCTCTACAGTTAGATTTTCTGATGCGTTGAATCTGATGGTGTAACTTTCATTAAGATTCTATTAATTTTAGGGGGTGTTTCCCCCTTTTTTCGAAAATAAGGCAAATTTTCTTAGGCTCGTAACTTTTGATGGGCAAGTCTAAACTTGATGAAACCTGTATATTTAAAACCAGCATAAACATCAAATTCTTTTGATGTATCTATTGGTATCAAAATCCCGTTTTTTAGAGTTTCGGTTACTCTTGAGCCGGGTCGCTCCTTACTTACAGTTCGGTACCACGAACTGTTTGATAGGAGTAACGAAGAGCCAACAAGAATTTGAGATTAAAGTCATCAGAGTGACTCTGACCATGAATAGTAAACACCTGCATTTATTGTTATTTAACTATCAGACAGTTCGTGGTAACGAACTGCAAGTAAGGAGCGACCAGGGCTAATAGCAACAGAAATTCTGAATGAATTTTTTGATAACAATGTTTATAAAAAAAAAATGCCTTTTGATGAGAATCCTTATATAAAATTCATCAAGTTTAAAGTTATCAATCCAAAGCTAACGGCCTGAGAAAATTTACCAGATTTTCAAACAAGGATGAAAACACCTCCAAAAGTACAAATGATACTGATGAAAATCACACCATCAGTTTCAGCATATCAAATATTCCTGTTGTAGAATATTTATGATCCTATCTAGATTATCATAGAATTTTGCATTTTTTTATTTTTTTTTAAGATGGAAGATCATTCATTTTTTGCTTATTTTGTTTTTTTTCCCCTGGGGTAATCGTGTCCACCCAAATCTAAATAGGTACCTGGAGAAATCTTAGGAAGGTAAACTGGAAAGTCTTGCATAAGCACAGGATGGCTACCCATTAGCCCCTCCCTCCTCATTGTACTTCTTAACTGAAGTGCTATGAAACGTAAATCAGCATTGCCGGTTTAGACCATAAAGTCTAGTGCCACAGCCTTTACATCTTTTTTTTAATGGTGTCAAACTAATAGCACTTTAAAATCGGTAAAAGGCAGATTCGAACGGAAATTTTAGTTCTAGTGGCCTTCTCAGTAGACAAAAATATTGTGCCACAGCAAAGTCACGTTTTCCGCCATTTTGTGATGCGAAACTCAATTTTGCCCCAAAGAGAGCCAAGTTGCTGTCAATTGAAAATCTGAGGTAGCCGATCGACTTAAAAAATATCGGAAAAGTGTATACCGTGCTTCCCAGTTTCAGAAGCAGTAAAACCGCGTGGTGGCATATTCGTTCCTGAAGAGTAACGTAGTCCGTGCAAAATAAACAGCTAATATAGACAGATATTTTAAAGCTTCACTTAACCCTAAGTTGATTCACTTGATTTTGGATTAGGGCCAGTGGGTCATTGAGTAGATGGGAGGTAGTGCCTGATGCCTAAAAAAGTGCATTTTTGTGTCCAAATTTACCAGCTCTTCCTGAGCCTTTAGATAAATATATGAGGGGGTATGGGGAAGGGGTAGAAATTCATGTCTGATCTCACTTCGTTTGGATTAAACCGGAATATGGCTGCTACCGAGTAATAGCTCCCCTTTTTTGGAAGTGTCTTCTTTGCTACATCAAAGATTAAATTTACATGATTGCCGGCTCTAAAGATTGAGAGGTGGGGATGGGGGAGAGAGTGCTTTTCATTTCATATAGTACTTATATTTTTGTTCATCGAGTTTTGTTTGAATATTTGGTTTTCTAATCATAAAAATTTTGAAATCTTTTCATAATTTCAGTTCAAACAGATACCACCCTGCCTACCTTTCTAGAAGAAAGCTGGCGATGAGAAGACACGTAGACGGGTGTTAGTTAAATGGTGGGTCACATGCTGCCTTCAATAAGATATTAAAAACACTTGTGTGGCATGTCAACCTCTCTCCTAAAAAGGTGCTGATGCCACGGAGGAGGATGTTGGAGGGACCATGGGTCAACTTTGTGCCTTCAATCGTACAACTTGAAAATTACTGGTAATTTCCGAATTAAACAATCCCTTTCTGCTAAAAATTTGGAAGTGTTAGAGTACCAAATGAAACTTAGACTTAGCTCATTCTACATCTAGTCAGGATTAGGCTTATTTGTGCACCAAGATGGGGCTTAGCACAAGCACTGTTGCACTGAGTCAAGACTTATATTGTTTTTGCACCGACTCAAGATAGTCCATTTTAGCATTAAGTCAGCACTTAGCTCATTCCTACACTGAGTCAGGACTTCAGACTATGTTTCACCTCAACTTTGTCCCTATCAGTCCAAAGTTTAAACTTGGCTCACTTTTCAACTGAGTCAGCACTTACTCATCATGCAGAGAGTCGAAACTTCTGCTTATTTTCACACCAAAATTCCGCAGCTTGGACCTACCCCATTTTCTATATTTAAAGACTTAGATCAATTTTGTACGAAGTTACGACTTATTATCTCTTTGTCAAGTGAGTCTGCAGTCATGCAGCAAAAGTTTGCATTTTGGACTTTACTTATGCTTGTGCTTGTTCTTGTGTACTGTGTCTGGTACGCAGGACCAGAGGCGAACGCTTCACACCTAAACATATATCTCATGGGAATTCATTTAACCAACGGGTCCCCCCTGTTAGTAGTTTAGAATTTGCTCCTTGTTTGCATCAAGTAGGTCCACAGCTAGGACTTTATTTTCTCACAAAGGCAGAAATCATCTTATTTTTGCCCAAAACTTCCAAGGGTCATCATTTTACCCTCCATCATACGCATAGAAATTCCTTGTTTGGAAGACTTTAAGGTATTCTGGTTTTAACAAGTTACAACACATCGATCTTTTTGCTAAAAATTTGGTCGTGGAGGGGAGGAGGGTCTCTGTCTACATCTTTGTCGGCAACTATGTGGATTTAAGTTCTTTGTATGATTCCGTTTTGAAAAGGTCTAACACAATCATTTTTTAAACTAAAATATATCAGTGAAAAATTGGCCACTTGCACAGCTCAGGGCCCTCGTCCATGGGGCTGAATGCTTCATATCTCCTAGAGGTAATATTTTTTTACGTTCAAACCACTCTTGATAGGAATCTCCATCTCAAAACTTGTATCCGATACTACCATAGACTAAAAAGTTGCCTGGTGGGTCGAAAAGCATAGAAGGGTGACTGGTGACCATCTGTTCATTTTTCTCCTGTTCCTCACCCCTCCCCCTGCTCAATATGCTACAATTTTATCATTACTTTCCTGAGGCACAAATGTGCTACATAACGACAGTTTGATTCTTGAACCTGGGACATCATATAAATATATTTTGTTTAGTTCTAAGCAAGGGCGGATCCGGGATTTTTTTCTGGGGGGGGGGGGGTTTACTAATTTTTGACTTTTTCGAGGGTGGGTTACTAATTTTTGACTCAGTTTTCGACTAATTTTACTGATTTTTACCTAGGTTTTACTAATTTTCGACTTATTTTCGAATCGGTCAAAAATTTCGGGGGGGGGGGGGTTCAAACCGGGTACCCTCCCTGGATACGGCCTTGGTTCTAAGCTTATTTGTTATCTCAGAATTTTCGCTTGATATTATTATTTCCCTATTAAGGCTTAGTTTGTAGTTTGGGGCACAGACACCTGAACTTTGAAGTGGCGCGGTCTCTTATATAACCAATAGTGGCTCTAGAAGCTTAAATTTGGGTTGTTGAGCTCAAATGCCACAACAATCCTTCTTGGGGTTAAATACGAAATTTCGCTTTTCTATAGATTGTGACTCCAAGCAGTGGCGTATCCAGGATTTTGTTTCGGGGGGGGCGTCATTCTACCTTTTTATAGCAGTCATGTGAGCAAGAAAATTATCTATCATAGTGCAAGATTTCAGACGGGGGGTAGGGGGGTAGCTAGGTAAAGAAATAAAAAGTACACACTTGTCATGAGTATTTCTAGTTGTAGAGTTTTTTTGTTTGAGAATGGATGACAAAATTTTGCCAACAAAGTCAGAATTAAAAAAAAAAAGTTAAAAGCATTGAGAGTTTCTGTTTTGGATGAGTAGATGTTTTGGAACTTCCAAGAAGTGGCAGAATTTAGAAAAAAAAAGAAGTGCATTATTCCTTATACTTGCTTATGGGACCCTTGTTTTAGAGAACCAAATAAATAAAAAATAATATTATATCAAAGACAATTACCCAGAATTTGGTTTCGGATGGGTGTGGGCCTCAGTCTACCTATTATAGCAGCCATGAAAGCAAGAAATGTATTGATATTAACATTGTTTACAGAGGATAAAGCACAATTAAAGTTTAAAAAATCAGAATCAACCGCACTTAGAGAAACGAGCAACGAAAGACGACCTAACCTCTCACAGTAACAGCCGCCGGTCTTTTTTGGCCGCAAATCGATCAAAAACTTGGTCAGCATTGACCTAGATATCGTGGTTCAGGGTCATGTGAGCTAGTCCGTTCAGACGCTCCTCGCCCATGGAGCTCCGCGGATAGGTTTTTAATCGCTTAAGACAGCTAAAGCTACTCTCAGCAGAAGCGGTAGTCACTGGTAATGTCTAAAAAATCGTCAAAAGCCTTCGAATGCATGGGAAAAATCATGCATCGCATGACGCAAGAGTCGAAGCAACAGTTGATGGTTTCTCAGACATTCCGAGCCACTTCTGTTTCCAAAGGACTAACTCACATTCGAGCACACGTCTACCCACGTGAAATCCTTCGTAAACAGCAACAGTGTTCACAAATTCATTAATATTTAATGACTCGCTGTTAGATGGCAAAAGCCTTCCAATTTTGAAAGATGCCTCCTGATGGCGCAAAAATCTTTGATCAAGTTCTTTAGTAAGTGAAGCAAAGTAAGGTTCGAACAATGGCTCGCGATAAAAAACCTTGATGGACTCATTATCGTTGATGGACTTTCGGCGCATAGAACTTGGAACAGGCGGAGCCACATTTACCTCTTGTGCAAGCTCATAGGCTTTCTGAAAAATTGTTTCAAAATCATTTTGTTTTGACTGCAGGAAAGTATCAGAACATAGCTTGATGTGCCGACAGCACTCAACTAAGTCTAAATCTTCGGCTTGCAGTGCCTTAGAGACAGAGAGCATTATGGCACTTACAAACTCTACCATAACCATCGTGAACATAAAACTAAATTCGATTGCTGCTGAAACCAACACATTTGCTTTTGAAATAACTTCCGTATCGCACCGTATGCTACCAACTATTTCCTCAAGTACGGAAATAATCGCACAATACAAAGACATAAATACTAAAATGCGATCGTGACGCTCCACCCATCTCGTTTCGCACAACTTCACAAGCTTTCTCACAGGACTATCGGAACAAACGACAGCGACCGCTTCTACAAACATATTCGTTCTTTTTGGTGAGGATGATAAAAATGGTATAATCTGCTGTATAGCAGCAAAGGTTGACCTAACAAGTCCTACCCTACTAGTTTTACATAAAGCCAAATTTAAGCTGTGCAATGCACAGTGGGTGTAGATTACATGCGGATATTTTTTCCTAATTTATGCCTGTGCACCAGAATAGCAGCCTGACATGTTTCTGGCCCCATCAAAACCAACCCCCACAAATTTCTCCAGTTTTAAGCCGAACGGAGTGCATTGGCCGATGATTTGTTCCGCTACTGCAGAGCCGGTGAGATTTCCGCAAACAGAAAACCGAGAAACCGCTCTTCAAGTAAAGCACTAGTTTCATTGTAGTATCTGACTACAAGAACTAACTGTTTCTTATTAGTAGTCTCGTCGGCACGGACTGAAAATGCTACTGAACTATTTACATCACTCACAATGCTTGGCACAATAATGGACGTGGCACAATCAATCAGGTTGTTTTGAATGATGGGAGATATATACTGCCCATTCTTTGCGCCATTTTCGAAGCGTTCTTTTAGACAATGCTCTCCACTCTCTACCATTAAACCCAAAACACCACGAAAAATGCCTTCATTTACGTTAGTTTTGTCGCATAGTTTACTCTCTTCTCTTTGTCCTCGCAGAGGTAACTCATGCCGCCCGCAAAAAAGGACACCGCGCAGAAATTGTATTAGAATTTTGCTATTTTTCTTTTTTATTTCAGCCTCTGCACTCGATATAGCAGACACAATGCTCCTAGTTCGTTTTTCATAAACGGAGACAAAGCTTTCGGCGCTAATCATTGAATCAAGATGGTAACGAGAGTTCTGATACGCCCGCATGTCTGAAAGGAAATCCTTGAGTCCTGTGTATGGTTTCGAGACTGGAGAGCCTTGAACCTGATGGCTACCCTTCCCAGCAGCTTGACAAGCGAAAAAAACGCATTTGCACAAAAGAAACCCATGCACGATGGACTGAAGACCAACCATTCTGGGAAAGCTTGTAACCAAGAGTACTGAAAGGATCGAACTTTCGTTTTTCATTTTTTGATAAATGCTTTCGAATGAAATAGAAATTTCTGGTTCGGTTTGCAGTGACTAGTTAAAAGATTGTATTTTTCTTCGTCTGAAAGCTTTTTGAGTTGATCTGGTATTCTGGCATACAAGCCGATATCGAACTTTGAAAGAACACGGGACGAGTCTACAGAATCCTGTTCAGTTGGCTGGTGAAGTTCGGTCATATCTGAGCCCTTCGAGCAAGAAGCATCCACATCGCTCATTACATAGTCAATACTACTAGAAGCAGAGGTACTACTGCCATCGCCAAAATCCAAGTCTAAAATAAAAAAGACGAAATGAAGTGACGAAAAGAAATAAGCAAAAAGTAAAAAACCAGAATAAAAGATAGTGTGAATTACAAATTATTAGATAAATCATAATTAATCATAGTTCTATTAAATATCTTGGTCTTTAATGGATGGGAAATAAAAAACACAGAGATATCAATTCAGCTTTAGATCCAAAGCTTCTTGGAAAAACATACAAAAAAGGGTGCAAAGATTAGTTGCTCATTTTTGGCAAACCCTATATTTTCTTAAAGCAGGACTGAAGATATTATCTATATTTTAAAGTTAATTTCCATTTTCTACATTACGATATTCTTCAAAACCGAAACGCGTGAATTATTGTGCTAGTCCGAGTTTCTGAGTTTAAAATTTTTCACGCGTGACACAAGACCCAGGTCAACAAGCGCGCCAAATTTCAATCCTTCAAAACATGGGACCTAGAGAAAAAATCTAGTAATGTGGAAACGCTGCGTTTTCCGCACGATTGCTTATTCAGCAAAAGATCTTAATATGTCCAGTCATTCTGAAGATGTCTATTTTATATGATCTATATGCTTTTCAAATTGAAATACTCTGGATATTGTTGAATTCGCATAAAAAAATGTGAAAATGTGTGATCACTTCCACAGGGAAGCGCTAGTTGGAGCATCATGTAGTGTTACCTTAACAGTAAAGTGCCAAGAAAATGCTCTCTACCCGACTGTTCCAAGGCTTCAAAGATTGCCCTTGAATCGTTAAAAGACTCATTTTATCACTTACCTTGCTGTTCCTGGACACAAATCAATTTTGGCAATTAAATCATAATCAGAACATTTTTTCTCCCGATTTTATTAATGGTCGCAAAAACTCGTTTTTCTCGTAAAACTCGTTTAACTCGTAAAAAAAGAAACAATTAACTTTTGTTAATTAAATGATGTGCGTACATGACTTGTTTGGTAGATCAAAGTTTGCCCACCCCTCCTCAAAAGTATTGAATTTTAGAGACACGGCTAAAAATTCTGGAACGGCTCTAAATGATCAATTCACACGGTAAAATTACCGTTTTTGCGGGATTCTACTTTTTGTTTCTGGAAATACGGGAAAATGAAAGTATTCCAACATTAACCATGCTCATAGTTACACAAGAAATAGAATATAAAATGAATGAACTAGTAATAATCATGTGTTGGGCTCTAGAAAAAGATTAAGCTTCAAAAAAGTTTGATCCCACCCAAATAATGATCATTTTTACTGTTCCCTTTAATTGATCATAGATGAGAAAAATTCTTACGAGAAGATTTCCAAATTTAGTTTTAGCTCCAAATTTGGTTGTCTTCCATCTAAATTGGGAATTGCATTTTAATTACAAGTGACACATGCGTGCTTCAAAACCCACTAAATACATACTATCGTCAGAATAGTAGTAAACTCCTTACCGTCATTACTGGTTTTTGCAAGCATTTAAGAAATGCTTAATGCTGGGCTGGTGTCGCTTCATTTTCTTTCTTTCCTCTAACGTGACCTTTCCGTTTCAATGCTTAGCTTACACTGGAATTATAGCAGCGTTTGAATGAACTCTCGCCTCTTAGTCCGATTCCTGATCACAATCCATTCATTGCAGAGAAGCTAGTGCTTATAGCTGCGGGGGTTTAATAGTAAGAAAAATTTCTTGACATCTTGTTTGATTACAGGAAGCGATTGCACGTTTGATGATAAAATAATGATATAAGCTTGCCGGAGAAATGGATAGCCATTTAACAAGAAATAAAATTAGGAACGGGTGTTCCAAATAACTTAAAAGCGTGAATATTTCGGAACTTACTATATTGGCACTTAAAAAAAGAAGAAAAGAAATTTCGGGGGGGGGGGGGGGGGCACTCTAGCTCCCTCCCTCTTCCCCTGGATACTCTACTGACTTCAAGCGTTTCCTTCCTGAAATTTGACGTACCTCCTTTGGCGATGTTTCCTCTATTTCAAAAGTTTTACAACTTTCATATGCTAATAACTATTGACGGAGAAACTATAATTGATTGATGCTGCCTATTCAGAATTTTTTTTATGTTTATTTTCTGGTTAAAAGTTTTTTTCTTACACTTTCGATTTTTATTGAGCTGTGATGATCTCTACTACCGTTCTTCATCATGAACAGACCAAGAAGTGAACAGAACAGAACACCATGAACAGAACAACCTCAACAATCTAGTGCTGCATTTCCCTCTAAGGCCTAATTAGTTCATTAGCGAGCCACCCCTTCATCTCTAATTCAACATCTGAAATCTTCCTTTCTGAATGACAAACGGATTGCATACTCATCAGAGATCAGGTCTCAGGCCCATTTTTACTAGCATCGGATTCTAGAGAAGTTAGAAATTGATGAGAAAACCATCAAGTCCCCTTAAAGATTCCTCGCCCATTGATGGAGAGAATAATAGCCTACTTTACCATGTGATTGGTATGAGTGATCTTAAAGTGATTGTCTTAGAAAATCTCTAGTGTTGATAGCACTTGTAGTTGGGAAGTAAGGCCTGAGAGCAATATCATTGTTATTTGATACTAGTCTCCAAATGTTGCCCAAATGATCCAAATTGTGGGCCATAGTATGTTTTTACAACTGGATTAATGGAAACTATTATTTGACAGGTATCTTATTGCTCAATGTGGATATCTTAATGTAAATATCTTAATGCAGATACCTTAACGTTTTTATCTTAATCCTAATAAGAGCGTCATTTTACTTACTCTGTCTTACAAAAATACATGTTCATATACAAACGACGACTTTGTGTTTTTAAAAAGCAAAATACTGAAACACAAGTTTTGAACACAATTCAGTAATGATTTTAAACTGAAGACTTTGGAACTACTTGAATTTGTGTTTAGATAAAAAAAAAAAAAAAAAAAAAAAAAAAGGAAATAACTTGGAAGAAATAATAGTATTCAGGAGATGCGTAGGAGCAACGGGCCTAAAACCGTCTATTACAGGATTACTTTTCCCCATTTTTCTCCGGGATTTCGTACCACATCTTTAACTCTTATTCCTTCGTAGCCGCACCATAATTTGTGTGTACATAAGAGAAAACTGATGCATAGACCCTTGTTTAGTGCTTTAACGACATAGTGTTTACGTCACTGGCAAAATTTAGAGCAAGATTTATTCTTATTTTCAAAATAAAATATAGACACATTCTGTCGATCGTAATTTTAGTCATGAAACGCATAACAACTGTAGGAACATAGACTAACCCGTGTTTGTTATTTTTCATCCTCTTGAGAATTCGAGATGTTTCGTCGTAGAAACATAAACTTTGCCTTGTTTTATTTGCTTTCCCATTCCTAATGATAAATACATTTCCAAGTCATTCCTAAGAATTCTACAAAGAGATTTGCAGGTGTGCCGAAGCCTAAATAATAACAAACAGGGACAGATTGACACATTAAGATACTCATGTAGGCTACTTCATAGGAAGATAAGAAAAGAGCATAAATGTAGCTTAAGACGAGCAGGCGAGCATTCAACTAAACAGAGCCAGGATACTCTATTCAACACACATCCATCCCGCTCTGCCAGGATAAAGGGAACTAGAATAAGTGTTTTTCGGAAAGCCTGTGCTCAGTTTAGGATAATTACAAACAATTAATTTGACTCAAAACCGAATTTTATATTTTCTTGTGTTTTCGGTAACTTAAAAATTCTGATATCTTTTAAAATAAGGACTAGTTATTTCCTTCATAGTTTTGGTAAATCCAATTTTCTGTATTATATTACAGATTTTTATTCTAGATGTAAAAAAAAAATTCTTGTCTGACAATAATTTTGGTACCAAGGCAAGACTGTCGGTAATGGTCCAATTTTCTTCTCAGGGAAATGTTTAACTTTAGCAAAATAAACTTCAGACATTAAATTCATAAAAAAAGAGAAGAGCAAAAATAGCTAGTTGTTTTCAAACTTTAATAAAATTGTTATAGTGATAAACTCTTAACAAAATTGCATTTATTTCAATTTTGGAGGCGTAAACCCGGCAATAATCAGGATTAGGAGATTTATCAAATAAAAATATAACATGGTAAAAAACGTTTTTATGGAAATAACTCAACTTAATAGGACCTGATGGTGAATGCATTATTTTTACACGTCAAACATATCCAAGTCATCTTTGGATTAACAATATGTCATGCTGTCATTACTATCATGAATAAAACGTGCCACAAGCATTTATACAGTTCCATGCCTCCTACTTGGCTTCCAGCTCAACCTCATGCACCTACATCAAATTCTACATCAATTCCCAAATCCAACAACGCCTCCACTCCTCCAGTCTTCCTTCATGGCTACCTACCTCGGGGGTGTCGTGCAATTGACCTTCAAATTCTAAGCCACGTTTTTTTATAATGCAGGTTAAGCAAGTATATGGAAATTTATTTTGGTTAGGGAGGGGTAAGGTTGTCAAAATACAATAGGAAACAATAAATAAGGAAAAATTAAATCATATTACATGAAAAAAGGGCAGAAGATGAAGACGTTTCAAGAAATCTTCGCCAGAAGCCCATTACCTTTATGTAGATACTTGATTTATATTCCCGAAGCCAAATTAAGTCCATCAGAATATAACCTATGACTATGCTTAAAAAATTGGTTTTCATGTTTGCTCAAATGTTGAAGAAAGTATGCCCCTCCGTCTTTTAAGTAACGAAACCCATGTGCAGAGTTCACATAAACTACGAAAAGAAAAACAACCAAAGAAGCTATTTAAATTCCATACGAAACCTGTCGCCGCATTAAATGTCACTCTCGGGAACTAAGATGACCTCTTGGTAACCAAAGCAAAGGTTAAGCAAAACACAAAACTTTCTACAATCTAATCTAAGATATCACAACTCGATGACCTCAGGTCAAATTGTTGTTTTTGGCTTGAAAAAAACGAATGAAATGGAATAACTTACCAACAACTGAAAGAGAAATAATACGACTTATTTTTGGTTCTGAAGAGACTTGACATTCGTAGTCGCCGGTGTCTGAGCTTTTTACACCTCTTATCTGAAGTGTCCATGTATCGTGTACTGGTGAATGGACAACGATTATTCTTGTGTCAGCAATAAACGACTCTTTATCTACTGCCAACAGGTGGGCGTCACTCTTTCGTATCCAAGATACCTGAAAGCAAATTTGATATAACTTCGGAAAATTCCACGAACTGTTTGGCATGAAGATACAGAAAAGGGCATTAGTTGAAACCTTCAGGATATGTGGAGAAAAATGATGCTTTTTTCATCATTACACATCATTAAAGTCCTTTTAAACTTTGTTTGGTACAAGTTTGTTCTAAACTTTAAAAAGGTGTGGTAAAGTAGCTATGGTAAATGTTCGTTAACACAAATAGATTTTTGTAACAGAACACTAAGAAATTAATATTTGCAAGTGGCTGGCTATTGAACGGAAGATTATTGATTAGTAAAAGATATGAATTAGTAAAAAAAAAGGATTAGCAAAAGATATGTCGTGAAAATTGACTTTCGGAACAAATATTTTTAATTTGTTCAAATTGTTTTCAAGGAATAATATCAAATATTGCTGCTTCGTAGTCTAAGATAGACAAACATTTTATTATATATGTTTTCGACATACTTAGTTGGATGAATAATATTTGATTATATTTGCCTTTAAATTTGATTATATAATATAAATATGCATATGGTTATACATATATTTTTTATTATATTATATTCTTATTATATTACTTTTTATTATAGTTTTGATTGTTTTTGCTTTACCAATTAGTAGGATCTTGAAAGTTGTACCGAGACAACAAAAAAGATTAAAATAAGAGAATTATATGAAAAATATCAAAAGTAAAATGGTTAAAACTAAAGATTTGTTTGAAGGGGGGATGGAACAAACGTAGTTTTTCCTTTCAATTTGTCCTGGTTCGAAACTCATTTTATTCCTCCATTCTTAGCTAAATTAATAAAAATTATTAATTCGCAGTTTTGAAACATGTATTTAAAAAATAGCTCAAACAAACTGACTAACTTTAGAAAATCGAATTCTGAAAAACTAACTTTTTACTGAAAACACTAACCAACACAGATAACAAGATGTTTTCTTAGGAGCAAACAAGTCTTTAAGTATTCTGCAGAAAAAAAGACTAATCTATATGGTTCTCACTGATTTTTCACAAGCCATGATATCGATAAATTTTAGTATACAGTGAAAAACTCAAACAAGCTCAGTTTTCAGTAAAGCACTAGTTCTTCAGATTTCTTACTATTCCTGAATTAATGTTAAATTGTGGTTATTTTGTATCTAAAAATTTCGTAAATTTTGTTCTTTTAAACGTTCGACTACTATGGGCTGTGGTTCACTCTTAACTTTATTGCAACCGCAGCAACCGTATCCTAGTAGCTTTTTCCATTATTATATAATGTTGCCATTTTTTTTTGCATTTTTGGTTTAAAATTTTTGACGACCAAGCTCAAAAGAGATGTTTTTTTGTTTTTAGTTTTTTTTACATAAATATATAGCTCCAGATTCTGAAACATAAACTCGTGTTTTTTTTTAAATGATTAAGAAATCAGACATTTTTTTGCTAAGGTGGGATTATATTTTGGAAACTATAATTATTATTCATAATTACTAAGATGCAGTAAAGAAGTAGTTCTGGTGTAACTCTCGTGAATAGAAGAAGCTCCTTAGCCAGAATAGAATCTCAGAGAAACAGAGAGTTTCCTAGCAAAAATGTTGTGTCTAAATCTCGTTCTTTTTACAGGCTTAAAACTTCCTATAAAATTGTCAATCAAGGGTTGATTTTTGTTACTGCCATAGAATAGTACAAGACCTCCATCTAGTTTGTGAATTTGTACATAGTTTAGAAAAGTAAGGCCATTTATGTCTCCATAAATAATGTTCGTGGCTAATAATATGATTACCTTATGAAAATACGTCATGGGAGCAAACCAATGGAATTCAAGGATATTTTTTAACACGGAAGTATAGGGCAGCCATCTATTTTTTTCTCTTGAGTAGAGTATAATTCTGACAGTAGAGCTAGATTCTACACAAAACATGTATTTTGAACTGATTTTGAACAAATTGTGACGGTTTTGTTGTCAAAGGTCGATTTGTTGATTAACTTCAAAAGTAAGCCTTCGATGCTAAAATAATTAATATCCTTTTATAAATTTCAAACACATGCCTGACTGCACATTGGCTTAATAGTGTTTCCTAGTTAAGCAATAATTTGAATTTCCAAAGGAAGAAAATAACCTCTTTTTAGGATTACACGTGCCCTTAAGGGCCTTTGACATCATATTCCAGGCTTTTATGGGAAAACTTTTCAGTGGAAAAAATCAAAGGTAATCGAAGAATATCTTCACATAGGAGATATTTGAATAAATATATTGAATAAAAAATCAATCGCATTAATTATCCTTTTCCCGTTACCTTTATGTCCCGTTTTTTAACTTCAAGTTTAACTTTTCTGTCACAATGCTAAAAGTACAATCATCCCTTAAGAACTGCACCCATTAATAAGATTTCTCAGAAGGGTGGGAGAGGGTTTGGGATATCGGAAATGAACTTTATCTTTATCATTTTTACGGTTTTCAAGTGATTTAATGAAAAGATATTTTTACAGGGATATCCCCCATGCAGGGGCGTCCTGAGACTCATTTCGTTGGGGGGAAGATCTTCATAGATTTTACCCAATTGCTACCTGATTTATGCCAAATCTTCTGCAGAAATCAAGAATTTTGCTAAATTTTGACCAATTTTGCAAAATTTCGGCAAAATTTTTACCGAATGCCAAAAATATTTAGGGGGTGGGGCACCCCTCCCCACCCTCCCCCTTGGTACAACCCTACCCCAATGGGTGCTTTCAAGAAAGGAGAAGAGTTCATGGTCCCCCCCCTAGGAAATCAGAACATATTTATAAAATAGGAAATGAAAAACATTAAAATTTAAATCTTGGTAAAATAAAGCTTCTGGTAGCAGCCCACTCTCACTAAAAAGCTTTCTATTGATGTTCATCACCCCCCCCCTCATAACTCGACCTTTTGTGCAGGTAAGCACATAAATGTAAACTTTTATGCTACAGCTATAATATATCTTCAAGAAAAGGGAGCTATCACCCTTCAGCACCATGTTACGGGCTTAGTCCAAGACAATTCTTGGGAATAAAGGGAGATCAGACGTAAGATTCTAGCCCCCCCTCCCCTTCACTTCTATATTTATCTAAGAAATTCACAGAAAGTCCGATACTTGAGCGTTTTGATAGTTCACAACTCTTTAAAGTTCAGGCATCTTCCCCAGTACAAGGATTCACCGGCTTTCCTCCATATTATCTTATTCACGGCCATACACCACTGTTCATAGCTTTATGAACACTAAATAAATCAACTTAAAATAATTAACCATTTTAACCGTTTGTTTTGTGAGGACTACATGCATCTTTAGGTAAGAATACGCCACCCTGTGACATTATGGCTTCTGAAACTGGGAAGCTCAATATGTAGTTTTTTGACAGATTACCACGAAATTTTTACTCAACGAAATTTTGTCCCTTTTTGGAAAAAAGGGACAAATTGCTTTGCACCACAAATTGCACCACAAATTGCACCGAAATTGCTTTGCACCACAAAATGGCAGAAGATACTATTTTACTGTTGTAACATCTCTTTTGCTGCTTAAAAGGGGCACTAGAAATTTCAATTACTGTTTGAACAAGCTCTCTCCCAATATACTAGGAGCATTGGCCTGATAAAATTACCCCCTTATAAAAAACACACATTTCTAATCACTTTTCACTAAAAAGTTCCGAATTTTTGTAGATCCGACGTTGAAACCAATGCAACAGACTTCTCTGATATGCTGAATTTGAGGGTATAATTCTCATCAAGACCACTCTACTTTTTCTGAGTTTACTTTTTCACAGGCAAGTGATCTCAGGCTCGTTACTTTTGGTGGGTAACATCAAACTTAAGCAAATTTTTAAATATTTGGAATCACCATGGGAAGCCTAATCTGTTGATGGCTTAATATATTATTATGCAAACTTCTTTTTTACAAATTCGGCTACTATTAGCCATTATTGCTCCTCACAGTTTATTATCACTAGTTGTTTAATATCCATAAAATATTGAATGATTTCAACAATGTGGAAGAACCTAGCTTATTTCACCGATTTACTTATGCTTCCTTCTATTAAATTTGTGCCCTAGCCCCTGGGAATGTACGACCTTCGGAGATATAAATTTTATATTTTGATCATTCTGATTGAAATAACTACCTTGAAACTATGATGGAAGTATGTGCCTGGCCACGATGGGCTCGGGGTCTAAATAAAGTGTATAGTTGATCTCTGATCGCTTTGAACTCTTGAAAGGGGTTTTGGAACCCCCAATTTCTGTGCAAGTGATACCTATTCCGAAATTTTACTATTACTAGTTTCATGCGATAACCCTGAATTAGAAAAATGAATTTCAATGGATATAATTGATGAAATAGAACTGAGAAATAGGCTATATGATAAATATTTGGATGTTCGTAGTGATGAATCATTTGACCTATTTAAAACACAGACGAATTTAGTGAATAAACTCCGACGAAAAGTAATCTCTGAATTTTATAGCCGAAAATTTGAGGATAGTAAAGGAAATATGAAAGATACATGGAGGGTTATTAATGATTTTTTTAGTGACAAGGGAGGTAAGAGTAGTGAAGAAGTATGTTTAAGTGGATGCGACAGTAATGATAAAAGTCCAATAGTAAATAAATTTGGTGATTTTTCTCTAACACTGGACCTGAAGTGCAAACTAGTGTTTAGAATAAGTACCTAGAAAGACAGTGTAATAATATTCGTGATGAAAGAGATGAACATTTAGAAATGAGTTTTAGTTTGTGTACCAGTGAAGAAGTGAGTAAGATTGTAAAGTCACTGAAGCCTAATTCAGCTGGAGCTGATGGTCTGTCCCTTTGAGGGCTAAAAGCAATTTCAGGTTACATACCACCCTGTCTGGTTTTTATTATAAACCTTTCTCTAGAAAAGGATACGTTCCCTGGACAGCTTAAATTCGCAAAGGTCATGCCCATCCATAAACGCGGCTGCAAAAGTGAGATTGAAAACTGGAGACCGATATCGATTTTACCTCTTTTTTCAAAATTATTAGAAAAAGTCGTCCACAAACGCCTCTATGATTTTCGCCGGATGAGTAATTTACTCAGTGAGACTCAATTTGGATTCTGTAAGGGACACTCCACAACGCATGCCTTGCAGCATTTGGTGGAGTACGTAAGTGGTGCGTTGGATAAAGGCTATTTGTCTGTGTCGATTTTCATTGATATAAAAAAAAAAATTGATATTAAAAGGCATTCGATACCGTAGATTTCAAGATCTTGCTTGACAGACTGAAGTGTATGGGAATTCGTGGCACCTCTTTTCTGTGGTTGAATAGTTATCTTCATTGAAGATCCCTGCGTGTAATGCTAAATGATGTGGCCTTATCTTCTTATCCATTAAAGTGTGGAGTACCGCAAGGTTCGGTTTTAGGTCCCCTACTTTATATTGTGTACGTCGACGCAGTGCGCTTTTATCTTCAAGACGTCTGTGTTACTGCGTTTGCTGATAATACAGCTTTGACAGTGTTTGCGAAATCAATTGAAGAGCTGGTGTTGAAAGCTAATAATGTGCTGAGAAGACTGGAGATTTTTATGAACCTTAGCTTAGTGTGTGTCCACGTGCAAAAAAACTTTCCTAATGACTTTCTGTAGAGTAGGCACACATGTTGACGCTAGCGGTTTAGTTATGCTGTCTGGGACGCTGGTGCAGCAAGTTAATAGTGTACGTCTCCTGGGATTTTTCATAGACTCAAACCTTTCATGGAAGCATCATTGTGATGTTATTTTTTCCAAAATTTAAAGAGGAATTGGGATGCTCCGTAGACTTCAGCATTTCTTGCCAAAGAGGATTCTACTGATGATTTACCACTCCATTGTCTATCCATACATATCATATGGTTGTCTGATCTGGAGCAGCAGCTTTTACAGCAACTTCAAAAGAGTTCAAACTCTTCAAAACAAAGCCGTGAGGAGCATAGGCAGCTATGTGAAAGATGTGAACGATACAAGCGCTTGCTTCAGGGCATGAAATTTGCTCAACTTGGGTCAACTACGTGACTATCAAGCAGCAGTTTTTGTCTCCCAGTGCGTGCAAAATCAAGTTCCAAGTATTTTTCGTGATATTTACCGTGCTAACTGTGATATTTATGCATATAATACGAGAAACAGTGAAAACCTGGTGGTTGAACTTAGAAATAGCGCGATATCAGGATTCCGACTGCAGTTTCTTGGAACTGCCGTCTGGAATTCTTTACCAGTGAGCATTAGGGCGGCAGAACATATTTTGGATTTTAAGAGAAAGGTAAAAGATTATTTATTATAAAATGGTTAATAAATGTGGAATTTAATTTAATTTGTTATTATTAATATTATTTATTTATTTTTAATGAGGAAGGCGTGGTTGGGAGTTTTGGGTGGTTGGGTTGGCAGGGAGTAACGGGTGGATAGGAGGGGTAGGGAAGAATGGGGGGATGGGGTGGTAGGGTGAATGGAGATGGTAGGGAGGAACGGGTGGATGGGAGGTCCTGGGGTAGGGAGGTCGGGAGGTAGAGGTTAATTTGGATTTGATAATCTGAAAAAGTTTGGCTTGTTTTCCCACCATTTTTTAGTTTATTTAGTTGTTGTTTGTTCGTGTGTTTTTTAAATGGCTAGTAATTTTACTCCATGCCAGCAAAAACTTAAGTTTTTTCATTAGGGCAGTAGTTGTAAATTGTGAATTGTTATAATCGTGTTTATTAATAAAGTAAAGTAAAGTAAAGTAAAAGCATACATGACACAAAAAATATGAGATTTCGCTTTTTTTGTAGTTAGGAGCCTGAAAAAACCTAATAAACGGTTCTTGTCTTTTCGATAGTGCTGTTCGATATGGTGCAATTTTCTTTAAGTTCGTTCACCCTTAGGGTGCCTCCTCCTTTTCTGAAATTATGCAAATTTACTTATTCTAATAAATTTTGATGGTTAGCTTTGGACTTAAAAAATTTACATATTTAGCATCCACATTAAAATTAGATTCTTTTTGTGTCTGTGCTGTTACAAAATTACTTTTTTTTACAGTTTCACATACTAGTGGTTCGATTTGTTCTTTACTTACAGTTTAGCCTACTACAACAAACTAGTTGATTTAATTTTAATTTATAACTTCCCAGAATATTCTTTTCTTTTCATATTATTATTTGTCCTATGCAATCACTAATAGCGTCTTGAGAGATGCTTAGAGTTTCCATTATAGTTTATATAAAAGATTTCAAAGTGCAATTGAAGGAAATTTGACGAGGAATTGAAATTCAATAACAAAAAAGAAAACTCGTAGTTTAGACAAATTATATAGGTATTGACTGCTTTATAACCTAGGAGTGGGCAATTTGAAGAATCTTCTCGTGCTTGCAGCGGTAGCTACAACCTCCTAAGGAACGAACCATGGCCTATTAAAATTAAAAAACGCGTTTTAAAAATCAAACAGCTAGTGATAATCAACTATAAGCAAGGAGCGATGCGGCTCAATAGTAACCGAAACTCTAAGGAACAGAGTCTTGATAACAATAGCTACATTAAAAGAATTTAATATTGATGCGTATTCAAAATATGTAATATTCATCAAATATAGTATTAACCATCAAAAGTTACGAGCCTGAGAAAATTTGCCCAATTTCTGAAAAAGGGAGGAAACAACCTCAAAACATCAAATGATCTTAATAAAAATGACACCATCAGATTCAGTATACCAGGAAACCCTACTGTAGAAGTGTCATCCTCCTATGAACAAAAATGTGGAATTTCGCATTTTTTGCTGGAAGAAAGAAAACGGATGGGTGTTTTTTTTTGTTTTGTTTTTTCAGTGATCGCATCGAACCAGTGAACGTAGAAGATCAGAAGAGAGCTCATTTGATCGGAAATCAAAAGTTCCAATGCCTCTTTTAAATTACCAAAAATATTGGAGGGCAGCTAGCCCCCCTCCCATGCCAAATTTTTCCCCAAAGTCGCCCGATCGAAATTTAGAGATGGACATTTTTTTTCAGCATAGTCGAAAAACGTAATAACTAAGTCTTTGAGGATGACTTAACCCCCACAGTTCTTGGGAGAAGGGCTGCAAACTCTGAACTTTGCCCATTGCTTACATATAGTATTGGTTATTGGGGAATTCCATGGGGAATTTTCCATGGAGGGGGAGCCGGATGTCCCGGCATCATTTAAAAAAACGATCAGAAATTAAATAAAAAAACCGGAAGGAGCAACATTAAAACCTAAAACGAACAGAAACCGTCACGCATAAAAATAACTATTACGTGTTACGTATACGTATACGAAGGGGTTGCTTCCTCCTCAATACATCGCTCTTTACGGTAAAGTCGGATATTTTGTTCCAATTGTTTTAGAATAACTATTAGAATAATAGGCTTTTTCAAAAGTTCTAAATAAAACTTTTTACGTAAAGAGCGATGCCTTGAGGATGGGGAAATCTTCTCATATATGTAATAATTCTGTTCATTTTAAGTTTTAATGTTGCTACTTACTTTCAATTGAAAAAGCTTTTTTTATTTAATTTTAGTCGAAGCGATATGTTAGACAGAGACGACAGGTTATAAAATTATTCTAGTTTTAGACAGGTGGCAGGTCAGGGCTGGTCGTTAAACTAGCCGATTTAATTTACAAAACTGAAGATTTTTTTCCTTTTTTTTTGAGGATTAGGAGTTGCCTGTATTACATGGACATTCTTGGGGGAGTAATTGATTTGATAGAATAAAAAGTATCTTATATTACTGAGAGAAATGTATTTCAAATCAACATAGAACGTCAATTGAGAGCGCAGAAGGGTTTTTCGGGTTCATAATGTTTTTCTTCTCGAAGCTTCAATGTCTTACATTAAAATCTGGTAAGTGCATATTTCAACATGATGTTTGACTTCCATCAAAGTTAGTATTTAATATGTTATACTTTGTTAAAACGAGCGTCAACAAAAAATATTGGTCAACATAATTGCTGAATGACAAACAGGGCCTTGGAGCTTGACCCAATACCCCTGCCCAATTTCACAAACACCAAAATGTATACACCAAAAGTGGTTTAAAGCTCCTTTTTTCATCTCTTTAAAGTCCCGTATGGGGAATTTTGATAGGCATAAATTTGTCTCTTTTGAACAAATTAGAAATGTTAAAATCTCCAACCACTTCTTCTTAAATTGTGCTTCAAATTCACTTTAAAATCGTGTAAATGGAGACTTCTATTAGTCTCTCGAGATGCTATTAGAGCTCGTATATGTGAGTTGTATTTAAGCAATCATGCAAAAAGGAAGCATTTAGTACGCAAAGGTTCTAAACTTTTTTTTTACCGCATAATTTGGTAGATCGATATTTGCTTCGCATAAAAGCCATGGCAAAAAACTATCAAAACAAAATAAAACCCACCGTAAAAGTAAAGAATTCGTAGTAACGGAGCGACGCGGCTCAATAGTAACCGAAACTCTAAAAAACGGAATTTTAATATCAATAGATATATCAAAAGAGTCATTATGGTACTTCAAAATATTTAAGATTCATTAAGTTTAATTATACCCATCCAAGGCTACGAACCTGAGAAAATTCACTTTATATTCGAAAAAAGGGGGAATTCCCCCAAAAAGTCAATGAATCTTAATGAAAAATCACACAATCAGATTCGACGTATCAGAGAATCCTACTGTAGTGGTTTCAACCTTCCATCTTCAAAAATGTAGAATTTTGCTTTTTTTTGTCCCAAAAGACAAAAACGGGTACGAATTTTTTTCACATGAGTGATTGCATCGAACCACTTATCATAGAATATCAGACGAGGGCTAATTCGAATGGAAATTAAAATTTGTAATGCCTTTTTTAAGTGACTAAAATGATTGGAGGGTAGCTAGTCCTCTTTCAACGCCCTTTGCTTCGTAAGAGTAGTTCGATCAAAATTTTGAGATAGCCATTTTGTTCAAACATAGTTGAAAGGTCCAGTAAATATGCCTTTGAAGATAACATGACTCCCCAAAGTCCCTAGGGAAAGGAAATGTCTTTAAGTTATGAAATTCGCCCGTTGTTAAGGTATAATAGTTGTTATTGTGAAGTATGCATACATTTTTTGGGAGGAGGGTGAATTTTCTGATGGTGAATTTTCCCTGGTGAGAATTCTCCACGGAGATTAAGGTTTTCGGGGGGTGAACGTTTCAGGGGAAATTTTGCACTGAGGGAATTTTCAAGAATTCCTAAAACAAATTATTTTTATTTGTCTTACTTTCTCTTTGTTGATTCAATTTTACATGTGAAGATGATAATAGTAATTGGCCGGGGTAAATTTTCACCAGGATTGAACTGTTTAGATTATTTTTCTGTAAAGAAGGAACCGGATCTCGCGGCATTACTTAAAAAACGATCAAAATGTAATAAAAAAAAGATTTTTCAACTGAAAGTAAGGAGCAACACTAATACTTGAAACAAACAGAAATTACTACGTATATGAGGGGGGTTGCCTCCTCTTTAATACCTCGCTCTTTACGCTAAAATTTGACTTTTTGTCCCAGTCCTTCAAGAGTGACTCCTGAAAAACAAGGGTCGGTTAAGTATAACAATAGGAAGAATTTTAAAGTACTAAGAACCTTGGCGTGCAGAGCGAGGTATTGAGGAGGAGCTCCCCCCCCTCAAATAGTTAAAAATTTCTGTTCGTTTTAAGTTTCAATGTTGCTACTTACTTTCAGTGGAAAAAAAATCGTCTTTTTATTTTATTTTCAAAAAACAAAACAGATTTTTTAACAAGTAACAATGGGTTTATTTAAAAAAAAATATACATCATCGATTCCCTGAAGCAATGCTTGTGCGGGAGAAAAATTGAAATTATACTGAAATACATACAATAACTGCAATGACAAAGTAAGTTTAAACTTTAATAAAAATAGTTGAATAGTCGAATAGTTTTAAACAGCCCTTAAAGCTGTCCATTATTAAATGTATTACTTGCAAAATACCAGTTTTCATAAATAGCAGATAGGAGCATCTACGTTGAATAGAAGATGGCAGCAGGCATTGCACTCAGAATAAAGATAAATAAACAAAGAAATAGTTGCTGATTTTGTGGTGTCGTATTCTAAAATATAAGTATTATACAGTTTGTCACATAAGTTTTGCAAATGTTGCAAACAAATATATTTAAACCATTTTTCTTAAAAATCTTCTTCATAGGCTACATTGACTTAGGTGCTACAACCGTTAAAGACATACGCCCTATGCTCGTAATTCTAGTCTCGGTCTTACTGGACCAAATTTATACGGTGTTCCCATCTTGAGACCCTAAAACTAGCTTTACATCTGTGAAGGGTGGGCATTTGAGGCGATCCCGGTTAACGCAACCCCGTTCAGCTCATTTCATTTAACTTACTACTCGTTTAATTTAACCCTCCTCCAACTTAACCCACTCAACCAACTTAGCCCACCAACTTAACTCTCATTAAGCTCAATCTCGGTTTAGATCAACCCCCGTTTAACTTAAACCCCATTTAACTAAAAAAAACTCATCCTCATTCAATTCAAATTCAATCGATGTCAACCCCATGCAACCTAACCCCCGCTTAACCCAACCCCGTTGGTTTCTGATTTTTGGAACCTTGGCCTTTTTAATTTTGAAAGTCGTTTTCTATTGTCCTCTCCTACCCTAGTACTTCTACATAGATTCATTGTTTTGCGTTAGTCGGGGTTTAAAACTCTTAAAGTTTTGTTCATATAAACCTCTATAATAAGAGTCAAGTCCGTAGCCAGGGGGGTAGGGCGGTTGGGGGCGGGGGGGGGGGGGGGGGTTGAACCTCCCCTCGCTTGCCCGAAATGTTTTTCCGACTCGTAAAAACGTATCAAAAATAAATATAGACAAATTTTTTATGCGTTTTTTTGAGAGTTTTTTTATTGTGTAGCCCCACCCTCCCCCTGAAAAAAATTTAATTTTTTAAACCACCACCGAAAAAAGATCCTGGATACGGCCTTTCTAAGAGTAATAACAAATATATGGTGTTAATAAATTTTTATTAATTTGAAGTTTCTAGCATCTATTTATACCTTATAGGGATTTAAAAATGCTTGTTAAATAATTTATAGTTAGTATTTTACTAATAAATAGCAATAATCAGTCAATTCAAAAGTCAAATTTTAATTTCGTAAGAAAGGATTCCATGAAACTTAGGGTTTTTGCAAAGAAATAGTCACACTTATTGGCTATTTATTTGGTCATGACTCCGCTTTAAAACAAGGATTGTTCTCTCTCAAAAATATGGTTTACAACGCTCAGTCGTTATACTCGTTAAACACTTATTGATGTTGGAAGTAAAAGATTTATGCTACTTTTCATGAATCTACGTTCCGCGGTATTATTTGAAATTCAAACTAATAAGCGATTTTCTCATAATATGAGTTGTCAAAGACTAGCTGCTATGAATCAAATCAAAAAATCTAACAATCAACTTAAAGGAGAGCAAGAAAGTGTCTTTAGTAAATAATTTTCATCCATAAAGCCCTCACCAGACACTACAATGCATTCCCGAAATCCAGCATTGTCCCAAGGGGAAAATATGCTGAAAGTTCATATACTTTAACAAAAATATTTTGTCAAATAGTATTCTATCCGGTGTCTTAAGGACGTAATTATTACATATTATTATATTTAAGATATTAGAATATCCCCTCGTGATATTTAACTTTTGCTATTCAAAAAAGTACGTGCATTTACCCGAAGGAAGCTTAAAAGGCCATTAACTTGGTATATTTTTTGCACAGTTTATATAATTATCTATAAACTGTGATAATTCTATAAACTGTGATTTTTTGAGTCGTCCTCTAGGCATATTTTGCATTAGGATGGATGTGTGAAAGCACAGGATGGCTGGCCCCCAGTCCCCATTGCACTTCTTCGCTTAAGGACTACAAAAGGAAGATCAGCACCGCCGGTTTGGACTTCGAGGTCCTTGTGCCGTTATACTTACTTACTACTTACATATTTCATACTAATGAAAATTATGTCTGAATACAACACCTCTGATGCAAAAAAAAGGATGTAATAATTATTGCTTTATATAGTTTACAATAATATACCAAAAAAATCATAGTTCATTATATCAATGAAATCTACTTATAGAATCTTAAGAATTAAGCCGAGACTAGCGACCAAAACATTGGAATAAACCTGTTTACAAGTGCTGTGGCTTCTTTGTTGTTCAGACTAGTAATTTTTTTTTCCAGAGCTCATTTAAACCGTTGAAACTCTTAAATAATATTTTCATAAGATAGCTTAAATGACTGGATTTGAGAGAGAGAGAGAGAGAGAGAGAGAGAGAGGGGGGGGGAGGGAGAGAGAGAGACTAATAGAGAGAGAGAAAGTGAGAGATAGAGAGAGATGGCTAGATTGAGGAGTAGACCTGTTGATGGATGCATAGATTTTTAAGTGGATAAGTAGAGGGCTAGATCGGTAAATAGATGTATAAACAAGTGATAGATGGAAGGATGAGTAGGGAGAAAGATAGGGAATAAAACAGAGAGAGAGATACAAAGGATACAGAGCAATAGAGAGGTTGAGACTAGTTTGACTAATTCATTTAAATTTTAAAGCCTGATGAAGAAGTCAGTAATTTTGTTCCCAAATAACTAAGAGAATGATCCTTTAGGCTTCAAGGTATTAGTTAAAATTTAGCCACCTAAATATTTAGTTCAAATATTTTCTGTCACACAAGATTTTCTTCCAAAAGCAATAGAACGGGACGGCTACCCTTGACTCTCAGTGGTAAGTCCCACTGAGCCTTTCACACTATTGCTGCATGTTATTATCAGTAAAAGTTAGATTGTTTAATCTGTTGGACCGAGTGACAGACTTGAAAGTTACTTCTTAACCGCTGTATCACGTTGCCCGATGTGTTTATTACTCTTAATCTTCGTCAGATTGTCAGTATTTTCCTTTTTTATCTTAGTGTCATTGATTAGAAGTACGGCATATGCGGCTATGGTACGAAGCATGCACCTTGTTTGCTACTGTTCAGTCTCATAGTCCCCTGAATTTTTGGACTTTTAAAATTTGGTTAAAATTTTTCACAGTTCACTTTTCACACAATTTTGTTCACTTTTCACATATTTTTCATACAATTTTTCATGTTATAAGCCGTCATTCCATTATATTTTCATGGAAGTATATCTCCATACTCCTTGTGAAGTCTTCAATTTTCCCTTTGTTTTATTTTAGACTTTTAAACAGTTCTTTACAATATTCTACAATTCACCTTTTCGTTTGAGCTAATTAAATTTCTAACCATCTCCCACTGATTCGTAAATCCATTCCTAGACTTCACTGTTTGCTGGAATCCAATTAAAGTTTCGTCACCCTTTTATAAGCCTACTCTACTTAGACTTCCTCTATTAGGCAGTTTTTCCCGAAATATATCTTCATAATCCTTATGAATTATTCAATTTTTCTTTTGTTCTAATTCTGAGTTCATCATAACAAAAACTCTTCACTGGGAAATGGCCAAACGTCTTAGAACAACAAACCAATATATCATTTAGCAGTCTTCAATTTCTAAAAGTGACAACCCCCTGGTGCCAAAGATTAACATTCCATATAATTAGTGCCATAATTTTCGCCGCAACAAGTTGAAAGGAAGTCCAATTAAAAATGTCACCTGAAAGTATTTGTAATTATTTTCTAATTGGAAATTACGACATGCCGAAAAATTTGATGGTGATTAAAGTTAGAAACATTTTGCACCGACATTAATGAGGTTATCAAAAATAGGTTGCCCAAGAAAAATAGAGAGCCTATTTGTGTAAAATGTGGTGACTCAAAAACTCATCGTTCTTTTTACTGGATTAATATTTCTCACAAAATAAGCAATCAGGTTTCAAACAGGCGAGGTTGTTTATTTATCCAGAAATTGTATTTCCTTGTCGGTTTCGTTATGTAGTTCATGGGCGCCCATATGGGGGGCAGGGGGGCTCTTACCCCCCCCCCTGGCTGAATGATGCTGCCTTATTTTTATATTTTTGTTCTGAGATTTCCGTTATATAGCATTAAAAGTAGCAATTAGACGAAGTTTGCCCCCCCCTGGATTTCAGCTTATGGGCGCCCATGATGTAGTTCAGCATTTGTCAACACCAAGATAAGCTGGTCCAGTTTAAAAAGGCGAAACTATTTCCCCCTCCTCAAATAAAAAATACTGTGATTGACTTGCGAAAGTGCACCACGACAGTAAACAAACAGAATTAAAGTACGCTTTTTAAACGGACATGTAGGACAGTAATTTATTTTTCTCTCTTTGTTGCAGCTATTAAGAAATAGGTAATAGAAAATTTTCTGAAACATATTGCATATGTTCGAAATATGTAGGCTAAAGCTTGAATAAAATAATTTTTATCAAAAATGACAATTTTTTTCTAGGAGAAGTTTTAATCATGTTGACATAGAAGTAAACTTATAGTCAGTTTCTTAGACTCAAGTCGCTAAACGCTATAAGCACAATGTATATATTGTTCTGACTGAGGAACATGATGAAACGGAACTGACGGTTTGACTGCAACAGACACTAATAAAATAGGAAAACTTTTATGGATCCAGGAGGGCCTGTTGTCACAATTTGCTTTAACAGGGATAGGGGGCACAAATAGTGGCTGGTTAATTACGCACTAGAGCCAATATTAACTTGAAATAAATTTAACTCAGGATTTGACGACAAAGTGAAAACTGTATAAAAAGTATGCCAAGATTGGCTTAAAACTTGCGACTTAATAGTTTTCCCATGATATCTGTGCTAACCTCAAATATATTTGATTTGCAGAAAACTGAAACAGCAAAGGGACTTCAAGGAAAGACCGGGTGCTGAACAAATGGCAAATACTAAACCTAATGTATCTAACGTGATTTTTATATATAAAAATCCTATTAAAGGAATATCTGATTCGTCGAAATCGGGACAAATACCTACAGTGCATACTTTGTTTTACATGCAAGTTTTCTTATTAGTAGTAGGCTAAGGCATCCTTAGGTTAAAAGAACAAAATAGGGGAATTTATAATATTACGGAGGAACAACCAAGCTCCCGTTGCAAAAAGTTTAAAGAAAAAATACATGGAATAGTTCTTTTAACTATTATTTAGCGATGCTCTTTATGCAGTCAAAATATTCTATTCAGTGATATTCATGGGTCTTTCAGTTACCAAGCTGGTTGACTGCTCAAATTAAAAAACCCAGAAGCAGTAACAAAGAATATTACTTCGTAATAAAGAAAAAAATAGTTTAGTATTTCTTTGTTTGTTTATGTTTTTGAGCAAAGCGAATACGTCGAGATATATTTGAGACGGAGACAGTTTTTAATTGACTGTTTCTAATTAACAGTTTTTAATTAACAGTTTTTAATTAACAGTTTTTAAGTTCGTTTCAAGACTTTACTCATTGGCAGGCAGACAAATACCCTCCCTCGAGGATCAATAACTCATAAAATACATAAAAAAGGGGAGTAATCATGCAAATGTGGCAAAAACTAAGGTTTAGTCAGTAATGGCTCTTTTCCTCCTTCTAAGGAAAAATTTTCTGATCTTGGATCTATCTCGAAAACAAAATTAATAAAATAACGTCCCTAGTTACTACTAAGTTTGATTACTAGTATAAAAACCTTTCAAGTTAAAAACGTGCTTTAACACAGAAATATTTTACAAAATGCAGATAATTAAAATAATAGCTCAACAAATTTAGTTATTTATTCATCCATCTATTCTTATTAAAGCCAGAAATAAACGTTTGGAAGAAACACTTACAGATTTGTTTCCTAAATGGCGTACTCTGCATGTCAGGTAAGCGTATGAACCAACTTGTGCTGTAACATTTACAGGTGAACTCGTATCAAAACTAGGTATCATCGACCTAGCTCCTGGTACTATAGATTCTGCTAGTGTCCAAAGAATTCCAAACACAATATATATCCTTTTTAACCTTGTACTTGCTTCCATTATCTGCTTGTCATTAGGTTCCTACTGTTGTAAAACTGCAGGCCAACTCCATGACTCTTAAATCATAGCAAATTTTCTCTGAAAAAGAGAGTATTCAATTGGACATTTAGTTGATAAAAAGGTTTAAAGAGTATACACATTTGCAGATGAATTCATTATCGCTTTTAAACAAGAATAAGAGAAAAACAACCCAGCTGTTTATAAGCTGATTATCTGTGACAATCTTCAAGATCACCAACTTTGTTTAATGAGCCTTCCTCGGCAAGTTTGATGAGGCTTTCAGCATGTATGATTACTTGTACTTCCATTTCGGAATATTTCATTTCGAAAAAATACATTTGTGGATTTTGCTTCCAGAAAATTTTTGAGAAAATTTGAAATAGAACGAGCTGAACAACACGAAATATTTAGCTAAAAAGTATTTGGTTGAAATTGAACCCATATTTAATAAAATATGTAAAATACAAAAATAAATATAAAAATATATATATAAGATACTTAAAATATACAACAAAATGTTAAAATATTGCAAGTAAATGCACTAGCACAAATTCAGTAATTCCTTTGTAGCACTTCATAATATCGAGTTTCTCCATTTTCCTTAGCTCATCGAAAGGGTTCACTTGTCTGAACTTTCAAAAAATTTCTCAGCAAATTGTTCAGAAACTTGAAATTGAACTCAAACTTCTATGCTGAAACCTTGGACAGAGAACGCATTTTATAGTTTTGCTCAAAATGTCTTTAAAAAAATGTTAAACGTCAAAAACGGCTCGGATGCGATAAAGAAACCAAAGGTTTTAAAGAATATT
Organism: Artemia sinica; assembly: GCA_027921565.1. NCBI lineage: Eukaryota > Metazoa > Arthropoda > Branchiopoda > Anostraca > Artemiidae > Artemia > Artemia sinica. Next base: position 24,221,196 of record CM051260.1, read on the forward strand.
ACGACAAATTGGGTTGAATCAAGATCCTTAACATTCCCTAACTCTAGCAAAAGAAGTACCAGTCAGGATGCTGACATTGTTTTCCCCGTTCGTTTATGGATGGGCAAAACAGTTAACCAATACGCGCGGTTAATAATGATAGCTACCTTTACAATTGTAATTACAATTGCAAACTATAATTGTAACTTTATATGAAATTACAATTTGGTTATACAGACCTTTTCAACGGTTTTGATAGCCATTAAACGATTTCGATAACTCTTAAAGGTGCATTAACATTGAGATTGTGACTTTTTCATAATTAATTTAAAAAAACAAATTTTTCCGAGGGAAGTAAAGAGCGAAGTTGAAACTTAAAACGGACAAAAATTATTGCTTCACAGCCTATTTAATATATATATTCATATAACTAATATAAATAAAACAACTAATTATGTTTCCCTATGCTTTTAAGATTATACAAAACTAGCGCTTTACTGAAAACACAAAAGTCAAGTATAAAAAACAAAAAGCAGGATTATTGGTTTAAGAGTCAAAAATGAGTATGTAACCTGACAATACTAAACGAATCTATAAAGCTTTTCATAGTCTTACACCAGTTTTGACATTAGTAATTTTCAGTATACAATTAAAATTATCTTAAAAACATAAGCGTAAAACTAAATATTTTTTAATAACCGCGAAGTAATTGAATAGCATACAGAAATATTGGATTGATTTATCAAGCAGTATTTTGCTCTCACCAGCTATAATACCAATAGTGGGTAACATACAGTCTTAAATTGTAAGAAATATGCTTTAGTATCACTTGAAATGTAGATCAAATAAGACTTAATATGAAGTCTGGAAATCCGATTATTTCTCTCTATACAAGAGTGAATTTCAAGCTAGGATACAAATTCTAAAGCTAGTCTATAGTCCTAATACTATCAAGATGGCCTTACTTCGATCTTGTGTACAAACTAATCATGACATGTCCTTTTAAGAACCAAAACGAGAGCCAGTCATTGGACTGAACCATTGTGCAGCAGTGACACCGAATTAAACGTAAAAAAATAAAGAAAATCCTAAAATGGATTGTTGCTTTATCTTAAAAGGGATGGATCTTAAAAGGGATTCATAATATTTTGATTCTATGAAAAGTGTCCTTAATTGGTTTGCTTTTACTGTACCAAAAGTCCTATATTATTTTGTGTTTTCAGTAAAGTGCTAGTTAGTATAATCCTAAAAGCATAGGGAAACATAATTAGTTGGTTTATTCGTGCTAGTTATATTAATATATATTAAATAGGCTGTGAAGTAATAATTTTTGTCCGTTTTAAGTTTCAAATTCACTCTTTACTTCCATCGGAAAAACTTAGTTTTTTTAAATTAATCTTTGTTCGTTTTTGATTAAAATTTAATGCAGAAACAACGCTGCCATGATCTTTTTTATTTATACGGAATAATGTACGCTCGTTTTAATTTTTAATGTCACTTCTTAGTTTCAGTTGAAAATATTCACAAATATGACCTATGATTCAAGTGAACATACCACTCGATGCCTATTTTTTAGGTTTCTTCCGAATATAATAATTATTTTGGCCCGAATTCAATTTTAAACCCTTATGAAGAGAAGCTGTAACCACTTTACATCCTATGTACCATCCTACCTTTTTTATTGTTTCTTTTTTTATATAAATAGTTTTTCTATTTTTCTTTCCTTACTCAGCTTATCAAAACTTCCATTTCCCCTTAAATCAAAGAACAGTATATTTCCGCTATTCACCGAAACAGTTGATAAATTGCAGAAAACACTCCCTGAGAATATCGAGAAAGTAGGTCACATTTAGACGTTTACCAATTAGCACTGAAAATACTGCCTAGAATACAATATTTCTTATGCCATATAAGAACACAGAATTTTCAACATTTCATCATTAATATTTTGAATTTATTTTTATTTCGGGTCTCCAATCACCTTCAAATGGCTCACAGAACTGATATACTATTTGAATTACCCTTACTCCATGCCTATCAACCTTAGTTCTGCCCAGGATGGATGGATGATAGACTACCTATCAATAAGTGTAATGACGTTATTTTTATACAATTCTGAAAAAGGGCCTTTGCCAGCTTTGCCTGTCACTCAGACTATCTCTCTTGGCTTTTTTATTAATTAGCCATGGCTCTCAACTTTTTCATCACAGTCCACCAAGTTGATTTTAATTCGCTATACGTTTTAGCTAAGGAAGTTGAAAATAAAGTAAGCATATATGCTATGAACTGTACGAAGAAATCGTTTGTAATTTCAACCCCATTCTCAGGTATGAACACAGGGATAGGGATCTTTGAATCCAAGTCCCTTTCTCTGGTCCTATAGTCAAATTTAAAATGATATTCGAGAAACTTCAAACTACTCTTGAAGTTGAAACCGTGTTGATTGATATAGCCAATTTACGGTGAAACCCCTTGAGAAATAGCACAAAAAGTGCCATTTTAGTGCCATATGGCTCTTGCGGATGGCAGAATTTATAAAAAGTACGTAGATATGAGAAACAGCTTTTGAATGAGCCATTAAAAATCTCTCTATGATGTTGTAGTAGCCCGCTAGACCTGTGGGAAAAAAAAGAAAAAAAAAAAAAAAAAACGGTAGACAGATCAGTGCTACCGATGCAAAAAAGTAATTTTCCTTGTTGTTTAGAGAGAGGGACTGTAGCTTCCCTGTACATGGTTTTGACGATTTTGATTCCAATGGTACACTTTTCATTTTGATCTGACGCCATTTTCGAGGGGCTTTTTTCGAAATCCACCATAAATTTCTTTTCGCAATAGACTTTTACTTTTAATTCAAACCAAAAGTTAACATTCCTGAGTCAGTGTCAGATGGGATTTTTTTTTTTACCAGGCAGTTTTTTTTCAAAACATGTTTTTTAACTTTTGGTTACAACGGGCCGTGGTTCGCTCTTTACTAGGTTGCAGCTGCCGCTGCAACCATGATACCTTGTCGGGCCATGCTTTAAAAAATTAGCCTAGAGAATGACTGAAAAAAAAAAAAACAGCGGATACCGATGTTCCCGATACGATACATGCGATACCAATACGCATGATACCGATACGCACGATATCGATACACCCGATAGCACATACAGCCCTTCCCCAGGGACTATGGAGTGCCATATCATCACCAAAACCATATATATTGGACCTTTGAACTATGTTAAACAAAATTGTTATCTCAAAATTTTTAAAGGACTTGTTGGGGGGGGGGAGGGGGGGCTATTTGCCTTCCAATCTTTTCTGTCACTTAAAAAGGGCACTTATAAATTTAATTCTCTTTCGAATGAGCTATTACACACCTCTCTATAATGCTCTGGCCACCCCCTAGCCCTTCTAGAAAAAAAAGGGGGAGACGGATCAGTGCTACCCATGCAAAAAAGTCATTTTCCTTGGTGTTCAAGGTGGGGGACTGTAATTATCCTAAAAAAAGTTTTCGACCATGCTGATTCCAATGGTGCACTTTATTTCGATTTGATTCCATTTTCACGGGGTTTCAGGCTCTTTTTCGAAATAACTATAAATTTTCTTTTCGCCATAAGCTTTTACTTCTAAGATTAACCGAAACAATAGTTACCATTCCTGATTTAATGTCAAATATCAATTTTTTCTCACTAGACTGTTTTCTTGAAAACAAAGTTTTCAAATTTTGATTACTATGGGCTTTGGTTCGCTCTTTACTAGGTTGCAGCTGCCGGTGCAACCATGATGCTAACAGCAAGGCTATATTAAAGTACCAAGGACATAAAATTAAAAACTTGTTTGCCCCCTGGACCCATATCAGGTCTATTCATTCTTTAAAACTGCAATTCTCTAATATTTTCCTTATGGTCGTTTCAAAATTATGAAGGTTTTACAGCAGCACCGAAATTAGTAGTGTTGCCATGTCGAACCATGAAAATATAAAAAATAATAATTTGTTAGATTCTGCGCCCCTTTTCGTCCGTAAAAAATAAATATTAGCCATCTTTTAATTCCCAAAGACAAAAACACCTTCATAAAGCTACTCGTTCTTAAGCTGCTTGGTGGCATATAGTTTTTTTAGCTTCTTTTTTCCTGTTTTTCACAAGCCTTTCTTTTTTAAATTTGACGCCTGTTACTACTGGCTATGTATAAGTGTACGCGGAGGTCTTTTTCATTAAAAATTGAATTCCTGATTTTTTCCCCCCAATTTTGTTTAAGATATACATGATTGTGTATGTTTCCACTGAACCAATTCACATAGTCCTATTTAACTTTAAGTGTCCTTGGTACAATTTCTAGAATCAATTGAATCCAGCAATGAGACCTGTTGGTATTTTTTTTTATAATTATTGCAATGCAGTTCAAACTAGTTCTCATGTTGTGCACTCCACCTAAAACTTTAAGCTTTCAAACAGTCCGTGGTAACGAACTGTAAGTAAGGAGCGATCCGGCTCAATAGTAACCAAAACTTTAAAAACGGAATATTGATATCAATAGATACATCAAAAGAATCGGATTTTTATGCTGGTTTCAAATATACAAGTTTCATCAAATTTGGTCTTACCCATCAAAAGTTACTAGCCTGAAAAACTTCCTTACTTTCGAAAAAAGGGGTAAACACCCCCTACATGTGATGGAATCTTAATGAAAATCAAACTATCAGATTCCGCGTAATAGAAAATCCTACTGTAGATGTTTCAAGCTCCTATCTACAAAAATGTGGAATTTTGTATTTTTAGCCAGAAGAAAGATCAGTGATGCGTGTTTATTTCTATTTTTATTTTTTTTTTCCCAAGGGTGATCGTATCGATCCAGTAGTCCAAGAATATCGTGAGAGGGCTCTTTAAACGGAAATTAAAAGTTTTTGTGCCCTTTTTAAGTGACCAAAAAGTTGGAGGACAACATTAGCCCCCTCCCACGCTCATTTTTTCCGAAGTCACCCAAATCAAAATTTTAAGATAGCCGTTTTGTTCAGCATAGTCAAGAATCTAACAAATATGTCTTTGAGGATGACTTAATACCCCATAGTTCCCGGGGGAATGGCTGCAAGTTATGAACTTTGCCCATTAAATATATATAGTATTGGTTATTGGGATGTATACAGACGTTTTCAGGAGGGATTTTTTTCAGGTGGGGGGAGGGGTCGGAGGAGGTGGTTACGAGAGAGGATATTTACAAGGAGGATCTTTTCTTGGGGGAAGGGACATTTATATGAAGGGGGCGCCGTATTTCCCAGCATTATTTATAAAATGATCAGAAATTAAATTAAAAAAAACAAGTTTTTTCAACTGAAAGTAAGGAGCAACATTAAGGTTTAAAGCGACAGAAATTATTACATATATGAATATACGCAATTATTACGTATATTATGTTATTTTAAAACTTGAATAACATATATTACGTATATGTTATTATATACGTAATAACATATACGTAATAAAAAGAAACACTAAAAAAACAATCGATACGGCTCAATAGCAATCGAAACTTTAAAAACCGGAATTTTAATGTCAATAAACATATATCAAATGAATGGGCTTATAATAATGATTCAGCATTATATTGAAAAAAGCTGCTCATTGTTCTAATTAAACGAAGATAGTGTTTCAGAAGTCGCTCTTAAAGAATTGGGAGAAAATTCTTAAGTTACGTATATTTATTACTAATAAAAACGTTCGTGAAAAAATTAAAAGTTCTAGTGCCCTTTTTAAGGAACCCAAGAAATTGGAGGGCAGTTAGTCACGCTTCCCGGCCCTTTTTTTCTCAAATTCGTACAATCAAAATTTTGAGAAAGCCATTTAGCCAAAAAAGGGAAAAATTAATATGCAAATTTCGTTTTAATTATGCATATACGGTTAGCTAATTTCAAAACCTGCATTAATTCAAAAATGCCCAGAAATAAAATAAACAAAAACAAGTTTTTTAACAGAAAGTAAGGAGCGATATTAAAACTTAAAACGAACAGAAATTCTTCCGTATATGAAGGGGGTTGCCTCCTCCTCAACACCCTGCTCTTTACGCTAAATTTTAAATTTTTACCAATTCTTTAAGAACGAATTCTGAAACACTATGTCCGTTTAATTGGAACAATGAGAAGCTTTATTCAAAAGTACTAAAAAAAGAGTGAGGTGTTGAGGATGAGGCAATCCCCTTCATATACGGAATAATTTCTGTTCGTTTTAAGTTTTAATGTCGCTTCTGACTTTCTTGTAAAAAAAAACTTGTTTTTTTTTTTTTAATTTACAAAGGAATCAATCCTCATTAGCCCTTGAAACCTAAAGAACAGCAGAAACTGTACCACTTATTTTTTATTTATTTATTTTTTTTAAGTTACTAACAATATATGATACCAAAATTCCTGTGAAATAAGTTTTTCTACTAATGAAAAATAATTACACATTAAAAACATTTTATGTTTTCACAATTGGGTGTTTATGGGTGATATGGAATTGGGTGTTTCAGAAATTGAGGCTCAGAGACTTAAAGCTCTTCAGTTTAAAGTATTGTTTTCACGCACTGAAATATGTTAAGAAAAAGTTGAAAGTTTGCAAGTGCGTTAAGAAAAAGTATTATTATTTTGTTCTTGATCTTGTCAATTTAAGAAAAAAAAATGCTTTATAAGAAATATTTTTTCAAACTTCAAACGTAATTATACCAGGCACAGATCTAGGTTAATAAATGAGTTCTAAAAGGAAGAAATTAAAATGAATAGTTCAGTCGAACCCAAAATGAAGAGACATTACTAAAAGCAAGAGTAGGACTACTGAGAGTTGGACTACTGCCGCCTAAGTGTTTAAAAGTCAGAGCATAATTTTCACTTTACTGGAAACAATTTGTGTTTCAAGAAGTGCGTTTTTTGTCATAATATATAGAACAACACAACAACTAAACAATATCACAAGGCTACTCAAGGTCTACAAATAAGAGTGTGCTTACCCACTCCTCTCTCCCAAACACTGCAAATGGTTTGAGCATCTTTTAAATTTAGGCAAAAACGATATGTGTTTCAAACAGCGTGGTTTTATTTATCTAAACACTGACTAAAAGGATAAAAATTGAAAATAACTATAAAAATGAAGATTAGTCTACTGGAAGAATTGATGAAAGTAGACTGATTTAAGATTTAATGATGTTGATTTCTGGAAGTCTCACCTATCTTTTATTTCTGAATTTTATAAGCATGAAAAGAAACTAATTAAAATATTTAGAACATATTTGGTTTTCAGTAAAGCACTAATAACGCTCTGATCTTCGGAAAGTCCAGGGGGCAGTAGTCCTACTCTTGCTTAAGGCAATTTCTCTTCATTTTGAGTTCAAATGACTTATTCATTCTGGTTTCTGTCCGTTTAAAATTCGTCTGCTCATCTATAGCAGTAGGCAACTAATAACATTCTGATCTTCGGAAAGTCCAGGGGGCAGTAGTCCTACTCTTGCTTAAGGCAATTTCTCTTCATTTTGAGTTCAAATGACTTATTCATGTTGGTTTCTGTTCGTTTAAAATTTGTCTGTTCATCTATAGCAGTAGGCCTACTTGTTATCTTTACGGTAAATATGATTATTCATTTAAAGGTTGCTATTAGTTTTGGGTTTCATTTATTTGTTTTGTAGTAATGTCAGTTCGTTTTAAGTTTGAATTAAATAAAAAACAAATTTTTTTCATCTGAAAGAATGGAGCAAAATCAAAACTTAAAACGAACAAAAATTATTCTTATTATGAAAGGGGCTGCCCCCTCCTAAATACCCCGCTCTTTTCAATAAAGTTTTTAAATAGGCTACTTTAAAAAAAAAGTTTTGATTGTAATTAAATGGCCCTTGTGTTTCAGGAATCGTTCTTAAAGAATTGGGACAAAAGACCAAACTTTAGTGTAAAGAGCGGGGTACTGAGGAAGGAGCAGCCCCTTTTATATGCGGAATAATTTCTTTTTATTTTAAATTTTACTGTTCCTTCTTAATTTCAGTTGAAAAAACTCTTTTTTAATTTAATTTCTGACCGTTTTTCAAAAAATACGTGAAAACCTGTCTTTCCCAAATCATGGGAAAAAAAATTAAAAATTCCTCCTTTGTTGTTCTTGCCGTGTAAAATTTGTCCCAGTGTACACTTCACACCTATAAAACATCCCCACATGTCAAAAACGAACACTATAGATGCATTCTGACAAGTTTCCCCCGTGTAAAATTTTCGCTGGAAAATTTACCCCCAGAAACTTCCCTCCCAACGGAAAACTTTCCCCTTATTATACCAAAGTTCCGTTTTTTAGCGTTTCAGTTACTATTGAGCCGCGTTGCTCCTTGCTTACAGTTCGTTACGACGAACTGTTTGATTTTTATATGTGTTTAGTTCTGCTCATCTTAGGTTTTGATATTACTCTTTGTTTTTCTTTTGAAAAACTTCTTTTTGCTAAGGTTTTTCTTTAAATTAATCTCTGTTCATTATTTAATTGGCCTAGTCTTATTAATGGTTAATATTAGTTATATTTGTAAAATTTTCCTTTTTTAGTCTTTCTGTTTAAGAATTAAAGCGTTGGAATGTAACTTGAATTTTGGACAAAAATTTGAATTTTCAATCGAAGTATTCGATCAGCAGAAGTTTGGGGCAGTAAATTTTAAACTATTTTTACTATAGAGTTTTGAATGGATAGGGAGGGGGATTATTGCACCTGTAAACTGAAAATCTGCGCAATCTTTGGTGTTCTACAGGACTAAATCCATTCTGCTCCATCATCCTTTAAACACCCTTGAAAATACGATTGAAATAGCAATGGTGTTCAGAATCCTCTCCAGAGTTGATATCATCTCCAAATTCCTAGGGACAATGGCCCTAAATTATGTAAATTATCCATTTATCTCTGACAAGTTTGATCCATTGATCTTGGTTGTTCGATCTACTGGGAACTTTTAAGGATCGTTGGCTATGTGAAGATTCCCCAAGTTGCACAAGGGTACATTCCAGAAACGACATGTACGCCCAAGTAAATCAAAAGAAGGTACACGCACCCAAATTTCCAAAATACGTTCTATGCAATATCTCAAAAATGGCTTAAGGACCCTGTTGAAGCTTAAAGGGAGTGTGGGGGTAACCAAGTGGGCCTAAAATAGCAACTGAGGAGAGGGATAAATTAAAATCAGAATCTTCCATGTCACCGAAGTAGTATTTCTGCAATACATCGGAAACGGCTTGAGGTATGGAGTTGAAACTTCCATGTACTGTTAGGGGAAGAAAAGCCCTTTGTATTCTGAAACCCTTTTATAAGCTTGATTCGTATTCTGAAGTTGAAAATCCTTTGGAATTCTTTTTGGGGGTATGGGACGTGTGAATCAAAATTTAACTTGGAGGAGTGGGGTTAGATGTATTTTGTTTCAAATCTGCCTAAACGTTTTGGCATTTCAAGCCCTTCTAGGACCAAAGCTTATGTCCACGGAGCTAGATTCAAAATCCGAATTAGGAGCTAGATGGAATCACGAATTAGAATCTATATTCCAGATGAAGGAGCGACGTGAATATAGCGTACTCAGGTTATCAAAACAAACCGAGGAGTCGCTTGGTCTCCGGTCATGGGTTGCAATTGTGCTATGCTGATTGGGGACAGTTGCAAGCTGATTGGAGACAAAACAAAACTGGGTTAACTTTCAGCGTCGCTTTTTCAATAGATTCTGTCTTCACAGACAATATAAATGTTTTTACTTTCAAAACATATAAATGTTTTTACTTTTATAACTTTAATAAATTAAATAATATTAAGATTTTGATTACTAAATATCAGTAAATGTACATTAAACTGACAATGCACATTCATTTGCATTTTTTTCAGTAAAGTGCAAATTATGTTCTGGCCTTGGGAAGGCATAGGGCTTTTGAGCCCAAATTATGTTAATTTCTGCTCGTTTTGAGTTTGACTCGGTTATTTATTGTAATTTCTGCTTGTTTTGGGTTTCATTTATTTATCGATGCTGATTTATGGTAGTTTCACGCTTGGTAGATTATTTGATTTTATTTTTGCTCATTTTTTGTTTAATGGAGTTCTTTACTTTTCTTGGAAAAACTTATTTTGTGGAAAAAGTTTTTTTTAATTAATTTCTGTTCGTTTTATATTGACATAGTCTCTTCAGAGAAAAAGAAAATAATACTTTAAATCTTTTCGTTTTTTTAAGAATTTATAGTTTGGCCTGCTATTTGTATGCTGGAGAAAAATTTTCAGCAATTTTAAACAACATACACCCTCTTAAAAATCTGGACACAAATAGTAGTGTTTAATTTAGTTTCATACCTCCTCTAGTTGACCTGAAATGGAAAACTTGATACCATTCGCAAAAAAAATATGTTTATTTTCTTTGATAGCTTGGATATACTTACGCTATTTTGATTTGGTTAAATTTTAAGAGCAGAAGCAGCCCCAAAAGTTTGAACATAATACCCTCAGTCGTTCTTGGGATACTGCTGAGATGCCTTATTAGGAATTAGCATTAACACAGTGCATTTTGATTTTATCTTATGGCAACATTTAGTTTTTAAACATAAAGTCAAATGGGAGGGTGGGAGAGGGAAGGGGATTAGTTTCCCTCCAATCACTTTCGACTATTAAAAAGGGCATCAGCTCTTCCTATTTTCAGTCAAATGAACCCTTTTTGAAGTTCCTACGACAACTCCTTTGATACAAAGTGCCCTTGTCTAAACAACAACAACAACAAAAAAATAATACATTATATCCACATCTATCTTTACTATAAAAATGTCAAGCCTTCCAATTAATTTCGACTATTAAAAAGGGCACTAGGCCTTTCGAATTCCAATCGAATAAGCCTTTTTCGGGTTTCTACTACAACACTTCCTATAAACACCTTATATGGCCCCAGGGCATAACTTACAACTCTTACCCTAAGGGCTGTGAGGGTGGTTGTCATCCTCTAAGACCTAATTTCCAGAACTTTCAAATACGTTACACAAAATGGATATCTCAAAATTTTGATTGGATGTGCCTGGGAAAATGGTGGGCGTGAGAGGGGCGTTAGTCTTTCTCTAATCACTTTCAACTATTAAAAAAGGCCCTAGCCCTTTCAATTTCCAATCAAATGAGCCCTTTTGAAGTTTCTACGACAACGCTTTCAATAAAAACCTTATATACCCCCAGGGGATAAATTACAACCCTCGCCCTGAGGGCTGGGTGGGGGGCTGTCATCCTCACGGACCTAATTTCCAGAACTTTCTACTACGTTGAACAAAATGGCTATCTGAAAATTTTGATTGGATGTGTTTGGGGGAATGGTGGGCGTGAGAAAGGGGTTAGTTACCGTCCAATCACTTTCAACTATTAAAAAGAGCACTATCCCTCTCAATTTTCTTTTGAATGAGCCCCTTTTGAAGTTTTTACGACAACTCTATCATTAAAAACCTTATATGTCCCCTGGGCATAACTTACAACCTTTGCCCTTGGGACTCTCGGGGGTTTGTCATCCTTAAATACATTATATCCAGAACTTTCAACTACGTTGAACAAAATAGCCATCTCTAAGCTTTGATTGAATGTGTTTTGGGAAATGGAGGGCGTGAGAGGGGGGTTAATCACTCTTCACTCACTTTCGACTATTAAAAAGGGCAATTTCAATTTCCAATCAAATGAGCCCCTTTTGAAATTTCTACAACAACTTTCTATATAAACCTTTAATGTCCCCAGGGCACAAATTACAACCCTTGCACTGAAAGCTCTGATGGGGTTTTTATCCTAAAAGACCTAATTTCCAGAACTTTTGACTACGTTGAACAAAATGGATATCTCTAAACTTTGATTGAATGTGTTTGGGGAAATGGAGGGCGTAAGAGTGGGGGTTAATTACTCTCCACTCACTTTCAACTATTAAAAAGGGCAATTTCAATTTCCAATCAAATGAGCTCCTTTTGAAATTTCTACAACAACTTTCTATATAAACCTTTAATGTCCCCAGGGCACAAATTACAACCCTTGCACTGAAAGCTCTGATGGGGTTTTTATCCTAAAAGACCTAATTTCCAGAACTTTCGACTACGTTGAACAAAATGGATATCTCTAAACTTTGATTGAATGTGTTTGGGGAAATGGAGGGCGTAAGAGTGGGGGTTAGTTGCCCATTTCAATAAAAGCCTTATAAGCCCCCAGGGCATAACTTATAACCCTTGCCCTGAAGACTATGGGGAGAGTGTCCTGCTCAAGGGTATGATTTCTTGAACTTTAAACTTCGTGGAAAAAAATGGCTATCAAGAAATTTTGATCAGATATGTTTGGGGAAAGGGTGGGCATGGAAGGGGTGTTTGTTGCCTTCCAATCACTTTCGACTATTAAAAAGGGCACTAGCCGTTTCAATTTCCAATCGAATGAGTCATTTTTGAAATTTCTACGACGATGCGTTCAGTAAAAGCCTTATATGCCCCCAGGGTATAACTTACAACCCTTGCCCTGAGGGCTGTGGGGGAGTGTACTCCTCAAAAAAAATAATTTCTTTCTGGAAATCCAAAACACTGAATGAAATGGCTATCTGAAAATTTTGATTGGATGTGTTCTGGGAAAAGGTGGGCGAGAGAGAGGGGCTAGTTTACCTCAAATCACTTTCGACTATTAAAAAGGGCACTAGACCTTTGAATTTCCAATCGAATGAGCCTTTTTTAAAGTTTCTGTGACAAAGATTTCAATAAAAACTTATATGCCCCCAGGGCATAACTTATAACCCTTGCTCTGAAGACTGTGGGAGAAGTGTCCTGCTCAAAGGTATAATTTCCTAAACTTTAACTGCGTGGAAAAAATCTCAAAATTTTGATTGGATGTGTTTGGGGAAATGGTGGGCTTGGAAGAGGTGTTAGTTGCCTTCCAATTACTTTCGACTATTAAAAAGGGCACAAGCCATTTCAATTTCTAATCAAATGAGTCCTTTTTGAAGTTTCTACGACAAACGTTCTATGAAAACTTTATATGCCCCCAGGGCATAACTTACAACCCTTGTCCTGAGGGCTGTGAGGGGGTTGTCATCCTCAAAGACCTAATTTCCAGAATTTAAAACTACGTTGAACAAAATGGCTATCTCAGAATTTTGATTGGATGTGTTTGGGGGAATGATGGGCATGGGGGGTAGATGCCCTCTAATCACTTTCGACTATTAAAAATGGTACTAGCCCTTTGAATTTCCAATCGAATGAGCCTGTTTTGAAGTTTTGTATGACAACGCCTTCTATAAAAAACTTATATGCCCCCAGGGCATAACTTAAAACCCTTGCCCTGAGGGTTGTGGGGGAGTGTCCTCCTCAAAAACATATTTTCTATGTGGAAATCAACTATGCTGAACAAAATAGCTATCTCAAAATTTTGATTGGATGTGTTTGGGGGAATGATGGGCGTGGGGTGGGCTAGATGCCCTCTAATCACTTTCGACTATTAAAAAGGGTACTAGCCCTTTGAATTTCCAATCGAATGAGCCTGTTTTGAAGTTTTGTATGACAACGCCTTCTATAAAAAACTTATATGCCCCCAGGGCATAACTTAAAACCCTTGCCCAGAGGATTGTGGGGGAGTGTCCTCCTCAAAAACATATTTTCTATCTGGAAATCAACTACGCTGAACAAAATGGCTATCTCAAAATTTTGATTGGATGTATTTTGGGGAATGATGGGCGTGGGGGGGGGGTAGTTGCCCTCCAATCACTTTCGACTATTAAATAGGGTACTAAAAACCTTATATGCCCCCAGGGCATAACTTAAAACCCTTGCCCTGAGGGCTGTGGGGGAGTGTCCTCCTCAAAAATATATTTTCTATCTGGAAATCAACTACGCTGAACAAAATGGCTATCTCAAAATTTTGATTGGATGTGTTTGGGGTAATGATGGGCGTGGAGTGGGGGGGGAGGGGCTAGTTGCCCTCCAATCACTTTCGACTATTTAAAAGGGCACTAGCCACTCCCATTTCCAATCGAATGAGCCCTTTTCGAAGTTTCTACGACAACTCCTTCGATACGAAGTACCCGGGTGGAGAAAAAAACACATTGTGCCCACATCGTTCTTTACTTAGGCAGCGCTAGCGCGCTGCCTATGATCTCACCATTAGATTCAGCATATTAGAGAAACCTGTTGTGGAAGTTTCAAGCTTTCATCTACAAAATGTGGAATTTGGGGATGGGGCTACAAAAGGGTATCGGGGGTGGTGAGGGGTGATATCCGCCTTAAAGGTACTTTGGACGGGAAAACCTTTTGATGTACGCCGACTGGACACATTATCGATCAGAAGGCGTGAGCTGGTATCATAAACTGTAATTTTCTGCTGGGCGTCACGTATGGAGGGCGGGGGACACCCCTCAATGTATTCAGGCAGTAGGATAAAACATTTGATCCGGTAAAATAGTAATATAGTCGGCAGTGGCTGTCTCATTTATTGTTTTTATTTGGGTAAATGGGCAGACAGAAATACATCGGTAATAGTCGGTAGTTTACTGTTTCTTTTTTTTATTATTAGGGTAAATCAGCTGATGGAAGTATATGACGTAAATCAACGGAAGATGATCAGTCTCTATCATTAATTAAAAAAAAAAAAAAAAGTTTTTCTAACTGAAAGTAAGGAGCGACATTAAAACTTAAAATGAACAGAAATTATTCGGTATATGAAAGGGGCTGTCCCCTCCTCAACGCCTTGCTCTTTACGCTAAAGTTTTTTATTGTTTTAAAAAATAAAGTTGTGATACAGAGTCAAGTTTTATCGTAAAGAGCAAGGCGACGAGGAGGGGACTGCCCCTTTCATATACGGAATAATTTCTGTTCGTTTAAAGTTTTAATGTCGCTCCTTACTTTCAGTAAAAAAAACTTGTTTTTTATATAATTTTTGAACGTTTTTGAATTAATGCAGCTTTGATTTTTGGCCACCATTCCTGAATAATTAAAATGAAATTTGCATATTAATTTTACTTTTTGTTTGGGTAAATAGCTTTCTCTTAATTTTGTTCTGACGTAACTTACGAACTAACTTATGTAACAAAATTCTATGTTCGTATGTTTTTGTTGCGTATATTAGGGAGTTATCCCCCTAGTCAATGCCTAGCTCTTTACGCTAAAGTTCAAATTTTGTTCGAATCACATACCTCTGAATCACAAAGGCCGGTTAATTAGAATAGATAGCTCTTTTGAAAGTACTAAAAAAACTTTTGCGTAAAGAGCGATGTATTGACAAGGGGGCGAACCCCCTCATATACGTAATAATTTCTGTTCGTTTTAAGTTTTAATGTTGTTCCTTACTTTAAGAAGAAAAAACTTGTTTTTTTCAATTTAATTTCTGATTGTTTCTTAAATAATGCTGGGAAATCTGGCACCCCCTTCATAGAAATGTCCCTTACACCATGGAAACATCCTCTATGGAAAGATACTTTCCCGTAACCCATTCCTCTGACCCCCCCACCCACCAGAAAAAATCCCTTCTGAAAGCGTCTGTATACTTTCCATTAAACAATACTATATGTAAACAATGGGCAAAGTTCATAAGTTGCAGCCCTTCCCCCGGGATCTGTGGGGGATTAAGCAATCTTCAAAGACATATTTATTGGATTTTCGACTATGCTGAACAAAATGGCTATCTCAAAATTTTAATTGGGTGACTTCGGGAAAAACATGAGCGTGGCCGGGGGCCAAGTTGCCCTCCAATATTTATGGTAACTTAAAAAGGGCACTAGAACTTTTAATTTGGGGCTAGCTGATTTCCATACATTTTAGTCGGACCCGATGATCTTTCTTCTAGCGAAAAAACATAATTCCAAATTTGTGTAGATAGCAGCTTGAAACATCTATTGTAGAGTTATCTGATATTCGGAATCTGACGGTGTCATTTTTATTAAAATAACTTGACTTTTTGGGTGTTTTTGCCCTTTTTGGAAAATCAGGCAAACTTTCTCAGTTTCGTAGGTTTTTGTGGGTAAAAATAAACTTAACGAGTATTGTATACTTGGAATAGCATAAATTTTTTTTTTAGAGTTTTGGTTACTTTTGGGCCGAGTTACTCCTTAATTACAGTTCGTTACCACGAACTGTTTGAAACCAAAAAATGAAGTAATTCTAATAGCAATATCCCCCTAATCAGTCGGTGAAAACCACCAGCTAGTCAGTAAATTTGTTCCAACTCCCCCCCCCCAGAAATTTGGCTAGTAGCGCCTCTGGTCGATGCCGAACGAAGTTCACGGTAAACACTTACTCACAACTTTTAGCCCCCCCCAGTCTGTTATCTCTGTTTCCCTACATAGTAAGGCTACAGTCAGCACTAACTTCATATTTTCAAAATATTTTCTTTAAACTTGATAACTACTGATAACCCTACCTTGATAACTCCACTCCTAAAAACACGAAAAAAGAACTAAAACGAATAAAAATGTAAAAACAAACATCATAGGATATTCTACACCATACATTCTCCCTATATGTTCGGAAAATAGGTAGAAAATTCCAAAAATTTCGTTCTTTTCTTCGTTATTTTTATTTTCGTGCTTTCCCTTTGGTTATTTAATATTGGATATAGGGGAATTTTCTGCGGGGGGGGGGGGGGGTCAGAGAGGAATTTTCCAACGGGAGAATTTTCCACGGAGTGGAATTTTCCGTGGTGGGATTTTTTCCACAAGGGAATTTTACGGGATAATTTTCCACGGGGTAGGGAGGAATTATTGAGGTATTTTTCCTTTTGACAACATTGGAACGGTATGCATAGTATCTTTTGATTTACATCGCCACTTCACCGTGAATTGATTCTAGTCTAATAGGGGTTTGAATGGTTCTAAAATTTAGACGGTTTCGAGACAAAATATGTTTAAAACTCCTCTTCTAAGTTGAAACTGTGGATCCAAATGCCCCTCCCCTTTCCCCCAAAAAGCTCTAAATGTCACAACTTTCACTACCACGTTTTAGGTATGTTATAGATGCGCGATTTTGATTGCCCGTGTGCCCCTCACTCCTTCTCCAACGCTACTCAAAAGTTTCAATTCTATCCCCAGAGCCATTCCTGAGACACTGTATATATTCTATTTTGTTAGCCTGTATATATATATAGTGTCTTCCAATATTAGGTCTGGGAAGAGTCTCCTAACTCTTCCAAGTCACAATTCAAGGTTCACTTGCCCCCATCCCCCTTAAAAGTTACTGGAAGTTTCAACTTGATAAACAAGGCTGTTGTTTGGCCACTGGTTGCTGATCTAGATGTTGTTGAGTGATCAGTGATTAAAAAAGCTTGATTTTGTAAGTTTCCACTGAACCACTTGTGCTGATCGGAAGAGGCTGGAAAAACACTTGACTTTTCTTTTTAATTGTTTCCAACTATTATAGTGGTTTCAAAACTAACCTTGTAACATAAAATTTTCATGGCTTCTAGATACTTTTTTTGCTTACAACCATTTCTGATTCTGTACGGCATAATTCTATCATCGATTATTTTATCAAATTACAGAAAGCTCAAACCACTCCACTTAACATTTTGGAAAAGTTGTATAAATTATCTTCTTCAAACTAGTGGTAATCTGGAAACCGTTCCAGTGAATTGCCACTAAGTCAAAGGAATTCTATCTCAAATGCTCAAGTCCCTCTTGTATTTTACAAAATAAAGTCAGTTTGTGCCCCACTTTTCATAACCGACTGAAAAGGATGGATAGAAACTTCTGTTTCAACAGTGAATTACGAAGGACTTTCTAAAATCATTTGTCGACTTTACGAGGAAAATGGTAAACCACCCGCTGAATAGTTGTTACCATATTTACAAGTTTTAACCCGCTTCTAAAGCTTTGTTAAAAATAAGGAGTTTTAACCAACTGTCAAGTTCGTGGTAACGAACTGTAAGTAAGGAGCGACCCGACTTAATAGTAATCGAAACTCTAAAAAAGGGAATTTTGATACCAATAGATACATCAAAAGAATCAGATTTATTTGCTGATTTCAAATATATAAGTTTCATCAAGTTTAGATCTTACCCATCAAAAATTACGCGCCTGAGAAAATTTGCCTTATTTTTGAAAAAGGGGAAACATCGAGTAAAAGTCAGAGAACCTTAATGAAAATCACACCGTCAGATTTATTGTATCAGAGAACCCTAATTTACAGGTTTCAAGCTCCTATCTGCAAAAATGGGGATTTTTGTATTTTTTTTTGCCAGAAGAAAGATCACGGATGCGTGTTTATTTGTTTTTTTTGTTTCTTTGTTGTTTTTTTTTTCAGGGGTGATCGTATCGAGCTAGTGGTCCTAGAATATCGTGGGAGGGCTCATTTGGACGGAAATTCAAAGTTCTAATGCCCCTTTTAAGTGACCAAAAAAATGGAGGGCAACTTGGCCCCTTCCCACGCTCAATTTTTCCTAAAGTCACCCGATCAAAATTTTGAGATAGCCATGGTAAGACAGCAAACCTTATTGATTATATTATAGTAAACCGAAGACTGGCAGGATTAATACAATATACTAGGGTATATAGGAGTGCTGTTATTGATGTTAAAAGTAAAGATCAGTAGTGTCACTTGTAGTAGTGTCTTGACTAGTAGTGTCAAGGGTTAACTTAAAGCTGAAATAACGGAAGGGTAACTACCTCCTGGGAAGTTATGATGTTGGTAGACTCCAGGATGAGAATTCGAGAGAAACTTTCCAGGAACAGTTGAATACTAAACTTGGGAGTTTAAAATTTGATAATGTGGAGGATGGTTGGAATAATTTTAGAAAAATAATTTGTGAAGTTGCTGAAGGTGTATTAGGGAAGAAAGCTAGAACTGCAGCAAAAAATATTAGTGAAAAAGCTTTATATCTAATAGAAAGGAGAAAGGACTTGTACAAGAATTGTCTGAGTGATAGATCGTATGATAACAAAAGAAATGTAAAGAAAGTGGAGAAAGCATTAAAATATGAACTAAGGAGGTGTGAAGTGGAGGCCACGGATAAAATTGCCGAGGATCTGGAAGATGCAGCTAGACGGCATAATAGTAAAATATTGTACTGGCACGTTAACAAATTGAGAGGGAGTAGTCAATCCGGATTTGTCCCAGTTAAAGATAGGAATGGGGTCGCAATTAGCGATAAGGAAAAAACTAAAGAGAGATGGGCCGAACATTTTGAGAACTTGCTTAACTAAGATAGAGTTGCAGGAAAAAATATAGAGGAAAATGAAAAACTTTGTAATACCTTGGATGTGAAGGAAGATTTGTTTCGTGAGCAGGAATTAGCAACAGTACTAAAAGGATTAAAGAATAATAAGGCTCCAGGTGCTGATAGGGTGGTAAATGAGTTTCTTAAATATGGTGGCTCTGAGGTTAGAAATAAGTTATTGAAGATTATGAATATGATTTTTGAAAAAGGGGAAGTACCTAACGATTTTAGGAAAACCTTAATTAAGCCACTTTATAAGAAAGGTGATAAAAGTGAGTGTGGTAATTATCGAGGCATTAGTCTGGTCTCTGTAGGTAGCAAATTACTTAGTAATATTATACTTTTTGGACTGAGAGATGCCGTAGACAAAGTTTTAAGAGAAGAGCAGTGCGGTTTTAGAAAAGGTAGAGGATGTGTCGACCAAATTTTCACTCTTAGGCTAATAACTGAGAAGTGCCTGAGTTTTCAAACACCTTTGGTCCTCAGTTTTATAGATTATGAGCAAGCGTTCGACTCTGTTGATAGAAGAGCTTTAGTAAAGGTTTTATCCTTGTACGATATACCAGACAAATACATTAAAGTGATTAGTGCTATGTACGAGAATAACACTGCTGCGGTTAAGGTAGGAAATGAGGTTAGCAGCTGGTTTTGTATTAAATCAGGAGTTAAGCAGGGTTGTGTTCTATCCCCCTTTATATGGATTATTTTGATGGACTTTGTTTTAAGGAGCACAGGAAAGGCAATGGGAGACCACGGAATCAAATGGGGAGGAAAAATTCTCCTGGACTTGGATTATGCTGATGATTTAAGCATCCTAGATGAAAGTGTGAGCAAAATGAATGAAGTTTTAGAGGTTTTGCGAGTTCAGGGTGCTAGAATTGGTTTGAAAATTAATGTTAGGAAGACTAAGTCACTAAGGCTAGGAATAAGTGAAGATGAAAAGGTGACGTTGGGTAATGAAAAGATTGATCAGGTGGGCAGCTTCACTTACCTTGGTAGTATTATTAGTAAAGATGGTGGGAGCAGTGAAGATGTTAAAAATAGAATAGCCAAGGCTCAGGGCGTTTTTTCACAGTTAAAAAAAGTCTGGAAGAACAGGAAGATAAGTCTGCAAACCAAGATTAGAATATTAGAAGCTACAGTGATGACAGTGGTCAAATATGGCTCTGAAGCATGGACGCTCCGAAAAGCGGATGAAGATTTGCTAGATGTTTTCCAGAGAAATTGCTTAAGCATTGTTCTGGGTACCCGGCTGACTGACCGTATTTCAAAAAATAGGCTATACGAAAAATGTGGTTCAATACAGCTCTCTAGGGCTATAATGAAAGAAAGGTTGAGGTGGTTAGGGCACGTTGTTGCGGATGAAGGATGACAGATTGCCAAAGATTGTTCTTTTCGGCCAACCATCTAGGGCTAAACGGAAAGCAGGTCGTCCCCGTCTGGGGTGGGAGGACGTCATAAAGAAAGATTTAAAGGAAATGGGAACTTAGTGGGCGGGTGTAAAAAGGGAGGCTTTGAATAGACTGGGATGAAGGAGGAGCGTGCGTAGCTGTGCTGGCCTCAGGCGGCTTGGTGCTGCGGTGAGTTGTTAGTAGTAGTAGTAGTAGTAGTAGTATTTTGTTCATCATGGTAAAAAAATATGATAACTATGTCTTTGAGGATGACTTAATCCCTCACAGTCCCCGGGGGAAGGGCTACAAGAAATTAACTTTGCCCAATGTTTACATACAGTATTGGTTATTGGGAAGTATACGAACGTTTTAAGGGGGGATTTTTTTGTAATGGGGGGGGGGGGAGGGATGGATCGTAGGTTACGTGGGAGGATCTTTATTTTGTGGAAGTTTTGATGGTTGAAAGGACATTGCTATGAACGGGGCACCGGATTTCCCAGCATTATTTAAAAAATCAATCAGAAATTAAATAAAAAAAAACGTTTTTGACTGAAAAACTTTTCAACTGAAAACTTTCCAACATCAAAACTTAAAACGAATAGAAGCTATTACTTATATGATTGGGTTCGCCCCCTAGTTAATACCTCGCTCTTTACAGTAAATTTTTTTTAGTACTTTCATAAGAGCTATTTATTCTAATTAACGGCGTTTGTGATTAAGGGGTCATTCTTATAGAATTTGTAAAAAAATTCGAACTTTAACGTAAAGAGCAGGGTGTTGACTAGGGGGCGAGCCTCCTAATATACGTAATGAAAATATACGAATATAGAAGTTCGTTCCGTAGGTTAATTCGTAAGTTACGTAAATTTATTACTAATAAAAACGTTCGTAAATAAAATTAAACAACTTTCGAGAAAGCCATTTAGCCAAAAAAGTAAAATTAACATGCAAATTTCGTTTTAAATTATTCATGTACGGTGAGCCAAAATCAAAACCTGCATTAACTTAAAAAATTCAGAAATTATATTAAAAAAAACAAGTTTTTTTAACTGAAAGTTAAGAGCGAAATTAAAACTTAAAACGAACAGATATTATTTCGTATATGAAAGGGACCTTCCTCTCCTCGACGCCTTGCTTTTTACGCTAAAATTTGAATATTCTCACAACTCTATTTTTTTAAAACAGTGAAAAAAAACTTTAGCGAAAAGAGCGAGGCGTTGAGGAGGGGACAGCCCCTTTCATAAACGGGATAATTTCTATTCGTTTTAAGTTTTAATGTCGCTCCTTACTTTCAGTTAAAAAAAAACTTGTTTTTTTTTATTTAATCACGCTTAAAGGTTGTATCTGACATCTTTCACTTTTCTGCCACAAAAATCTAAAGCAGCTGCCGACCTAGTCTCAAAGAGAGGATCCGCAGGGTAATGTGGAACGGGAGTATCAAACTGCGACTAAGCAGACATTGCCTTGCTGATCCCAGGGTTTCCAGGGCTGCAAATGTTTTGGTTTAGCTTTATAGATTTTGAGCCAAAATCCTGCTATTCAGCTTGCTTGCCTATCAAGGAGTGATTGGACCTTCAACTATAGAAAACCATGGATAAGCTTCAGGTGACCTTAATCACTTTACTCATCATCATCTATAGCGAGATAAGATCTTATTTATATTTGAAAGACATTGAAAATAATGTCCTCTGCCAAATCTGAGGGTCTAACACACTTCCGAGTGCAAACAATATTCTTACTAGGGCCTATAGTTAGCGATTCTTTGTTTAGCAGATTTTTTAGTCAAATATATCATTTAGCGGTCCTCCTTCTTGTGGGGCGCAAAATTAGTAGCTCCAAAATTTGGCAGTTACCATCAGTTTATAAAATAGGCTTCATCCTTTCGTAATAAAACTCGCATGTTTATCCGTTTCAAAAGCCCACAAAGAATATTACAGAAAATAACAAGTGAGGTAACGGATCTGTTAAGCCATACTTTCATTATATTTTTTCAGGCCAAGTTGGCCTAGTGCCGTGTCAGGGAAACATCTTTACATGCTGACTTAAATTTTCCTTAGAAAGAAAGCCACTTCAAACGCAACCAACTCGCCCTTCGAGCCTTAAAAGGTCATCTTTTAATAATTCTTTGGATGATGACTAGGAGGTGGCTATGTTTCGGAGCAACACTACTGCTTTAGAAGCTAGTTTTTTTCTTCTTCTTATGATCAGCCATAGGTAACTCCGAAGTATTAAGAGACGCAAACTTTAAAATTTCCCTGGGCATAGGAATAATCAAATGGGGCCGGAAATTTTCCAGAAAAAAAACTTTTTTCCCTCATGTTGTGCATGGTGTCAAAACAAATCTATCCTAGCCAGGGAAGTAAACCTTATCAGAACAGTTTTGTGTCTTACTCCGGCAGAACATTAAGCTTTGGCAATGTAGAGTGACAATAACCTAATGTCGTACCCCCTTGCCAGAAGTTTGATCCAATCCTGATGCTGGGCCGCTAGGCAGTCTAATGTTAAGCGTTTCCTCTGGAATTCGTATTGGCAATCCCCTAGAAGGTCATTTGATTCCAGGAACTGTTGAAATGTTTTATTGGAGATTCTCTCATGGACTTAGCCAACGCAGGAGAGGAGGCCCAATAGGCCTGTAGGGGCCCACTCTTGTTGGATCGCCATCTGGTCTTAGGGGAGGTATGACATGGGCGGAATTCCATGTTTGTGGGAAGGTTCTGGAGCGAAAGAATATCCGGAAAAGCAATGATAATGGTCCTTCTAGTTCGGCACTGCAGGATTTGAGGAAAAAATTTGGTATGTCGTGAAGACTCGTGGCTTTGGTCACATTAAGATACCGCAAAGTGCGAAGGATCTTAGGAGCAGAAAAATTCACCCGATCCAGGACAGTACAGGTTCGGTCCGAGAAACTTGGGACTTCTCTACCGTCTTCATCAGGGTTCAAGAATTCGGCAAGAGCCTCAGCCTTTTCCTGTGGATCTTGTACCCCAGTCCCGTTAATCTGTAAAGAAGGAATTGAAGTCCCCCTGGATTATGGTAAAGCTTCCTTGACAATTCTCCACCAACTCTTTGCCGAAGCATGGTGAACCTTGGTCGTTCAATAGTTTTCTTTAACTTTATCTTACCCTGTTAGCATACTCGACCTCCGAAAATACGACAAATAATTAAAATCAATAAAAAATACAAAAATAAATACTTTGGGATATTCTAATCTACACCATACATTCCCCTAATATTTTCACGAAGCTATAATGTTCCAAAATTCCTTCTTTTCTTCATTATTTTTGTTTATCATACTTTCTTTTTCCGGGAGGAATTTTTCACGGGGAATTTCCTGGTGGGTCTTTCCCACGGGGAAATTTTCTGCGGTGGGGAACTTTCTGGGAGGAATTCCCTAGGGGAATATTCCTAGCACCATAAAATAACAAAAGCGAATTAATACCAACAGGATTCAAGTAGGGGGTATTAAGGCGTCAGTTTGATGTCAAAGCGATGTGACAGGCTAGGATGACAGGTTATAGAATTTGGACATACTTCTAGATGATTTGGGCTCAGAGCCAACAAAGGCCCATAGAATATTGGCAGAAACGAAAAGACCCCTTTGAGTCTAAAGAGTTTTAATCCACTGTTTTTCCCCGACGTCAATGAGAGATCTGGTTCTCTACCGCTCTGGGCTAATTTCCGTACTACAAAAGGCTATTTTCATTCACAGGATGAACAATATATCAAGTATTTACCTTCAAATTTCTCACTTTTGGACTTTTAGCAATAAATTTTAGGGTGATTCCTTAAGTCTGTCAAAACATTTTGACAGAGAATTATTGTCTAGGCATCCGAAAGCTATTAACAAAAATATGTTATGCATATCTCTGTTTTCAAAGCACTCGTCTAATGGGTAACGTATTTCCATAGATTATGTCAGATTTCGATGAGTCTTGGTATAATATTAATGGAGCATTGATATTCTTTGGAGGAAGCAGCTCAAAAGTCTTAAAGTTCTTCATGTGCTACATAAGAAGCATATTTAGAATTGGGATGAAAAAATTCCCATTCATTGTATTAGCAGTAGGGTGTTGTTCCACAATCAGATGCCTTTTTAGACCAAAATATTTTAAAGCATCTAAGACCGTTTACGCATCTCCATTCTCCACGTAGAATATAAAAAAATTTAGACATAATAATTTCATAAAGAGCTGTAAAATAAGTCATTTAAATTCCTTTTTTTTAGTTTTTTCAAGAGTTAAATTACGTCCAATCAGGGGCCCGACAGGGAGTCATGAAACTTACGCCCTCCTTCGAAACATTAGCATTTTATTATTTTTATTATCTTTTATAGTTTTTAATAATTTACTTTTGTCTGTTTACAGTTAGTGAATTCATATTTACTAACTGCCCCCCCCCCCAAATTTGCCCCACTACAATAATTTCTGTGTACATGGCCACGTCTCGTTTCTACTGTTTTGAGGAAGGTTTCGAATTGATTCTTAATGCTTCGACATCAAATGTCCCTTTTGTTTTTAAGACTTTATCCTTACTTTAACAATGCGGCCACCTTCCTTAAACAAGACTCTCTTGAATAACTTTTCTGATTTTAAAAATAAGCTTGTCGCTTTTGTCATTTAATTGAATAAAAAAAAACAAGTTTTTTTTCAACTGAAAGTAAGGAGCAACATTAAAACTGAAAACGGACGGAAATTATTACGTATATGAGGAGGTTTGCCCCCTAGTCAAGACTTCGCTCTTTACGCTAAAGTTTGAATTTTTTTCGAATCACAAACCCCTGAATGACAAAGGCCGTTGAATTAGAATAGACAGCTCTTTTGAAAGTATTAAAAAAACTTTAGCGTAAAGAGCGAGGTATTTACTAGGGGGAAAACCCCCTCATATATGTAATAATTTCTCTTCGTTTTAGGTTTTAATGTTACTCTTTACTTTCAGTTGAAAAGGCTTCTTTTTTATTTAATTTCTGATCGTTTTTTTTAAACATTGATAGGAAATCCGGCACCCCCTTCATAGAAATGTCCCTTCCCCTATGAAAAAATACTCCATGGAAATATCGTCCCACGTAACCCCCTCATCTGAAGCCCCCCCCCCTCCCCACCAGAAAAAATCCCTCATGAAAACGTCTGTATGCTTCCCAATAACCAATACTATATGGAAAGAATGGGCAAAGTTCATAACTTGCAGCCCTTTCTCCGGGAACTGTGGGGATGAATTCACCCTCAAAGACATATTTATTAATTTTTTTTTCACCTGGTGACCTTGGGGAAAAAAAGAGCGTGGGAGGGGGCCTAGTTACCCTCCAATTTTTTTGGTCACTTAAAAAATGACACTAGAACTTCTAATTTCTATTCGAATAAGCCCTCTCACGGTATTCTAGGACGACTGGATTGATACGATCTGATATGATCTGGAAAAAAAAAAATAATAAAAAAAAACACGCATCCGTGATCTTTCTTCTGGCAAAAATACGAAATTCGACATTTTTGCAGGTAGGAGCTTGAAACCTCTACATTAGAGGTTTCGGATACGCTGAATCTAATGGTGTGATTTTCATTTAGTTTCTATCACTTTTAGGTGGTGTTTTCCCCTTTTTTAAAAGAAAAATAAGGCAATTTTTTCAGGCTCGTAACTTTTGATAGGTAAGACTAAACTTGATGAAACTTATTAATTTGAAATCAGCATAGAAACCCAATTCTTTTGATGTATCTACTAGTATCAAAATTCCATTTTTTAGAGTTTCGGTTACTATTGAGCCGGGTCGCTCCTTACATACAGTTCGTTACCACGAACAGTTTGATTTGACAAACTTTATTGAGCTGTGGCTTTCGCAACAGATTGAAAGTGTTGAAAAACCAAAGTAACTAAAGTGAGCAAGCTCGAGTTGCCTAATACATTGGAGTTTTGCCTATTTTAATGAACTTTTCTTTTGTTTACTTTGTATACCTGGCGGTAAAAGTATCAATGATATATTACGGTCCATGAGTTGGAATCTTACATAGTTAAAACACAGAGAAAGAAAGAGGCTAATCGTAAAAGATCTTGTGGCAAAAAACTCTTTGTTCCTTTAACTGGCTTAAAGTTTCGCACAGCAACACAATAGAACCAGTCAGGCTTCAAAAGGCAAGCTATTTAACTTCAGATTCGGACATCCGCTTAAAAAATGGTATGGCCGGTGTACGAAAATATATCACAGATGCAAACTAATGGAATCGAAATACACAACATATTGGATTATAGGAGTGTATTTTTTCTTTTGCTTTTTGTTTGGAGTCTGTCTTTCCCGAATGTAAATCAGAGGAAACAAGAGCACTAAAAAAAAAGTAAAGTGAAATCAATTGGCAACCTGTCATCTTGAAAACTTTAGACATAGGTGAAAGCTAGCTTTAGAGATATTGTTGAATGAAAAAAAGAGATTAAAACTTCAGGTCGAATAACTTCGATTGTAATAGATTGCCAAAGCTTTTAGAAAAGATGGAACATGACTGGTATATTTGACGGTAACAATTCTTCTTGTATTTTTGACATGATTCAGTAAAGCGGTTTAATTATTCTGATCATCATATTTTACAGCCGACTTGGTCTGTAATAATGGATAAGGAATTTGTAATGTGAAGCTTAAGGATATGATGTACTTTTGAATCACTTCATTTGTATACTTTGATAAAAATTTCTAACCTTACTTTTCTTCATGGGTTTTTAGTTTGGTTTATTCGTTTAATTTTTAACTTTTTTTTACATTTTGTTTTTTGATGCTGAGGAAGAACCTCAGAAATAATATCAACATATCTGTCATTTCTTTTTCTATTATTGGCCATATCCTGTAGTTCTTCATTTTAAAATATTATATTTTTCTTGGATTTTCTTATTAATTATTCAGGCCATAAAATATATAAATTTAGCTCGTTTAATAATGCAATTTAGTAAACATTATTGCTTTATTATCCTAATTGTAAGGTAATAAAGTTTTTAAAACTTAAGAAAAGACCCCCTTGCAGAAAGAAATTTCTTATCAAAGTTTTTCTCGTTAGCTCAGTTACTTGAAGTGGCATGATAAAACCAAATAGACTTCAATGAAAGGATTTGGCTTTAATTCGCTTATGTAAAATAAAATATAGGTTTTGCTCTAAAGCTGCATTTTTCAGGTATATGACAAGGCTGCATGACAGTGGGTTTCCGACACAAACAGCTTTCCAGTCGTCCAAACAAATAATCATTGCCAGTTTATTTATTTTTTATTATTTGGTTGACTGTTAATCATCTCGAGGTTGACAAGGATGATCTTCAGTTAATCTAAGTAGAATAATCGTCAGTTAAGGTTTGACTCAATAATGGATTCCGGTCAGTTTCAAATCGATTCAAGTTTGACTTAAAATAGACTTAAATATTGATTAAAAATTCGAATCATACACAGCCACTTCAAGAAAAGCTCAAACTAGAGCATTATATTTAAACGAAAATACTCCTTCTGCTGCACTTCTCACTTTATTAACTTGAAATGCAAAATAGTGGTGCAGATTTTAATTCCGATAACTATTTAAAAAAATAAACATAATGTTTGAAATATCGGAAAGGCAACATAATGAACACCTCGCCAAAAGAAATTGTCTTTATAACATTGTAACAGTGGTGAGTCCAGAGGGGGGGGCGATAGGGGCGATCGCCATCCCCCTAGACGGGCTATAGTTTTTTGTTTTTGTTTTACTGCACTTACGGAAGCCTGTATTAGCGCATGTTCCAACTACTGTAACTAGACTCTAAAACTTTTTTGTATTACGTTCAATCAACTGTACACAATCGAGGCGTGCGTCCTGAAAGTCAGATCATTCTTTTCTTTTTGGCCCTTCTTCTTTTTGGGTTAGGTTGATAATGTATCCAAATCTTTGAATTTTTCGTCTTTTCTCGTAATATATTCGTAGGCTTCTTCTTGGGACAATTCACTTGCGGCTGAATAAGATGTTCCCTTACGATGTAAATTCTCTAGTTGCAAAAATTACGTTACTATTATAGCAAACGGCGTTATTCTAAACACTGCTTATAAACATTCTAAATATGAATGAATATGTAAACAAGTAGATCAGCTAATTAGGTAAAAATATGTGGTATAATCATAGTAGGGTGTGTCCAATTCAATAAAGTAAGCAGAAATTGACCTACTATATATATGGTGTTGTAGGTTTAGATCCACTAACAGTTTAAAAGCATGTATGAAGAAATCTCTTTGAAGATTGGGTTAAAGCTTTTACATCTGTAAGTGGGTTTTAATTCAGTCCTAGTTTAATTTCCAAATTGTTCACTTGTTTTCTTTCCAGTATTTTACAATTCAATAGTATGTGCTCAGGGGTTTCTTCTGTGTTCTTACAGTACCTGCAAAATGAGTAGAGATGCATATTTACATTTGAACTATACAAGATCATTGACCTCCAATGAGTTAGAATACTGGACGAGATTTAATATCCTAGGTAAAAGTCTTGTTTCTAGACCAATCAGAGGGCTACAATACGAGCTACACAAGATCACGTGCCTCTTATGACATCATCAAACCAGACTTTCTAGAGGTGTTTGTTTGAATTTACGTAATTTCTATGTCGAATGCCTTTTTATTTGCTATGGCATGTGGGGCGTTGTATATATATTAATCATGCTTGTCTGGACAGACCAGACTTTCTTAGAATGTTAACTTTGAAACATGTCATAAATGCTAGAATATTAAGCGGGACTCTAAAGAGATAGAAATTTGTGACTTAACGCTAAAAAAGTTGGAAGTAATAGACTCATCAAGATGACATAGCCTTACTAATCGACTCTGTTCTGTATAATAAACAAGTACTATCGAGCAGTGTTGTCAATATAAAATGTGTAATAAAAGAGATAGAAATTTGTGACTTAACGCTAAAAAAGCTGAAAGCAATAGACTCAACAAGATGACATAGCTTTACTACTCGACTGTGTTCTGTATAATACACAAGTACCATCGAGCAGTGTTGTCAATATAAAATGTGCCATAAGAGAGATAGAAATTTGTGACTTAACGCTAAAAAAAGTTGAAAGTAATAGACTCATCAAGATGACCTGGCATTACTTCTCGACTGTGGTCGCTATAATAGACAAGTACACAATATTGGATTAGTCAGACGATTATGAGTATGAACCATCAAGGACCGCAAGAACCTCACTCAACCTCCAAGGGTCCCCTCTTCCCAACCTCCTAGAGGTCCCCCTCCCTTCCAATTTTTTTTTCGACACCCCAAATTTTTAATATAGAGGCTCCATTAAGAGCTAAAAATGTGTAAGAAAAAAGTTATCAGAACGCTATCTCTGACCTCATCTTTCGAGACTTAGACAAGCCGATGCTATTAACATCTAATTCTAATACTTTTTATTTCACATTATCAAATATATCATTTAGAATGTTATCATTTTTTTTTCAAAGACCCCCCCCTCCCAGTGGCCTAAAATGTTTCCTCATTATGAATTCTTCTATTTTCGAACCTTAGCGCATCAGCTATTCATACAAACATCCACCAATAAAATCCATATTAAAAGAAATTTTCGTCACTATAAAAATTAAGACACAACGAAAGCGTCTATTTTCAGAGCACATTTTTGACCGATCTGCTATATTAAATGGCTAGAAACAGTTTGCAGACGTTCGAGAAACGTTAAAAAGTCATTATTCCTTTAGTCCGGGCATCATATGAAACCATCTTGCTTATTTCCACCAGAATTGAGTGCATTATTAGCGATATCTAATAATGATAAAAAGTTATATCATTTTAATCGGGGTGATACAAAGCTCTTTACAAAATTAGCTAGTAAAAATATTAAACGATGTAGGCGATTTATGAAAACTTTAATATTTCTTAGGGGGTGGGGGGTGATTCAAGGGCCCATTGGGTACATTCTTATGCCCTTCTTTTTCAAAATTAGCTAGTGAAAATATTAAACAATGTAGGCGACTTCTGAAAACTTTAATATTTTTTAGGGAGGTGGGGAAGATTCAAGGGCTCATTGGGTACATTTTTGCATCTCGTCCAGAATTGAGTGCATTATTAGCGATATCTAATAATGATACAAAGTTAAATCATTTTCATAGGGGTGATACAAAGCTCTTTTCAAAATTAGCTAGTGAAAATATTAAACAATGTAGAATACTTATGAAAACTTTAATATTTTTAGGGGGATGGGGGTGATTCAAGGGCACATTGGGTACATTCCTATGCCCTTCTTTTTCAAAAATTATCTAGTAAAAATATTAAACAATGTTGGCGACTTATGAAAACTTTAATATTTTTTAGGGAGGTGGGGGATGATTAAGTCTGAGAGGATGATAAGTTTTAGGCAACTTGCCATAAATGTTAGAATAAGATCACTGGTATCAATCTATGGAAACGGTTAGGGATTGACCATCGCTGTCAATGCAAGGACCAATATGCAAGAAGGCAAAGACACAATTTTTACTCTTAAAATATTTAAGATATACGATGAATGGTTTGCAAAAAACATGAAAATAGAACTACTACTAGCAACTCACTGTAACAAAAAGCCACCTGAGGTCAATAAAGATACATTTATCAAGAAAATATCTGAAAATGTTTAAGGTATAGCATGAATAGCTTGCAAAAAAACAGATAATACTACTAGTACTAACAACATACTGCACTACTAAGCCATCTGAGGTCAACAAAGGTACGTTTGATCAAGAAAATATTAGAAAATTTAAAGATTATAGTATGAATGGCATGCAAAAAAAGGATAAACTACTACTACTACTACTAGCAACTCTCTGCATCATAAGGACACCTGAGGTCAATAAAGCTACATTTTATCAAGAAAATATCTGAAAATGTTTAATGTATAGTACAAAAGGCTTGCAAAAACATGAAAAATGAACTACTACTAACAACTCATTGTAACATAAAGCCACCTGAGGTCAATACAGATACATTTATCAAGAAAATATCTGAAAATGCTTAAGGTATAGTATGAATAGCTTGCAAAAAACCTGATAGTATTACTATTACTAACAGCTTACTGCACTACTAAGCCATCTGAGGCCAACAAAGGTACGTTTGATCAAGAAAATATTAGAAAATTTAAAGATTATAGTATGAATGGCATGCAAAAAAACGATAAACTACTACTACTACTACTAGCAACTCTCTGCATCATAAGGACACCTGAGGTCAATAAAGCTACATTTTATCAAGAAAATATCTGAAAATGTTTAATGTATAGTACAAAAGGCTTGCAAAAACATGAAAAATGAACTACTACTAACAACTCATTGTAACATAAAGCCACCTGAGGTCAATACAGATACATTTATCAAGAAAATATCTGAAAATGCTTAAGGTATAGTATGAATAGCTTGCAAAAAACCTGATAGTATTACTATTACTAACAGCTTACTGCACTACTAAGCCATCTGAGGCCAACAAAGGTACGTTTTATCAAGAAAATATTAGAAAATTTAAAGATTATTGTATGAACGACTACTACTAGCAACTCGCTACATCATAAGGACACCGGAGGCAAATACAGCTACGTTTTATCAAGAAACTTTAATGATTATAGTATGAGTGGCATGCAAAAAACATGAAATACTACTACTACTACTAGCAACTCGCTGCATCATAAGGACACCTGAGGCCAATACAGTTACGTTTTATCAAGAAAATATCTGCAATGTTTAAGGTATAGTATGAATAGCTTGCGAAAAACCTGATAATACTACTAGTTACTTACTGTAACTAACAACTTACTGCACTACTAAGCCATCTGAGGCCAATAAAGGTACGCTTTCTCAAGGAAATATTAGAAAATTTAAAGATTATAGTATGAATGGCATGCAAAAACATGAAACACTACTACTACTACTAGCAACTCGCTGCACCAAAAGGACACCCGAGGGCAATACAGCTACGTTTTATCAAGAAAATATATGAAAATGTCTCCTATACTTAAATACTACATTAATAGATCCTCCCACACCAACTTATTGTTTAATGTTAAAGCACCAAGGACAGTAAAAATTGGGTTATTGAATTGGCTTTTAGCTATCCATGGAAAAGTAACATTGCCTTTTAGGTTACCCCCCTCCAACATTTTCTCAAAATCACAAGAAATATGCTAGCGACTGTACCAATCATACGCTATGCTTCCTCATGGACACGATACGGCTTTCCCTGGGATACTCTATGGTCGATTATCGACACCACACGGATGTATCATTTGAGAACTAAAGTTACATCAAACAACAACATAGCAGATTATAACATTGATCAAAGTGTAGAGTTAGAAACATCCTTTTATTTTGAGTGTGCTATTTGAATGGTCACTATCATGACTTCAGTAATTCGTATGAGAGTAATGCAGCAAATTTAGAAATCATGGGAAATGAAATAGAAGAGGACAATCTACGTGAAATGAGAAGGAGAATCTTTCATGAAATGGTGAGAAGAAGGGTAGGCTGATTAGTTTCTGCAGTAGAATAGAGTGACAATTATCACAAGAAACAATACAGACAATGGACATCCTCTACATTACAAGGAAGATCAGGAGAACAGGGAAGCTCTCACAAAAGCAGGTACGATATAGCAGAAAAGAATGATATAAAAAAGAGACAAAGATGTGATGGATATCTATACAGAGGGCACTATCATGAGAGAAAACGATGAAGTATTTTATGATGCAGATTCAGAATGTCTAAATTGGTTCAATAAAGTTAATAGTGTGTAATAATGTATGAACATATTCTACATATCATTACTTCATTAAATATATACTATACATTACTTTGTTATATTTCCATTATTTTTGAGTACGCTACTACCACAAATATCTATTAAAAAGATGGAAATATATGATATTAACAAACATGTAATATTTTACAAGCTATGTTACGTAACAATTTTCATGTTTCATTCAAAGTTTTAAGTGTTGGAAATTAGGAGTTACGTAACGATTTCCATATTTCATTTGCATTAAATAAACACCGAGAGTCTTATGAATCCTTCCCACAATGAATTCTATAGGTTTTATGACTCTCCCACACAATGAATTCAGATGGTCTTAGCACTCCTCCCCCATAGTCATAATTCTTTCTAACCTTGAGCAAAGATATAAAAGTTTGATGAAGTACTTCTCTGCTCAGATATTACATTAATAGCCTCCAAAATGATAGGAATTTATGACACAGAATTTATTATTTAAAAAAAAACCATCCTGTGGTGTTATATTTGAATGTGCTTTTTAATTACTGTCAATGGAACTCGAAGAAATTGACTGTTATCATTGGATGGTGAACTATAACTTGTTTGATTATAATAAAAGCTTATGGAGTACTACATTACGCCATATAAACAGACTGGGATTCTATGACAGAGTGATAACACCATATAATAAAAGTGGTCAAGAACTGAAAAGTGTTCAGGAAGAAGTCAGTGAAATTTGCAGCTTTTTCGGGGTTGAAGTACTATATGTAAAGGGTAATGTACCTACAGATAAAGTTTTAATTCAAAATTGTGATCCTAGGATTCCACTTTTCAATTTAGAAGAATTTAAGTGTCATAAATTTGAAGGGGCTTATCATCAACCTGAGGATGAGATTAGGTTCTTCGCGCAATGGTTACCTAGGGACAGACCTGATCATGACAAGTGTATAAGACACGGTAAAATGTATTCTATATCATGGGATCCTCGTCTGTAGATTTTTAACAGTGAACTTTAAGTATTATTTTTATGTAAATATG
This sequence comes from Artemia sinica, assembly GCA_027921565.1. Taxonomy (NCBI): domain Eukaryota; kingdom Metazoa; phylum Arthropoda; class Branchiopoda; order Anostraca; family Artemiidae; genus Artemia; species Artemia sinica. The sequence continues at coordinate 24,255,435 of CM051260.1, forward strand.
TGCTTTCTTAAAATCTTTTTAATATGCTTAAGCAATAAATACCTAAAGCCTTACCTGTCTTTATTCTTTAGAATGGTACATCGCCATGAAAATCATATTTTTAGATTCAGCATGTCAGGGAACACACTTTCAGGTTCAGCATGTTGAAGAACCCTAAATGGTCATCCCTAAAAAGGCAAGTTAACCATAGAAGGTTAAAGAATTACTCTAAAATTACACTTCCAGATCCAATACATGTTGGAGAACCCTAAATGGTCGTAACTAAAAAGGTAAGTTAATCCTAAAAGGTTAAAGAATTTCTATAAAATTGCACTTTCCAGTATGTCGGAGAAGTCCATCATTACTTTTCAACTTTATGTATATCCCAACACTAAATTTTCGCAATGAAAAAGAAACATGTTACAGATCAATTCTAATTTTTTCCAAAGAAAATAAAAAGTTTCCACTTCAGTTCCGATTTTTCTCAAAGAGATGACAAATTTAAAGTTCAGTTACGAATTTTTCATAGAAGATAGAAAAAAGCTATACCTTGATTATGAATATTCGTCAATGAAGATAAGGAGCTCCACTTTAATTCTGAGTTTTCTCAAAGAAGTGTAAAAATGTTCAAGTTCTCTTCTGAATTTTCTCATTTAAGTTACAGTTCAATTCTAATTTTTTCCAAGAAAATAAAAAGGCTCCAATTCAGTTCTGATTTTTTTCAAAGAAATGAAAAAATTTAAAGTTCAGTTCTAAATTTTACCTTAGAAGATAGAAAAAGTTATACCTTAGTTGTGAATATTTTCCGTGAAGATAAAAAGTTCCACTTTAATTCTAAATTTTCTCAATGAAGTGAAGAAAAGTTCTCTTCTGAATTTTTTCAATGAAGTTACAGTTCAAGTCTAATTTGTTACAAGAAAATAAAAAGGTTCCACTTCAGTTCTGATTTTTATCAAAGAGATGAAAAAATTTAAAGTTCTGTTCTAAATTTTAGCGTAGACGATAGAAAAAGGTTATACTATTATTGTGAACATTCACAATGAAAATAAGGAGCTCCACTTTAATTCTAAATTTTCTCAACGAAGTGAAGAAAAGTTCAAGTTCTCTTTTGAATTTTCTCAATGAAAAAGAAATAAGTCAGAGATCAATTCTAATTTTTTTCCAAAGAAAATTAAAAGGTTCCACTTCAGTTCTGAATTTTATGAAAGATATGAAAAATTTAAAGTTCTGTTTTAAATTGTTCGTAGAAGATAGAAAAAACTTATACCTTGATTGTGAATATTCACAATGAAGATAAGGAGCTCCACTTTAATTCTAAATTTCTCAATGAAGTGTAAAAATGTTAAAGTTCTCTTCTGAATTTTCTCAATGTAAAGAAATTAGTTACAGATCAATTCTAATTTTCTCCGAGAAATAAAAAGTTTCCACTTCAGTTCTAATTTTTCCCAAAAGACATAAGAAAATTTAAAACTCTGTTCCAAATTTTTCGTAGAAGATAGACAAAAATTATACTATGATTGTGAATATTTTTCTTGAAGATAAAAAAGCCACTTTAATTCTAAATTTTCTCAATGAAGTGAAGAAAAGTTCAAGTTCTCTTCTGAATTTTCTCTACGAAAAAGAAATAAGTTACAGATCAATTCAATTTTTTTCAGAGAAAATAAAAAGGTTCCACTTCGGTTCAGATTTTTCTCAAAGAAATGAAAAATTTTAAGTTCTGTTCCAAATTTTTCGTAGAAGATAGAAAAAGTTAAACTTTGATCGTGAATATTTTGCCGTGAAGATAAGGAGCTCCACTTTAATTCTGAGTTTTTTTCAAAGAAGTGAAAAATGTTCAAGTTCTCTTCTGAATTATCTTAAAGAAGAGAAAAAAAATTTAAAATTCAGTTCTAAATTTTACCGTACATAATATAAAAAGTTATACTATGATTGTGAATATTCTCGATGAAGATAAAAAGTAAAAGTTAGCTCAATTCTGAATTTTACCAAAGAAGAGTTACAGTACAATTCTAATTTTTCCGATTAATTTAGACTAGGCTACGTTCGCGGACGTTTACTTTTTATCTTCATGGAGAATATTCATAATCATATTATAACTTTTTCTATCTTCTAAGGTAAAAATTTAGAACAGAACTTCAAATTTTTTCCTCTTCTTTAAGATAATTCAGAACAGAACTTGAACATTTTGCACTTCTAATTCAGAATAGAACTTGAACTTTTCTTCACCTCATTGAGAAAATATAGAATTAAAGTGAAATTTTTTATCTTCATGGAAAATATTATCAATCATAGTATAACTTTTTTCTATCTTCTACGAAAAATTTGGAACAGGGCTTTAAATTTGTTTGTATCTTTTGGGAAAAATCAGAACTGATGTGCAACCTTTTTATTTCTTGGAAAAAATTAGAATTGATCTGTAACTAATTTCTTTTCATTGAGAAAATTCAGAAGAGAACTGGAACATTTTTACACTTCATTGAGAAATTTTAGAATTAAAGTGGAGCTCCTTATCTTCATTACGAATATTCGCAATCAAGGTATAACTTTGTGCTGTCTTCTACCAACAATTCGGAAAAGAACTTTAAATTTTTCATCTCTTTGAGAAAAATCAGATCTGAAGTGGAACCTCTTTATTTTCTTTGGAAAAAAAATAGAATTGATCTGTAGCTTATTTCTTTATCATGGAGAAAATTCAGAGGAGAACTTGAACTTCTCTTCACTTCGTTGAAAAAAATTTAGAATTAAAGTGGAGCTCCTTATCTTCATTGTGAATGTTCAGAACTGAAGTGGAACATTTTTATTTTCTTGGAAAAAATTAGAATTGAATTGTAACTTCATTGAGAAAATTCAGAAGAGAACTTTTCTTCACTTCACTGAGAAAATTTAGAATTAAAGTGGAACTTTTTATCTTCACGGAAAATATTCACAACTAAGTTATAACTTTTTCTATCTTCTATGGTAAAATTTAGAACTGAACTTAAAATTTTTTCATCTCTTTGAGAAAAATCAGAACTGAAGTGAAACCTTTTTATTTTCTTGGAAAAAGTTAGAATTGAACTGTAACTTAAATGAGAAAATTCAGAAGAGAACTTGAACATTTTTACACTTCTTTGAGAAAACTCAGAATTAAAGTGGAGCTCCTTATCTTCATTCGCGAATATTCACAATCAAGGTATAACTTTTTTCTATCTTCTACCAACAATTCGGAAAAGAACTTTAAATTTTTCATCTCTTTGAGAAAAATCAGAACTGAAGTGGAACCTCTTTATTTTCTTTGGAAAAAAATAGAATTGATCTGTAGCTTATTTCTTTATCATTGAGAAAATTCAGAGGAGAACTTGAACTTCTCTTCACTTCGTTGAAAAAAATTTAGAATTAAAGTGGAGCTCCTTATCTTCATTGTGAATGTTCAGAACTGAAGTGGAACCTTTTTATTTTCTTGGAAAAAATTAGAATTGAACTGTAACTTCATTGAGAAAATTCAGAAGAGAACTTTTCTTCACTTCACTGAGAAAATTTAGAATTAAAGTCGAACTTTTTATCTTCACAGAAAATATTCACAACTAAGAAATAACTTTTTCTATCTTCTATGGTAAAATTTAGAACTGAACTTAAAATTTTAACTTCTTTAGTAAAATTTAAATTGAGCTAACTTTTTCTCATCTTTAAGAAAATTCAAAGGAGAAACTGAACATTTTTACACTTCTTTGAGAAAACTCAGAATTAAAGTGGAGCTCCTTATCTTCATTGGCGAATATTCATAATCAAGGTATAGCTTTTTTCTATCTTCTATGAAAAATTTGGAACTGAACTTTAAATTTTTCATCTCTTTGAGAAAAATTGGAACTGGAGTGGAACCTTTTTATTTTCTTTTTAATTCTAATTTTTTCCAAGAAAATAAAAAGGCTCCACTTCAGTTCTGATTTTTCTCAAAGAAATGAAAAATTTTTAAAGTTCAGTTCTAAATTTTACCTTAGAAGATAGAAAAAGTTATACCTTAGTTGTGAATATTTTCCGTGAAGATAAGAAGTTCCACTTTAATTCTAAATTTTCTCAATGAAGTGAAGAAAAGTTCTGTTCTGAATTTTTTCAATGAAGTTACAGTTCAAGTCTAATTTGTTACAAGAAAATAAAAAGGTTCCACTTCAGTTCTGATTTTTATCAAAGAGATGAAAAAATTTAAAGTTCTGTTCTAAATTTTATCGTAGACGATAGAAAAAGGTTATACTATTATTGTGAACATTCACAATGAAAATAAGGAGCTCCACTTTAATTCTAAATTTTCTCAACGAAGTGAAGAAAAGTTCAAGTTCTCTTCTGAATTTTCTCAATGTAAAGAAATAAGTCAGAGATCAATTCTAATTTTTTTCCAAAGAAAATTAAAAGGTTCCACTTCAGTTCTGAATTTTATGAAAGATATGAAAAATTTAAAGTTCTGTTCCAAATTGTTCGTAGAAGATAGAAAAAAGTTATACCTTGATTGTGAATATTCGCAATGAAGATAAGGAGCTCCACTTTAATTCTAAAATTTCTCAATGAAGTGTAAAAATGTTAAAGTTCTCTTCTGAATTTTCTCAATGTAAAGAAATTAGTTACAGATCAATTCTAATTTTCTCCGAGAAATAAAAAGTTTCCACTTCAGTTCTAATTTTTCCCAAAAGACATAAGAAAATTTAAAACTCTGTTCCAAATTTTTCGTAGAAGATAGACAAAAATTATACTATGATTGTGAATATTTTCCTTGAAGATAAACAAGCCACTTTAATTCTAAATTTTCTCAATGAAGTGAAGAAAAGTTCAAGTTCTCTTCTGAATTTTCTCTATGAAAAAGAAATAAGTTACAGATCAATTCAATTTTTTTCAGAGAAAATAAAAAGGTTCCACTTCGGTTCAGATTTTTCTCAAAGAAATGAAAAATTTTAAGTTCTGTTCCAAATTTTTCGTAGAAGATAGAAAAAGTAAAACTTTGATTGTGAATATTTTGCCGTGAAGATAAGGAGCTCCACTTTAATTCTGAGTTTTTCAAAAGTGAAATGTTCAGTTCTCTTGAATATCTTAAAGAGAAAAATTTTACCGTACATAATATAAAAAGTTATACTATGATTGTGAATATTCTCGATGAAGATAAAAAGTAAAAGTTAGCTCAATTCTGAATTTTACCAAAGAAGAGTTACAGTACAATTCTAATTTTTCCGATTAATTTAGACTAGGCTACGTTCGCGGACGTTTACTTTTTATCTTCATGGAGAATATTCATAATCATATTATAACTTGTTCTATCTTCTAAGGTAAAAATTTAGAACAGAACTTCAAATTTTTTCCTCTTCTTTAAGATAATTCAGAACAGAACTTGAACATTTTGCCCTTCTAATTCAGAATAGAACTTGAACTTTTCTTCACCTCATTGAGAAAATATAGAATTAAAGTGAAATTTTTTATCTTCATGGAAAATATTATCAATCATAGTATAACTTTTTTCTATCTTCTACGAAGAATTTGGAACAGGGCTTTAAATTTGTTTGTATCTTTTGGGAAAAATCAGAACTGATGTGCAACCTTTTTATTTCTTGGAAATTATTAGAATTGATCTGTAACTAATTTCTTTTCATTGAGAAATTCAGAAGAGAACTAGAACATTTTTGCACTTCATTGAGAAACTTCTAGAATTAAAGTGGAGCTCCTTATCTTCACTGCGAATATTCGCAATCAAGGTATAACTTTGTTCTATCTTCTACCAACAATTCGGAAAAGAACTTTAAATTTTTCATCTCTTTGAGAAAAATCAGAACTGAAGTGGAACCTCTTTATTTTCTTTGGAAAAAAATTAGAATTGATCTGTAGCTTATTTCTTAATCATTGAGAAAATTCAGAGGAGAACTTGAACTTCTCTTCACTTCGTTGAAAAAAATTTAGAATTAAAGTGGAGCTCCTTATCTTCATTGTGAATGTTCAGAACTGAAGTGGAACATTTTTATTTTCTTGGAAAAAATTAGAATTGAATTGTAACTTAATTGAGAAAATTCAGAAGAGAACTTTTCATCACTTCACTGAGAAAACTTAGAATTAAAGTGGAACTTTTTATCTTCACGGAAAATATTCACAACTAAGTTATAACTTTTTCTATCTCTATGGTAAAATTTAGAACTGAACTTAAAATTTTTTCATCTCTTTGAGAAAAATCAGAACTGAAGTGAAACCTTTTTATTTTCTTGGAAAAAATTAGAATTGAACTGTTACTTAAATGAGAAAATTCAGAAGAGAACTTTAACATTTTTACACTTCATTGAGAAATTTTAGAATTAAAGTGGAGCTCCTTATCTTCATTGCGAATATTCACAATCAAGGTATAACTTTTTTCTATCTTCTACCAACAATTCGGAAAAGAACTTTAAATTTTTCATCTCTTTGAGAAAAATCAGAACTGAAGTGGAACCTCTTTATTTTCTTTGGAAAAAAAAAATAGAATTGATCTGTAGCTTATTTCTTTATCATTGAGAAATTCAGAGGAGAACTTGAACTTCTCTTCACTTCGTTGAAAAAAATTTAGAATTATAGTGGAGCTCCTTATCTTCATTGTGAATGTTCAGAACTGAAGTGGAACTTTTTTATTTTCTTGTAACAAATTAGACTTGAACTGTAACTTCATTGAAAAAATTCAGAAGAGAACTTTTCTTCACTTCATTGAGAAAATTTAGAATTAAAGTCGAACTTTTTATCTTCACGGAAAATATTCACAACTAAGTTATAACTTTTTCTATCTTCTATGGTAAAATTTAGAACTGAACTTAAGAATTTTTACTTCTTTAGTAAAATTTAAATTGAGCTAACTTTTTCTCATCTTTAAGAAAATTCAAAGGAGAAATTGAACATTTTTACACTTCTTTGAGAAAACTCAGAATTAAAGTGGAGCTCCTTATCTTAATTGGCGAATATTCATAATCAAGGTATAGCTTTTTTCTATCTTCTATGAAAAATTCGTAACTGAACTTTAAATTTTTCATCTCTTTGAGAAAAATCGGAACTGAAGTGGAAACTTTTTATTTTCTTTTCAATTCTAATTTTTTCCAAGAAAATAAAAAGGCTCCACTTCAGTTCTGATTTTTCTCGAAGAAATGAAAAAATATTAAAGTTCAGTTCTAAATTCTTAGAAGATAGAAAAAGTTATACCTTAGTTGTGTATATTTTCCGTGAAGATAAAAAGTTCCACTTTAATTCTAAATTTTCTCAATGAAGTGAAGAAAAGTTCTCTTCTGAATTTTTTCAATGAAGTTACAGTTCAAGTCTAATTTGTTACAAGAAAATAAAAAAGTTCCACTTCAGTTCTGATTTTTATCAAAGAGATGAAAAAATTTAAAGTTCTGTTCTAAATTTTAGTGTAGACGATAGAAAAAGGTTTTACTATTATTGTGAACATTCACAATGAAAATAAGGAGCTCAACTTTAATTCTAAATTTTCTCAACGAAGTGAAGAAAAGTTCAAGTTCTCTTTTGAATTTTCTCAATGGAAAAGAAATAAGTCAGAGATCAATTCTAATTTTTTTCCAAAGAAAATTAAAAGGTTCCACTTCAGTTCTGAATTTTATGAAAGATATGAAAAATTTAAAGTTCTGTTCCAGATTGTTCGTAGAAGATAGAAAAAAGTTATACCTTGATTGTGAATATTCGCAATGAAGATAAGGAGCTCCACTTTAATTCTAAAATTTCTCAATGAAGTGTAAAAATGTTAAAGTTCTCTTCTGAATTTTCTCAATGTAAAGAAATTAGTTACACATCAGTTCTAATTTTCTCCGAAAAATAAAAAGTTTCCACTTCAGTTCTAATTTTTCCCAAAAGACATAAGAAAATTTAAAACTCTGTTCCAAATTTTTCGTAGAAGATATACAAAAATTAAACTATGATTGTTAATATTTTCCTTGAAGATAAAAAAGCCACTTTAATTCTAAATTTTCTCAATGAAGTGAAGAAAAGTTCAAGTTCTCTTTTGAATTTTCTCAATGAAAAAGAAATAAGTCAGAGATCAATTCTAATTTTTTTCCAAAGAAAATTAAAAGGTTCCACTTCAGTTCAGATTTTTCTCAAAGAAATGAAAAATTTTAAGTTCTGTTCCAAATTTTTCGTAGAAGATAGAAAAAGTTAAACTTTGATCGTGAATATTTTGCTGTGAAGATAAGGAGCTCCACTAATTCTGAGTGTTTTCAAAGAAGTGAAAAATGTTCAAGTTCTCTTCTGAATTATCTTAAAGAAGAGAAAAAAAATTTAAAATTCAGTTCTAAATTTTACCGTACATAATATAAAAAGTTATACTATGATTGTGAATATTCTCGATGAAGATAAAAAGTAAAAGTTAGCTCAATTCTGAATTTTACCAAAGAAGAGTTACAGTACAATTCTAATTTTTCCGATTAATTTAGACTAGGCTACGTTCGCGGACGTTTACTTTTTATCTTCATGGAGAATATTCATAATCATATTATAACTTTTTCTATCTTCTAAGGTAAAAATTTAGAACAGAACTTCAAATTTTTTCCTCTTCTTTAAGATAATTCAGAACAGAACTTGAACATTTTGCACTTCTAATTCAGAATAGAACTTGAACTTTTCTTCACCTCATTGAGAAAATAGAGAATTAAAGTGAAATTTTTTATCTTCATGGAAAACATTATCAATCATAGTATAACTTTTTTCTATCTTCTACGAAAAATTTGGAACAGGGCTTTAAATTTGTTTGTATCTTTTGGGAAAAATCAGAACTGATGTGCAACCTTTTTATTTCTTGGAAAAAATTAGAATTGATCTCTAACTAATTTCTTTTCATTGAGAAAATTCAGAAGAGAACTGGAACATTTTTGCACTTCATTGAGAAACTTCTAGAATTAAAGTGGAGCTCCTTATCTTCATTGCGAATATTCGCAATCAAGGTATAACTTTGTTCTATCTTCTACCAACAATTCGGAAAAGAACTTTAAATTTTTCATCTCTTTGAGAAAAATCAGAACTGAAGTGGAACCTCTTTATTTTATTTGGAAAAAAAATTAGAATTGATCTGTAGCTTATTTCTTTATCATTGAGAAAATTCAGAAGAGAACTTTTCTTCACTTCACTGAGAAAATTTAGAATTAAAGTGGAACTTTTTATCTTCACGGAAAATATTCACAACTAAGTTATAACTTTTTCTATCTTCTATGGTAAAATTTAGAACTGAACATAAAATTTTTTCATCTCTTTGAGAAAAATCAGAACTGAAGTGAAACCTTTTTATTTTCTTGGAAAAAATTAGAATTGAACTGTAACTTAAATGAGAAAATTCAGAAGAGAACTTGAACATTTTTACACTTCTTTGAGAAAACTCAGAATTAAAGTGGAGCTCCTTATCTTCATTCGCGAATATTCACAATCAAGGTATAACTTTTTTCTATCTTCTACCAACAATTCGGAAAAGAACTTTAAATTTTTCATCTCTTTGAGAAAAATCAGAACTGAAGTGGAACCTCTTTATTTTCTTTGGAAAAAAAAATTAGAATTGATCTGTAGCTTATTTCTTTATCATTGAGAAAATTCAGAGGAGAACTTGAACTTCTCTTCACTTCGTTGAAAAGAATTTAGAATTAAAGTGGAGCTCCTTATCTTCATTGTGAATGTTCGGAACTGAAGTGGAACATTTTTATTTTCTTGGAAAAAATTAGAATTGAACTGTAACTTCATTGAGAAAATTCAGAATAGAACTTTTCTTCACTTTACTGAGAAAATTTAGAATTAAAGTCGAACTTTTTATCTTCACGGAAAATATTCAAAACTAAGTTATAACTTTTTCTATCTTCTATGGTAAAATTTAGAACTGAACTTAAAATTTTTTCATCTCTTTGAGAAAAATCAGAATTGAAGTGAAACCTTTTTATTTTCTTGGAAAAAATTAGAATTGAACTGTAACTTAAATGAGAAAATTCAGAAGAGAACTTGAACCTTTCTTCACTTCATTGAGAAAATTTAGAATTAAAGTGGAACTTTTTATCTTCATGGAAAATATTCACAACTAAGGTATAACTTTTTCTATCTTCTACGGAAAAAGTTAGAACAGAACTTTAACTTTGGGAAATTAAGAACTGAAGTGGAAGCTTTTTTATTTTCTCTGGAGAAATTAGAATTGAACTGTAACTTCTTTGGTAAAATCCAGAATTGAGCTAACTTTTTCTCTTCCTTAAGAAAATTCAGAAGAGAACTTGAACATTTTTGCACTTCTTAGAGAAAACTCAGAATTAAAGTGGAGCTTCTCATCTTCATTGGTGAATATTCACAATCAAGGTATAACTTTTTTCTATCTTCTATGAAAAATTTGGAACTGAACTTTAAATTTTTCATCTCTTTGAGAAAATTCGGAAATGAAGTGGAACGTTTTTATTTTCTTTGGAAAAAAAACTAGAATTGATCTGTCACATATTTCTTATTTATTGCGAAAATTTGGTGTTGTGATGTACACTAAAGTTGAACAGTAATGATGGACTTTTCCGACATGCTGGATCTGAAAGTGTAACTTCAGAGAAATTCTTTAACCTTTTAGGGTTAACTTACCTTTTTAGTGATGACCATTTAGGGTTCTCCAAAATGTATTGGATCTGAAAGTTTAATTTCAGAGAAATTCTTTAACCTTCTAGGGTTAACTTACCTTTTTAGGGATGACCTTTTAGGGTTCTTCAACATGCTGAACCTGAAAATATGTTCCCTGACATGCTGAATCTGAAAGTATAATTTTCATGGCGATGTACTATTCTAAAGAATAAAGACGTGTAAGGCTTAAGATATTTATTGCTTAAACATATTAAAAAGATTTTGAAAAAGCACATATTTACCTAAAGATAATACTTCAAGATCACTGTTAAACATCCACAGGCGAGGATCCCATTATATAAAATACATTTACCATGTCTTATGCACTTATCACGAACAGGTATATCCCTTGGTACCCATTGCGCAAAGAACCTAACCTCCTTTACAGGACGATGATAAGCCCCTTCAAATTTAGGACACTTAAATTTTTCTAAATTGAAAAGTGGAATCCTAGGATCAAAGTTCCGAATTAAAACTTTATCTGTAAGTACATTACCCTTTACATATAGTGCTTCAACCCCGAAAAAGCTGTAAATTTCAAAGACTTTTTCCTGAACATTTTTCAGTTCTTGACCACTTTTATTGTATGGTGTAATCATTCTATCATAGAATCCCAGTCTGTTTCTACGGCGTAATGTAGTACTCCATAAGCTTTTATCATAATCAAACAAGTCATAGTTCACCATCCAATGATAACAGTCCATTTCTTCGAGTTCCACTGAGAATAATAAAAATGTACATTCAAATATAACACGACAGGATGATTTTTTCAAACCAATAAATTCTGTGTCATAAAGTCCTATCATTCTGGAGGCTATTAATGTAATATTTGAGCAGAGAAGTACTTCATCAAACTTTTATATCTTTGCTCAAGGTTAGAAAGACTTTGAATATCGGGGAGGAGTCCTAAAAGCATCTGAATTCATTGTGTGGGAGAGTCATAAAACCCATAGAATTCACTGTGGGGAGGAGTCATAAAACTCTCGGTGTCTATTGCTTGCAAATGAAACATGGAAATTGTTACGTAACTCCTAATTTCCAGAATTTAAAACTATGAATGAAACATGAAAATTGTTACGTAACTTAGCTTGTAAAATATTACATGCTTTTTAATGTTATATATATCCATCTTTTTAATAGATATTCTAAGCGTTTTTGGTGGTAGCGTACTCCAAAATAATGGAAATATAACAAAGTAAAGTATAGTATATTTTTAATGAAGTAATGATATGTAGAATATTATAATAAAAATATGTTTCATACATTATTATACATTATTAACTTTATTGAACAACTTTAAATATTCTGAATCTGCATCATAAAATAATTCATCGTGTTTTCTCATGATAGTGCCCTCTGTATAGAAATTACTAACCTATGCTATAATTAAGTAGCGTATAAAATTTAGTATAGGCAAGAGGTCGTTCTTTATTATCATTATTTATCTAGTAAGGTTTCAGACAAGGTAGTTCTAATGATGTACTTTTGTTTTGATCTTACTCTATTTTTAGGAGTTTTGGGTTTTTATATTTCTTAGCATTGGACTGATCGTCTCTTGCTAGGTTGCTAGCTACTGCTGCAACCCAGATTCACATATATATTATTTATGAGAGGCAGCCTGGCCGAGTGGTCCAAGGCACTGGTGTTAGCCACCAGTCTCTTCGGAGGCGTGGGTTCAAATCTTACTGCTGGTATGCGATTATGCTTGAAAGACTGCAGTGTGAAAAGACATCAAAAATGCAGTTTTTAGTGGAAAAATTTATTCTCTTTTAGAAATAATTTATTTTAGTTACTACAGACTTTTAACCCAATTAATTTCCTTTAAAATGAGCCATTGAACAACTCTCTACGATGTTCCAGTGCCAAGCTATCTGTGGAAAAGAAAAAAGAAAAAAAATATCCCGTTTAGGCAGAATGTTGTAGTAGTTGCCACTTTTCTTGATTTTCAAGCCAATATATTTCCCTTGCTGTTCAAGCCAAGGGACTGAAAGTTTCCTATACAGGGGTTTCGGACAAGGCGGTTCTAATGGTGTACTTTTGAATTTGATCTGACTCCTTTTTTAGGAACTATGGGTTTTTATATTTCTTAACATTGGACGTGATCGTCTCTTACTAGGTTGCTAGCTACCGCTGCAACCCAGATATGAATCTGCATCATAAAATAATTCATCGTGTTTTCTCATGATAGTGCCCTCTGTATAGATATCCATTTTGTCTTTGTCTCTTCTTTAGATCATTCGTTTCTGCTATATCGTACCTCCTTTTGTGAGAGCTTCCCTATGCTCCTGATCTTCCTTGTAATGTAGAGGATGTCCATTGTCTGTATTGTTTCTTGTGATAATTGTCACTCTCTTCCACTGCAGAAACTAATGAGCCTACCCTTTTTCTCACCTTTTCATGAAAGATTCTCCTTCTCATTTCACGTAAATTGTCCTCTTCTATTTCATTTCCCATGATTTCTAAATTTGCTGCATTACTCTCATACGAATTACGTGAAGTCATGATAGTGACCATTACAAATAGCACACTCACAATAAAAAGATGTTTCTAACTCTAAACTTTGACCCATGCTATAATCTGCTATGTTGTTGTTTGATGTAACTTTAGTTCTCAAATGATACATCCGTGTGGTGTCGATAGTCGACCATATAGTGCCCCAGGGAAAGCCGTATCGTCTCTATGAGGAAGCATAGCGTATGATTGGTACAGTCGCTAGCATATTTCATGTCATTTTGAGAAAATGTTGGAGGAGGATAACCTAAAAGGCGGCAATGTTACTTTTCCATGGATAGCTAAAAGCCAATTCAATAACCTAATTTTCAGTGTCCTCGGTGCTTTAACAGTAAACAATAAGTCGGTGTGGGAGGATCTATTAATGTAGTATTTAAGTAGAGGAATCATTTTCAGATATTTTCTTGATAAAACGTAGCTGTATTGGCCTCAGGTATCCTAATGATGCAGCGAGTTGTTAGTAGTAGTAGTAGTATTTTATGTTTTTGCATGCCATTCATACTATAATCTTTAAATTTTCTAATATTTTCTTGATAAAACGTACCTTTGTTGGCCTCAGATGGCTTAGTAGTACAGTACGTTGTTAGTACTAGTAGTATTATAAGGTTTTTTCAAGCTATTCATACTATACCTTAAAACTTTTCAGGTATTTCTTGATAAATGTATCTGTATTGACCTCAGGTGGCTTTATGTTATAGTGAGTTGTTATTAGTAGTTCTTTTTTTATGTTTTTGCAAGCCTTTTGTACTATACATTAAACATTTTCAGATATATTGTTGATAAAACGTAGCTGTATTGGCCTCAGGTGTCCTTATGATGCAGCGAGGTGCTAGTAATAATAGTATTATTTCATGTTTTTTGCATGCCATTCATACTATAGTCTTTAAGGTTTCTTGATAAAACGTAGCTGTATTGGCCTCAGGTGTCCTTATGATGCAGCGAGTTGCAAGTAGTATTAGTAGTAATTCATGTTTTTGCATGCCATTCATACTACAATCTTTAAATTTTCTAATATTTTCTTGATAAAACGTACCTTTGTTGACCTCAGATGGCTTAGTAGTGCAGTAAGTTGTTAGTACTAGTAGTATTGTCAAGTTTTTTGCAAGCTATTCATACTATACCTTAAATGTTTTCAGATGTTTTCGTGATAAATGTATCTGTATTGACCTCAGGTTGCTTTATGTTACAGTGAGTTGTTAGTAGTAGTTCTTTTTTCATGTTTTTGCCAGCCTTTTGTTATATACATTAAACATTTTCAGATATTTTCTTGATAAAACGTAGCTATATTGACCTCAGGTGTCCTAATGATGCAGCGAGTTGTTAGTAGTAGTAGTAGTATTTCATGTTTTTGCATGCCATTCATACTACAATCTTTAAATTTTCTAATATTTTCTTGATAAAACGTACCTTTGTTGACCTCAGATGGCTTAGTAGTGCAGTAAGTTGTTAGTACTAGTAGTATTATCAGGTTTTTTGCAAGCGATTCCTACTATACCTTAAACATTTTCAGATATTTTCTTGATAAATGTATCTGTATTGACCTCAGGTGGCTTTATGTTACAGTGAGTTGCTAGCAGTAGTTCTATTTTCATGTTTTTGTAATCCATTCATCCTATATCTTAAATATTTTCAGAGTAAAAATTATGTCTTTGCCTTCTTGAATTTTCGTCCTTGTATTGACAGCGATGATAAATCGCTAAACGTTTCCATACATTGATACCAGTGATCTTTATTCTAACATTTATGGCAAGTTGCCTAAAACTTATTATCCTGTAAAACTTAATCATCCCCCACCTCCCTAAAAAATATTAAAATTTTCATAAGTCGCCTACATTGTTTAATATTTTCGCTAGCTAATTTTTGAAAAAGAAGGGCACAGGAATGGACCCAATGAGCCCTTGAATCACCACCACCCCATAAAAATATTAAAGTTTTCATAAGTAGCCTACATTGTTTAATATTTTCACTAGCTAATTTTGAAAAGAGCTTTGTATCATCCCTATGAAAATTATATAACTTTTTATCATTATTGGATATCGTTAATAATGCACTCAATTCTGGACGAGATGCAAAAATGTACCCAATGAGCCCTTGAATCATCCCCACCTCTATAAAAAATATTAAAGTTTTCATAAGTCGCCTACATTGTTTAATATTTTCACTAGATAATTTTGTAAAAGAAGGCATAAGAATGTACCCAATGAGCCCTTGAATCATCCCCAACCCCCTAAAATATATTAAAGTTTTCATAAGTAGCCTACATTGTTTAATATTTTCACTAGCTAATTTTGAAAAAAGCTTTATATCACCCCTATGAAAATGATATAACTTTTTATCATTATTGGATATCGTTAATAATGCACTCAATTCTGGTAGAAATAAGCAAGATGGTTTCATATGAAACCCGTACTACAGGAAGAATGAATTTTTCAACGTTTCACGAACGTCTGCAAACTGTTTCTAGCCATTTAATTTAGCAGATTGGTAATCAATGTGCTCTGAAAATAGACGTTTTTGTTGTGTCTTAATTTTTATAGTGACGAAAATTTCTTTTAATATGGATTTTATTGGTGGAAGTTTGTATGAATAGCTGATGCGCTGAGGTTCGTAAATAGAAAAAGTCATAATGAGGAAACATTTTTGGCCACTGGAGGGGGGGGGGGGTCTTTTAACAAAAATGATAACATTCTAAATGACATATTTGATAATAAGAGGTAAAAAGTATCGGAACTAGATGTTCTTAGCATCTACTTGTCTAAGTCTCGAAAGATGAGGTCAGAGATGGCGTTCTGATAACTTTTTTCTTACACATTTTTAACTGTTAATGGAGCCTCTATATTGAAAATTGATGGGTGTCGAAAAAAAGAAGTTGGAAGGGAGGGGGACCTCTTGGAAGTTGGGAAGAGGGGAACCTTGGAGGTTGAGTGAGGTTCTTGCGGTCCTTGATGGTTCATACTCATAATCGTCTCACTAATCCAATATTGTGCACTTGTCTAATATAGCGACCACAGTCGAGAAGTAAAGCCAGGTCATCTTGACGAGCCTATTACTTTCAACTTTTTTTAGCGTTAAGTCACAAATTTCTATCTCTTTTATTGTATATTTTATATTGACAACACTGCTCGATGGTACTTGTGTATTATACAGAACACAGTCGAGTAGTAAAGCTATGTCATCTTGATGAGTCTATTACTTTCAACTTTTTTAGCGTTAAATCACAATTTTCTATCTCTGTTATTGCATATTTTATATTGACAACACTGCTCGATGGTACTTGTGTATTATACAGAACACAGTCGAGTAGTACGGCTATGTTATCTTGATGAGTCTATTACGAGTACTTCCAACTTTTTAGCGTTAAGTCACAAATTTCTATCTCTTTAGAGTCCCGCTCAATATTCTAGCATTTATGAAATTTTTCAAAGCTAACATTCCAAGAAAGTCTGGTCTGTGCAGACAAGCATGATTAACATATACAACGCCCCACATGCGATAGCAAATAAAACGGTATTTTGATTTCGACATAGAAATTACGTAAATTCAAACAAATATCTCTAGAAAGTCTTGTCTGATGATGTCATAAGAGGCACGTGATCTTGTATAGTTCGTATTGTAGCCCTCTGATTGGTCTAGAAATTAGACTTTTACCAAGGACATTAAATCTGGTCCAGTGTTCTGAACTCATTAGAGGTCAATGATCTTGTATAGTTCAAATGTAAATATGCATCTCTACTAAAATGGGCTACTGGCAACTTCTCCATTTGGCTGCTTAATTTTATATGAAAAGGAAGGGTGGTTGAAGTTAAATGTGTTTGTACGAACTGTTTGGCACCAGAAAAATACGTATCGAAACAGCACTGAGGAACGTCTTTATCCACACAACAAGCAATTTTGCAGTTTGGCTGATTGTCTTTCGATACGGCGGAAATTCAAAATGTAAAATATTGATATGATGTCCACAAAAAAGATAATAATTCAAAGTTCATATTTTGACTGGCTCCCTTCCAAGTGGGGGCCAGGTGGATCTGGTTTTGACATTCAGTCAAAGAAAATGGCAAAAATATTGATAACCGGCAAATCAATACAACAAATAAATCAGCTAAGATACTTGACCAAAAAAAGGATAATAATTGTAATCTTCCTCAAAATGGTACTAAAAAGGCACAATGTTTTTTTTTCTAGTCGCTCTTGTAGCAGTTGTAGCAGTCCACAGCTTTTCCTCCACTGCCGTTTCGTCCTCTATTATTTCTCACCTCATAGCATAGCAACAGTTTACCCGGTAAGTTTTAGCTAGTTCTCGCCAGTCGCCCCCCTGTTCGAGACGCAATGCAACCGGACCTACATGTTCGGAAATGTCAAATCCATCATTTTGTTCCAGTGTATAGTGAAATTAGAATGTGCGTCTGTCACGAAGACTTTCGTTGTTTAAGCCGGGATATTAGTGTCGGGAAAGCGCGGATTAAAGACGCTTCACAGCTTTGTCATTTCAAAGTCTCGCAGAACGGATAGTGTAACTGTAACTGCAAGTAGCTCTTCAATTAGTTCTGCTGGAAGTGGCGACCATGGACAAATTCCGGACACTTTGCAATCTTTTGTTAACCCCTTAAGTGTTCAGAATGATCATCCAACAAGTAAATTGGCAACAGTAAATTAAAGGAACAGCTGAAAACATCGGGAAAATATGCTACCCTTATCAGCAAAACAACTCAAAACTAGTTGATTGAGTGTTGTGCGAAAGAAATCATAGGGGTCATTCTAGAGAGAGTAAAATCAGCAAGGTATTACAGCATCATTTTCGATGAAACAACAGATGTGTCACATTCATCGCTACTTAGTTTAGCTCTCTGCTATGCCTTCGATAACCAGAGACGCCAGGACTTCACAGTTTTGTTGACGTCCATCATACACCTTTGAAAGTTCTTCTGCAGACAAAGGGCTGACTGTCAACGGAAAAGTGATTGGCCAGCTAGTTCTAAGCCTCTTGGAAGAAATGGGTTTGAATCTACTTGACTGTGTTGGAATCGGTACGGATGGGTGTGCAATGATGGTATCAAAAAACTGTGCTGCTGTAGTGGAAATTCAGAAAAAATCTAAAAACGTGTCTCGTTGTCCCTGATTTAACCACGCCCTGAACCTTTCCTTGTTAAGAAGCTGTGCTGTTTTGAGCATCAGAAATTGCATAGGCATTATAAAAGAAGCCGTTGCATTTTTTAATGCCTCCGCGAAGAGAAATTAAGTTTTGAATCAGGTTCTGAAAGCTAAGCTCACGGGAATGTGCGAGACGTTGTGGATCGAGTGGCACGAGTCGCTTATGCAGTTTGTATCTAAACTTCCAAAAATCATCCAGTCTATGCAACAACCTCTGGAGTGAATCAGTAGCCGCTCCGAAGGCAAAGACGCTTGTAAAAGAGTTACATAGTGCGGAAATCATGGTTTTCCTTCAGTGTCTACGCAGCATTTTCGCTGTAACCTTACCTCTTAGTCAGCTATTCATAGAAGAAGACTTTGGACTTAGGTGCTGCCGATGGCCGTGTTTCCGATCTTTCACATGTTCTGGAAAAATGACGGGAAACGTGTGACAAAGAGTTCGCATTTGTATTCGAGCAAGTAAAAGAATCGTCAGATGAAATCCAATTGTCTGTTAAAGTTCCAAGGATTACACGAAGACAGGTTTATCGAAATAATCCTTGTCATACTACGCCTGAAGAATATTACCGACGTGCTGTTTTTCTACCTATGCTCGACTCAGTCATAAGTGACTTAAAGACCCGATTCTCAAGAGACACGCTGAATTCTTTCCGGTTAACCGTACTGATGCCATGAAATACTGTGAATTGTACTGATGATTCGCTGCAATCTTCCATCAAAGAGATCTCTACCATGTACGGTCAGCTTCTTGGCTTAACCGTTCTGTCTACGAGCGCAACGCTTGTCTTGGCAGAAGCACATGTGTGGAGAAGTAGATGGCTTCGGGTAAAAGAGAAGGAGGTATTTTTCCTTGTTCAGCAATAGAAACTGCCAAATAATGTGACAGAGACCTATGTCCTTATGCCAGCTCACTTCTTACTATTTTCATATTTCTTCCAGTGCAGCGTGGCGTCTGCCGAGCGTAGCTTCTCAACTTTACGGAAACTGAAAACCTGGTTCAGAGCACAGATGGGGCAAACTAGACTCACTGGTTTGGCCCTCCTTAATGTGCACCGTGACATCGATATCAGCATTGAAAGGGTAATCGACAGGTTTGTGAACATTGGAGCCAGGAACCTTGAATTTTTCTTGTAAAAGGTTGTCAGTTGAATAAGTATAGTTTTTGTAAGCATTATTGTAATATATGAAAACCCCATTTTCGTTACATAAGAGACCAGCAGGGACACTTAAAACACGAAAAAAATCAGCCTTGTTTGGCATACAAAGGGACACTACCCCCACTCTTTTCTGTAAGAATCCCCTCCCCCCTAGAACGAAAGGCTGGATCAACCTCTGCATTGTAAAGTTCAAAAGACAATACAAAGTGACAAAAACACCGGCCTTAGTTTTTGGTTTTGTGCACATAACTTAATGAGCCCCCTCCGGAGTTTATACGACCACCCCTTCCATAAGAACCTTATATGCTCTCAGGGCATAATTTACAAACCCTTACGCTGAGGGCTTTGGGGGGGGGGGGGTTCATCCTCAAAGACATGATTTCCAAACCTTTCAACTACGCTGAACGAAATGACTATCTCAAGATTTTTATTGGATGTGTTTTGGTAATTGATGGACGTGGATCATGACTTGTTGCCCTCCAATCACTTTGAATCTTAAAAACGGAACTAGAACTTCTTACTACCAATCCAATGATCCCCCTCCAAGATTATACAACCACCGTTTCTATAAGAACCTTATATGCCCCCAGGGACTAACTTATAACCCTTTCTTTGAGGGCTTTCGAAGAGGTGGGTCGTCATCCTCAAAGACATAATTTTCAGACCTTTTAACTATGTTGAACAAAATGGCTATCTCAAAATTTTTATCGGATGTGTTTGGAGAAATGATGGGTGTGGGAGGGAGACTGGTTGCCCTTCAATCTCTTTCGACCATTGAAAGGGCACTAGCCCTTTCAATTTCCAATTGAATGAGCCCTTTTCAAAGTTCCTATGACAACTCCTTCGATTCGAACTGCCATTGTCTAAAAAAAAATATAATAAAATATAATAAAAGAAAAATACAATAATAAATTGTACCCACATCGATCTTTCCTTAGGCAGCACTATTGCGCTGCCTATGATAGTATGTTGTTGATTTACTGCACTTCTCTGTTTAGCTTAATTAATCAAAAAACGTTTTTGCACAAAATAAGTTTTTCAAAAAAAGTAAAGAACTCCATTAAACCAAAAATGAACAAAAATAGAATCAAATAATCTACCAAGCACCCAACTACCACAAATCAGTTTTAATAAATAAATGAAACCCAAAACACACAAAAATCAAAATAAGTCAAACTCAAAACGAGCAGAAATTAATCTGAGTAGATTCTAAACCCTATAATTTCTAAGAGTCAGAATATAATTTGTACTTTACTGAAAAAAATGTGCATTGTCAGTTTAATATACATATGCTGATATTTATTCCTTAAAATCTTAATTAATATTTGATTTCTTAAAGTTATAAAAGTGAAAACATTTGACAGAATTTTTTCACGCCAATTATTTCCCCAAACACATCCAATCAAAATTTTGAGATAGCCGTTTTGTTCAATGTAGATGAAAATTTTGGAAATTATGTCTTTGAGCAGGAAACTCCCCCCCCCCCACAGTGTTCAGGGCAAGGGTTATAAGTTATGCCCTGGGGGCATATAGGGTTTTAATAGAAAGCGCTGTTGTAGAAACTTCAAAATAGGCTCATTCAATTGGATATTGAAATGGCTAGTGCTCTTTTTTATAGTCGAAAGTGATTGGAGGGTAACTAACCCTCCTCTCACGCCCAACTTTTCCCCAGACACATCCAATCAAATTTTTAGACAGCCATTTTGTTCAACGTAGTTGACAGTTTTAGAAATTAGGTCTTTAAGGATGACACCCCCCCCCTCCCACAGCCCTAAGGGCAAGGGTTGTAAGTTATGCCCTGGGGGCATATAAGGTTTTTATAGAAAGTGTTGTCGTAGAAACTTCAAAAAGGGGCTCTTCGATTGGAAATTAAAATGGCTAGTGTCCTTTTTAATAGTCGAAAGTAATTGGAGGGCAACTAACCCCCCTCTCACGCCCAACATTTCCCCAAACACATCCAATCAAAATTTTTAGATATTCATTTTGTTCAAAGTAGTTGAAAGTTCTGGAAATTAAGTCTTTGAGGATGAAAACCGCCTCCCCCCACAACCCTCAGGGCAAGGGTTGTAAGCTATGCCCTGGGGGCATATGAAGTTTTATAAAAGGAGTTGTCGTAGAAACTTCAAAAAGGACTCATTCAATTGGAAATTGAAAAGTCTAGAGCCCTTTTTAATAGTCGAAGGTGATTGAAGAACAACTAGCCAGTCTTCAGGGCAAGGGTTATAAGTTATGCCCTGGGGGCATATAAAGTTTTAATAGAAAGCGCTGTTGTAGAAACTTCAAAATAGGTTCATTCAATTGGATATTGAAATGGCTAGTGCTCTTTTTAATAGTCGAAAGTGATTGGAGGGCAACTAACCATCCTCTCACGCCCAACTTTTCCCCAAACACATCCAATCAAAATTTTGAGATATTCATTTTGTTCAACGTAATTGAAAGTTCTGGAAATAAGGTCTTTGAGGATGATACCCCCCCCCCAAACTTCAGGGCAAGGGTTGTAATTTATGCCTTGGGGGCATATATGGTTTTATAGAAAGTTCTGTTGTAGAAACTTCAAAAAGGGCTCATTTGATTGGAAGTTGAAATGGCTAGTGCCCTTTTTAATAGTCAAAAGTGAATGGAGAGCAACTAACCCCCCTCTCACACCCACCATTTCCCCAAACACATTCATTCAAAGTTTTGAGATAGCCATTTTGTTCAATGTAGTTGAATGTTCTGGAAATTATGCATTTTAGGATTACAAACCCCCGAGAGCCCCCAGGGCAAAGGTTGTAAGTTTTTCCCTGAGGGCATATAAGGTTTTTATAGATAGCGTTGTCGCAGAAATTTCAAAAGGGGCTCATTTAATTGGAAATTGAGAGGGCTGGTGCCCTTTTTAATAGTCAAAAGTGATTGGAGGGTAACCAACCCCCCTCTAAAGCTCACCATTTCCCCAAACACATCAAATCAAATTTTTCATATAGCCATTTTGTTCAACGTAGTTGAAAGGTCTGGAAATTATGTCTTTGAGGATGATAACCTTCCCCCCATAGCCCTCAGGACAAGGGTGGTAAGTTATGCCTTTGGGGAATTTAACGTTTTTATAGAAATTCGTATCGTAGAAGCTTCAAAAAGGGCTCATTTGATTGGAATTTGAGAGGACTAGTGCCTTTTTTATTAGCCGAAAGTGATCAGAGGGTAAATGTCCACGCTTATCATTTCCTCAAACACATCCAATCAAAATTTCGAAATACTCATTTTGTTAAGCCTATCAGAAAGGTCTGGAAATTACTTCTTTGAGGATTACAAATCCCCCCAGCCCTCAGGCCAAAGGTTGTAAGTTTTGCCCTGGGGACTTATAGGGTTCTTATAGAAAGTGTGATCATATAAACTTTAAAGGGGGCTCATTGGATTGGTGATCAGACGCTCTAGTGCCTTTTTTAAGAGCCAAAGTGATCAGAGGGCAGCTACTCTCTCCCCCCTACACACACGTCATATTGTCCCGAAATGCCTCTAATAGAAATTTTGAGACAAGCATTTTATTCAAAATAGTCTAAATATCATATAACAAGGCTTTTGGGGTTGAAACAAACCCCAGAGACTAGGGGCAAGGGTTATAAATTATACCCAGGGGGTATTAAAGGTTTTTATGGAAGGGATGGTTGTTTAACTTCAGAAGAGGCTCACTCATTCAGGCTCAATAAGTTTTTCAAAAAAAAAGCAAAGAACTCCATTAAACCAAAAATGAACAAAAATAGAATCAAATAATCTACCAAGCATACAACTATCACAAATCAGTATCAATAAATGATTGATACTGAGGGCTGTGGGGGGGAGGTGTCATCCTCGAAGGCCTAATTTCCAGATCTTTCAACTACGTTGAACAAAATGGCTATCTCAAAATTTTGATTGGATGTGTTTGAGGGAAGGTGGGCGTGAGAGGAGGGTTAGTTGCCCTCCAATCCCTTTAGACTATTAAAAAGTGCAGTAGCCCTTTGAATTTCCAATAGAATGAGCTCTCTTTGAAGTTTCTACGACAACGCTTTCTATAAAATCTTATATGCCCCAAGGTCATAACTTACAACTCTTACCCTGAGGGTTGGGGGGGGGGAGTGTCCTCCTCAAAAACATAATTTCTATGTGGAAGTAAGCTACGCTGAACAAAATGTTTATCTCAAAATTTGGATTGGATGTATTTGGGGAAATGGTGGGCGTAGAAGGGGTGTTAGTTGCCTTCCAATCACTTTCGACTATTAAAAAGGGCACAAGCCACTCCACTTTCCAGTCGAATAAGCCCTTTTTGATGTTTCTGCAACAACTCCTTCGATACGAAGTGCCCTGGTCTAAAGGAAAAAATAAATGATACATTGTGCCAACATCATTCTTTACTTAGGCAGCTCTATTGCGCTGTCTATGATTATTGTTTTGGCGTTTTCTAATTTGGTTGAATGTTTATTTTCAAAAACCACTTTTTTTAACTGTTGGAAAAGTGAAATTATTAACTGGCAGATCGTAATGCTTGCAATGCACGCGGCATTTTGCAAATACCTATTTCAGATTTTTTTTTAGATTTTGCTTTTTGTATTTTAGTTAGATATTCATTTCAGTTAGATATTAGAAAAAAGGACACTATCAACTGGTTAATTTGTAATCTTGCAGTGCACGAGGGCTTTTTTATAATATCTGTCCGAGAATTCTTTTCTATTTATTTTTATTTTCTTTAGTATGGGATAACTTCTTTAATATGTGGCTAGATTGACTTAGGGCTTTATTTCCTTTTCACTAATGATCCAGATAGAGCTGATGGGGAGAGAGATTATCCTCTGTCATGGGAATGAGAAAATCCTGTTATCTTTCTTATTTCGATTTTTTTACGCTGTGTTCAAATAGATTTTGTGGAAATAATATTAACGCTATAGTGTAGCAAATAAAGCGAGGATCAGAAAAATGTTTAAGAATCAACGATTTATTACTAAAAAACGTTATCATTTTGCAGTAGCTTTAAGTCTTGTAATAGCGGAAAGTCCTAAAAAATAGGACTTAAGAGGATCCTTGATTGCTTAGAATCCTATCGCTATCGAGAAAATGATAGTTCTAGGGTTAAAACCATTTGTTTTTTACTTCGACGCTATGAAAAGGAAATTTTCGGTCGCTAAAGTCTGGTAATACCTTTTTTGCAAGGTCGTATCCAGGGGGATGGCCAGGGGATTTAACCCCCCCTTCCCCCCGAAGGGTTTGTTCAACTCGTAAAAAGCGTAACAAAATAAAAATAAACAAATTTATGCGTTTTTAAAAAAAAAGTTTACCCCCCCCCCCAAAAAAAAGAAAATAATTTTTTGATTTTAGCTTATTTTGTCAGGCAGCTTTTGTGCAGCATTATGTCTTTATTATCGAGCCATTTATGTTGTATACATAGGCTACCTGAAGACAAACATGGGGTATAAGTTGACAAATTCCCCCAAAATCAACTAGTTTGGGATAAGGAACTGTAGGTAAAGAGTCACACGTACATACAGTAACTAAAAGTCTAAAAAAGGAAACTTGGAAGTAGTATATATAAAAAAAATGCAGATAGTATGCCCGTTCCAAATACGTAAAAAGTTATTAAAGCTTGTTAAAAGTTATGAAAGTTATCACGTCAGTATTCTATGCTCGGCATTTAAATAAAAAAGGGTAAAATTTAACAGAACTGTGTCTCTTAAGGTAGAGCAACCAATACTTTCTCCATGGAAAGGGTCCGAAGCTCAGAAGAATGGCCAATTTTATATAGAAGAATCCATAAGTGGATCCATTTTCGAAGAAAGGTACACACTTTGTTGAAATCAAGATCACGAAGATACCTCGGTCAACTGAAATCATGAGGGTTCTTCAAATAGATTCAATGATCACATGATACAAGAAAAGGGATCTTCTTTCTTCTCTACTTTTTCAACCCAGCGTCACATCATAAAAAAACAGGATATGAGACAGAATTTCATTATACCTACTCCAATGAGAAGGAATTAGATATACAAAGCTATGATCCTGACGGTAAACTCCTTGAAACAACCTCAAGATGATACTAAAAACAAACAGAAACAAAAAGAAATAAGGGAGCAGACGAGGCATACCCACCATGCACATATGACAAAAAATATATAGCAGTTTTAATTTTGGAGATATTTGTTAAGTCTTGTACATGTCTGGTTGAAAGTATTTAATTTAAGTAACTATCTTCTGTGCAGTTTTTTACTTTAAGCTTTCTTTACTTTTACTCAGCCGACGAAAAATAAGCAGGTAATTTAATTTTGGAAAATATTTTTCAAAAATTTGACATGCGGCTTCCTTTTAGTCACAGAAACATCAAAATAAAAATTTGTTTTATAAACATGATGGTATGCAATAGACAAATAAATCAGAATAGATGGATTCGGGTGAGAACAGATTAGGGACTAAGCCTTTCGTCGGAATTAATTTGTTAGCATAGCAGAATGAGG
Organism: Artemia sinica; assembly: GCA_027921565.1. Lineage (NCBI taxonomy): Eukaryota > Metazoa > Arthropoda > Branchiopoda > Anostraca > Artemiidae > Artemia > Artemia sinica. Next base: position 24,281,287 of record CM051260.1, read on the forward strand.
ATGTGACATAGGGAGAGATCATAATCCATCAGTTGAGTTGTCAAGCGTTAAGTTTGAGATCTGCTGCAAAAGTGATACCTACTGAGGAGAAACTTCCTTTAGAAATTCGTTACAGAAGTGATTCGCAGTAAAGAGAGGTTTCCCAACCAGAGTATCTTCACCAAAATATAAGAGTATTCCTTATTAAAATACTTGATGACAAAAAAAGGAGAATATTTGTCTCAAAGAATTTAATACCACAGTATAAATAAAGAATCCCAACAATCTATATGTCTAAATACGAAAATGAGCAAAATGAACCATAACCCTCAACGAATTTAAATTACTGTCTTCCACACCTCTATACCTTTCTCTCTAAGACCTCCTACCGTAATAATTAGGTCCCTCTAAGTAGTTCTCAAAATACCTGAGAGCAGCGGTATATCCTCTCGATAAAAACTATTCCTTGGATTCTCACCAGTCTTTTGCATTTACTCATAAAATGTTATAGCCCACCCCAATGCTCCCCACAAAGGGGGTAAGCATGCTTACATCCCGAGCCATCCTCATCATAGGAGAACCAGAGTCCCTTACGCAGTAGAACACAATTCAACCCCGCTTGTGACCAACACTTAAGGGCTCTCCACGGTAGGTTCAGTTTCAAATAAAACTCCTCAAAATATACTCCTTTAATCTGGCTACAAAAACAAGCTATGTTAAAAACGAGGAAGATCAAAAAGGAACTTCAATTAAGATGTTTTCAGCCAAAACTTTAAGGTTTTAAGTCAACAATGCTTCAGCCTACACCGACTTCTGATTGACATCCATTCACGTTCTCTAATTGTTTAATATAATGGGTTACAACTTACGACAGTGAATTCTCATTATAACACGGTGATTGTGTCAGAAAACTTTTTTTATTATAGGCAGCGAAATTGCGCTGCCTAAGTAAAGAACGATGTTGGCACAATGTATTTTTTTTTTTCTTTAGACCATTGCACTTCGTATCGAAGGAGTTGTCATAGAAACTTCAAAAAGGGCTCATTCGATTGGAAATTGGAGTGACTAGTACCCTTTTTCATAGTCGAAAGTGATTGGAAGACAACTAACACCCCTTCCACGCCCACCATTTCCCCAAACACATCCAATCAAAATTTTGAGATGGCAATTTTGTTCAGCGTAGTTGATTTCCACATAGAAATTATGTTTTTGAGGAGGATAGTCCCCAACAGCCCTCTGGGCAAGGGTTGTAAGTTACGCCCTGGGGTGTAAAAGGTTTCTTATAGAAAGCGTTGTCGTAGAAACTTCAAAAAAAGGCTCATTCGATAGAAAATTCAAAGGGCTAGTAACGTTTTTAATATTCAAAACTAATTGGAGGCCAACTAACCCCCCTCTCACGCTCACCTTCTCCCTAAAAACATCCAATCCAAATTTTGAGATAGTCATTTTCTTCAACGTAGTTGAAAGTCCTTGAAATTAGGTCTTTGAGGATGACATAAAATGACATATTGGGGGCATATAAGGTTTTTATTGAAAGCTTTGTCGTAAAAACTTTAGAAAGGGCTCATTCGATTGGAAATTCAAAGGGCTAGTGCCCTTTTTAATGGTCAAAGTGATTTGAGGGCAACTAACCCCCCTCTCCCGCCCAATTTTTCCCCAAAAACATCCAATCAAAATTTTTAGATAGTCATTTTGTTAAACGTAGTTAAAAGATTTAGAAATTGGGTCTTTGAGGATGACAACCCTCCACAGCCCTCAGGGCAAGGGTTGTAAGTAATGTCCTGGGGGCATATAAGGTTTTTGTAGAAAGCGTTGTCGTAAAAACTTCAAAAAGGGCTCATTTGATTGGAAATTGAAACGGCTAGTGCCTTTTTTAATAGTCGAAAGTTATTGGAAGGCAAATAACACCCCTTCCACGCCCACCATTTATCCAAACACATCCAATCAAATTTTGAGATAGCCATCTTATTCAAAGTAGTTGAAAGGTCCGGAAATTATATCTTTGAGGATGACAACCCCCCACAGCCCTCAGGGCAAGGGTTGTAAGTTATGTCCTGGGGGCATATAAGGTTTTTGTAGAAAGCGTTGTCGTAGAAACTTCAAAAAAGGCTCATTCGATTAGAAATTCAAAGGGCTTGTGCCCTTTTTAATAGTCAAAAGTTATTTGAGGGCAACTAACCCCCCTCTCAAGCCCACTTTTTCCCCAAACACATCCAATCAAAATTTTTAGATAGCCCTTTTGTTCAACGTAGTTAAAAGATATAGACATTAGGCCTTTGAGGATGATAACCCCCTCAGAGCCCTTGGGGCAAGGGTTGTAAGTTGTGCCCTGGGGGTTTATAAAGTATCTTATAGATAGTGATGTTGTAAAAACTTCAAAAAGGGCTCATTCTATTGAAAATTAGAAGGGCTTGTGCCCTTTTTAATAGTCGAAAGGGATTGGAGGATAACTAACATCCCTCTCACACCCACCATTTCCCCAAACGCATTCAATCAAAATTTTGAGATAGCCATTTTGTTCGACTTAGTTACAAAGTCCGGAAATTATATTTTTGAGAATGACACTCCCCCCCACAGCCCTCAGGGCAAGGGTTGTACGTTATGCCCTGGAACATATAAGGTTTTTCTTATAGAAAACGCTGTAGTAGAAACTTGAGAAAGGGCTCTTTCGATTGGAAATTTAAAGGGCTAGTGCCCTTTTTAATATTCGAAAGTGATTGGAGGGCAACTAACCCCCCTATCACGCCCACCATTTCCCCAAACACATGCATTCAAAATTTTGAGATAGCAATTTTGTTCAACGTAGTTGAAAGGTCAAAGAATTATGTCTTTGAAGATGACAACCCCCTCACAACCTTAGGGCAAGGGTTGTAAGTTATGCCCTGGGGCATATAAGGTTTTAAAGAAAGTGTTGTTGTAGAAACTTCAAAAATTTCTCATTTGATTGGAAATCGAAAGGGCTAGTGCCCTTTTTAATAGTCGAAAATGATTGGAGGGCAACTAACCCCCCTCTCACGCCCATCATTTCCCAAAACACATCCAATCAAAATTTTGAGACAGCAATTTTGTTCAAGGTAGTTGAAAGTTCTGGAAATTAGGTCTTTGAGGATGACAACCCCCCCCCAGCCCTCAGGGCAAGGGTTGTAATTTACGGCCTGGGAGCATATAAGGTTTTTATTGACAGTGTTGTCGTAGAAACTTCAAAAGGGCTCATTAGATTGGAAATTGAAAGGGCTAGTGCCTTTTTTAATAGTTGAAAGCAATTGGAGAGCAACTAACGCCCCTCTCGCACCCACCATTACCCCAAACACATCCAATCAAAATTTTGAGATAGCCATTTTGTTTAACGTAGTTGAAAGTTCTGTAAATTAGGTCTTTAAGGACGACAACCCCCTCACAGCCCTCAGGGAAAGGGTTTTAATTTAAGCCCTAGGGGCAAATAAGGTGTTTATAAAATAGTCAGTGATCCAAGGCTCGCTATCGTTCAAAAAAAGGAAAGGGGTGGCTCATATCAGCTGCAGTTGGTTTGAGGGTGGGTTCTAGGGTAATTGGGGGCGCTTACAAATATCGGGGTGCACAAGTTCGCACGTGTGTAAAACATGGTCATTTTTGCCTATAAAGTCAAATTTGGCCTGTAACGACGTCATACCGCTCTTGATTTTTTTACTTGGTAAAATTAACTGAAAACTTTATAAACTTGACATATTCTGAATTTTAAGAAAAAGTACTTTCACCTGGTATTTTTAATTTTTCCCCACAACTTTTATTTCTTTAGTTAACTCCTATTTAATTTTGAAAACAAGGGTTTTCAATATACTTTTTCTTAGTTTTTTTGGTTTTTCTGAAATTTTTGCCTGCATAAGTATGTTTTTTTATGCTTTATTTGAATTTTGCTCGTCATTACGAGTCAAACTTTGTGCCTTTTTTCCAAAAAATACTAATTCTTGAGCAACTATTTATTTTTTCTAAATAGCGTCATAGGCTTCAGAAATTAGCCTAGAATGACCAATTTAAAAAAAAAAATACCAGTTAAAACAATGAAAACGAATCAGACTGCACATCATTCGAACCGTCCGAATGTCCTTAACATGCTGTTAATAAAAACAAAGTTTAGACTGGAATCTGCAAGAATGCATAAGCGTTTGAACAAGAAAATTCCCCCCCCCCCCACCAAAAAAAAAATTCTGAATAGTTGCCTTTTACTCTAAATATTTTCATCACAACCTATAATTTTTATTTCACCAAACGATAGATCGCTCTTTTTTGAATCAAATAATTTATTTACATTCTATACAACTAATATTTTTAACCAGGAAAAAAATCAACAGATGCCTTGCTCTGCAATCGCATGCACGAATTTGGTTTCCACAGCAAAAAAAAACCGAGCATGTTACATATCGGGTTTTAGTTACATAAAGTACTTAGCCATAAAAGGCTAATTTCTCCTTTATAGGCTAAAATCACCAAGTTCTACATTAGTGCGAGCACGTGCACCCCGATATTCATTTTAAGCACCTTAGTTTACCCCGGCATCCATACTCAAACCAACTGCGGCTGATGTGAGCCACCCCATCTTTTTTTTTGAACGATAGCGAGCCGTGGATCACTGACTTTTGCATAAAGTACTGAAAACTACGACATAAAAGGAAAGGATTTGGTATATTTATCTGATCTAACTAAAGGTAAGGATTCTGGCAACAACGATTTTAGGGGGTGTCAGTTGTCTTGCTTAAGGCACACCATGCTGGTACAACTAGTTTTGAAGCGTGTAAACAGATAGGAGATGCGTTCGACAGCATTGCTCCGCTTTTGTCGAAGCGCAATGAGTCCAGATCTACCATAAGGAATCGTAGCCTCTGGATCAACTATTTAGATCTATCCATACCGGAAACGATATCTTTATGATGAAAGAGCTGCGGACTAGGGATGACACTTAAGCCCCACAAAAGAGAAGATTTTGATTTTTTTTCACACCCGGAAACCATAAATACGCCGCAGTTGCGCTTAACTACCTAGAAGAAATGGTACGCCTGCCTGAAAAAGCACCAGAAGTTCACAGAGAGTTTGTAAGTGGCAATTTTGTTGTTAAGAAAACAACCATACCGTTTTGTATGCGATCTGGATTTATAGTCGACCGTGAATCTGGACATCAAAGGTCATCGAAGAGTTTCTGGTATCTTTGGTACGACAACGAATGAAAATGCCAGGGATTGATATCTGGCTACTCTCCGCTTTCTCACAGCCGCCACCAGAACGCTGAAAGTAAACCTGAATATGGATGACGAGGCAATGAAGCATCATAAAGATACCACTGCGTTTACGAATCTGACAATAAAAGGTAAAAATCGGGTTATGGACTTGGTAGAGTTGCTCGGAAACCCATTCAAGACGACGAGAAGAGAGGTGTACAACTTTATGATAGGGGATAGAGCTTCAAAAACCGTAGCAAATATTCTGCTGAACTTCCGAGACATTGGCTTCGAAGCCATGAGCTCATATCTTGACGGGACATCCACGAAAGTAAAAGTTGGCATAGTGCAAACTTTCGCCTCTGTTGCCAAAAAAGGAAAAACAGAGCCACAAAAAAATATTTTGGGGAAACTGAGCTGCTTAAACGAGCTCTGCGTCTTGCAAATTCAACACAAACTTCATCTCTCTGTGAGCTGCTGAAGTAAGAGCTACAGCCATATCCGGCCTCACTTGCAGTATTATCATCAAGTCGTAGGGAGCCTCAGCTATGTACTGGTACAAAGTCAACAGCCTTGAACTACATTCTGCAATACTCTGGCTTGCAGTCATGGCCAAAAATTATTCTACATACACTTTTTGAAGACTCTCCTCGATCTGACTATATAGTTGATGTCATGAGTGTCATAAGGTGTTATCGACCAGAACAAAATGGGACGCTAGCAGATTTTGGAATAAGAGTTTACGATGGGATTCTTAGGAACATACCCGAAGCTTGTCAGTATATCCATTTGGTTGGTGACAGGTATGACAGTCTTAGTGACGATAGAACCCATGATGACTACTCGTTCAACCTCAAAGAAGTATCTCGCTGTCGAGAAAGAAGAGGAGATCCTAAAGGAAATATTCCCAGCCTGTTCACTTCCTCCAGCAAAGTTGCAACACTCTGGGACGGGATTCTCAGTAGTCGCTCAGCCAAAGGTCTACTCTTGAAAGTTTTTTCGAGGTCTGGGAGCACAATTTTTCATCCCGTCTGATGGTTCATCTCACTGGAGGTTCCAGAGTCGACATAGAGCTGCTACCTTTACGCTTCATGGAAGCTCTGTTGATGACGATATCTCGTCTTGCCATGAGGAGACAGACACTCAGATATTATACCACACGGCACTTGTGATAATACAAGCCAACGATACTGATATCGTCTTACTAGCTGCATATTACTTCCAGTATCTTGCTAGTCTCGGCCTCAAGCAGCTCTGAGTTAAGTTTCCGTGCAACTGTACACCTATGCGTACGGCAGCACAAAAACTGGGAGCAACATTTTTCAAAACCTCGCCGCTTGTCCACAGCATGAGTGGATGTGACACCACAAGCTTTCTGTATGGAATTGGAAAGGTCCGCTTTTTTAGAGCTGCGAAGGCTTCAGAACTTTGTTGGGGTCTTTAGGTGATGAAGTTTGAGCCCTTGCAGAGAAGCCATCATCTGCGCAAAGTGATGGTCTAGTCAACGTCTGCAGCTTGTGGTTACAGTGTATGGCAGAAGTGCGACTAACTTCAATAGTCTGAATGAACTTCGAGCACTTTTGTACTTAAGATTGGAGGATTTGTGGCGTTTACCACCAGCTGATATCTCGTTTCTGCTTCATTTGAAAAGGTGCATTTTCCAGTCACTGATTTGGATCCAAAGCCACAAGCCCTGTATTGATTTACCTCAGGCTACCGATATGGGCTGGAGAATTGAAGATTATGAACTAAAGCCAGACCTAGTTTCTGCGATGCCGCATGGGCTAGCATCAATTTCTTTTTGCAACTGTGACAAGACGAAGTGCGGCTCGCACTCCAAATGCTCCAAAATAGGTTTCTGTGACGGCGCATGCAAGTGTGGATCTGACCCCAAAAATGCCTACTTTCCGATGTGAATCAGAACGAGTCCCAAGATCAAGATGAAGAAGAAAAAGAGATTTGAGCCAGCATTTCATGTTCAGTTTTGAATATTTGATTTGTTATTTGTTTTGATATTAAACTGCTATTGCAGTCGTCTAAACCTTACTTTCAGCTGATCATGACATTTACCGTCTACTACATCAGTGGCCGTTGACCCAATTTAAGCGATTGGATCATTGGCCCCTGCTACGCTGGGATTTAAAGAAAATAGAATCTTAAATCAGCCTTAGTCACCTCTGCACCACACGGGCTTCACCACCTTGAGGCTCGTATATGAGCCTACGTAAGCCAGATTGTATCTACTACTACAGAAAAAATAAATAGTTGCTCAAGAATTAATATTTTTTGGAAAAGAGGCACATGGTTTGACTCGTAATGACGAGCAGAATTCAAATTAAGAATAAAAAATATAAAAAAATTTGCGCATGCGATCGCAGAACTAGACATCTTTTTTTTTCTGGTTAAAAATATTAGTGCTATAGAATGTAAATACATGATTTGATTCAAAAAAGAGCGATCTATCGTTTGGTGAGATAAAAATCATAGGTTGTCTTGAAAATATTTCGAGTAAAATGCCACTATTCAGAAAATTTTCTTTTTTGGGGGGGAGGGGGGGGGGGGGGTGGGGAATCTCTTGTTCAAACGCGTGTATATTCTTGCAGATTAAAGTCTCGACTTTGTTTTTATTAACAACGTGTAAGGGACATTTTGTTGGTTCAAATGATGTACAGTTTGATTCGTTTTCATTTTTTTTAACAGCTAATAAAAAAAAAATTTAAAAAAACTTCGTCATTGTGGGCTGATTTCTGAAAGCTATGACGTTATTTAGAAAAAATAAATAGTTGCTCAAGGATTAAGATTTTTTTTAAAAAGGCACATGGTTTGACTCGTAATAATGAGCAGAATTAAAAAAAAAAATATACTTATGTAAGCGAAAATTTCAGAAAAATCGAAAAAACTAAGAAAAAGTGTATTTAAAAACCTTGTTTTCAAAATTAAATAAGGGTTAACAAAAAAATAATGATTGTGGGGAAAAAATAAAAATACCAGGTGAAATAACTTGTTCTTAGGATTCAGAATATGTCAAGTTTATAAAGTTTTTAGTTTATTTTACCGTGCAAGTAAAATCAAGAATGATATGACGTCGTTATAGGCCAAATTTGACTTTGTAGGCTAAAATGACCATTTTCTACACGCGTGCCAACTTGTGCACCCCTTTATTCGTTATCAGAACCCCCAATTAACCTAGAATTCACCCTCAAACCAACTGCAGCGAATGTGAGCCACCCCTTGAAAGATAACGGTCCCTGGATCACTGACTAAAAGCGTTGTCGTAAAACTCAAAAAGAGCTCATTCGATTGGAAATTGAAAAGGGCTAGTGCCCTTTTTAATAGTCGAAAATCCCCCTCCCACGCCCACCCTCGCATTTGCCCGTTATGTTTAAAAACTAAAGGTTGCCTTAAGATTAAATACAAAATGCTCTGTTTTAATGCCAATTCCCAATAAGGCATCTCAGCAGTATCCCAAAAACGACGGAGGGTATTATGTTCAAACTTTCGTGTCTACTTCTGCTCTTAAAAATTTTGCCAAATCAAAATAGCGTAAGTGTATCCAAGCTATCAAAGAAAGTAAACAGATTTTTTTGCGAATGGTATCAAGTTTTCTATTTCAGGTCAACTAGAGGAGGTATGAAACTAAATTAAACACCACTATTTGTGTCCAGATTTTTAAAAAGGTGTATGTTGTTAAAAATATCTCAAATTTTTTCTCCAGCATACAAATAGCAGGCTTAACTAAAGAGTCTTAAAAAAACGAAAAGATTTAAAGTATTATTTTCTTTTTCCCTGAAAAGGCTATGTCAATATAAAACGAACAGAAATTAATTAAAAAGAATTTTCCACAAAATAAGTTTTTCAAATAAAAGTAAAGAACTCCATTAAATCAAAAATGAGCAAAAATAAAATCAAATAATCTACCAAGCGTGGAACTACCACAAATCAGCATAGATAAATAAATGAAACCTCACTGACATCACTTTTGACTATTAATTTCCTGAACTTTAAACTGCGTGGAACAAAATGGCTATCTCAAAATTTTGATTCGATGTCTTTAGGGAAATAGTGGGTGTGGAAGGGGTGTTAGTTGCTTCCAATCACTTTCGACTATTAAAAAGGGCACAAGCCACTCAATGTCCAATTGAATGAGCTCTTTTCGAAGTTTTTACGACAACTTCTTCGATCCTAAGTGCCCTGGTCTAAGGGGAAAAAATAATAAATAATATATTGTGCCAACATCGTTCTTATATGCCCCCAGGGCATAACTTAAAATCCTTGCCCTGAGGGTTGTGGGGGAGTGTCCTCCTCAAAACATATTTTCTATCTGGAAATCAACTATGCTGAACAAAATGGCTATCTCAAAATTTTGATTCGATGTCTTTAGGGAAATAGTGGGTGTGGAAGGGGTGTTAGTTGCTTCCAATCACTTTCGACTTTTAAAAAGGGCACAAGCCACTCCAATTTCCAATCGAATGAGCCCTTTTCGAAGTTTCTACGACAACTCCTTCGATATGAAGTTCCCTGGTCTAAAACCAAGAAAAAAAATAAATAATACATTGTGCCAACATCGTTCTTCACTTAGGCAGCGCTATTACGCTGCCCATGATTTTGGTGACTCAGTAAAACAAAAGTTGATAAAACCGTGGTGCTAGGTTTTGGGGTTTTACTGACCCATTATTTAAGTTTTGTGAATGAGAAGAATAAAATTAACTGTATAACAAGACAAATGGTTGAAATGAAAATAGTGACATGAAAGCAGCTGAAACCTGGAACTGCCGAAATCTCATTCTCAGTCGGTAAGTGCAGCGATTTCAACAACTAAATTTCTTAGTTGTGCAAAAAGGTGAATAAAATAAACAAAATTATAAGTTTCTGAAAATGATGATTATACTGACGGAATTTCTACCACTATCTTGACAATGGTCATCAATTACGTTTGATTTGTTTGATGGTCGTTTGATGCAGTTTATCTCAGGTATTTACCCGTGAGTGGTTTTGAATGTCACAACCGTTTTTATTTTTAATATTCTGATATATTCTGTACAAACGGTTAATATTATAATCGTGAACCGTGCGAAATGACTCTTGACATATATAAATTTTATTTATTACTCATTTTAATTCATTAACCTTGAAGCAGCACTTGCTGCTTTAATTTTGTTGTGTTGATGTTTATTTTTTTTCTTGTTTTGTGTCTTCTTTTTTAACATTGACATGCTCATGTTAGCTCCAGCTATTGTAGTGAATAAGTATATTTTATTCTATTCTTACAGGGGTTTAGCCTGCTGATAACAATGGGTGATTCCATGAACGGCGATTCCATGGTGACAATGGGTGAAGCATGATAGCAATTGATTGTCAGTAGTAACTCCTTTGGTAGCCGTTGGTTGAGACACAGGCTAGTGTAATATCAGGCGTCAGTTTGAAAATTGACTATGTGGACCTGTCGAGCATAAAAGTGCTTGCTATGCACGCATGCATGTGGTAGGACTACTGTTAGTGTCACAACGTCAGTTTCTATCAAAACAAACCTGAGGGGTAATGGACTTCAGTGACCAAGCACGTTGCGTCTAGCCCGTTTGCAGCATCAATTCCTAACAATAGCCTATTAAATTTGCAGTCAAATCCATGCGAAAGGAGGTTGAGGCATACGATTATATTTTTAACTAGTGATCCACTTGTGGATAGGCTGTCTATATAGCCTGCGCAAATCTACTCAGGCTAGCAAAGTGATCTCGACTGTTATTAATTTCCAACCATTTTTTGATATTTTCACACTATGTTTATTTTTTTTATTTTTCTAAATTTCTTTGACTCCAAAAGATCCCTCCCCAAAAGTAAATTCTTACTTCTCTTCGCTGAAGCTCTTCCTGATACTAAGATGATGTCATTTTACAGCAACAACATCGAGCGAGAAATACTGCAGCAATGTCAAATTCACTGACATACGATTTAGGTGTGGATTAGAAACACTCATAGGAAGGGACCAGAGCCTTCCATCTCTTCCAAACCCAAAAATTGTCTCTAGTGATTTACATTCTTTTTTCATCCTTCTGGACCGAGGATGGGCAGAAGATGTGGGCATAAGAAGTGGCCGGTATCGTTGGAGTAAAATTATAAGCCGATTGGTTGAGAACCACAACAAATTGAACGACAATTGTCAACTGCTATTCTATATTTTGATTCTGATTCATTGGATGAGATGGATTTCTTCTATGTTAGCTAGCTCTATGAGGTTCTCAGAATCATGTTTGTGAATGGTCTGGATGACACAATTCAAAAAAGCTCCTTTTTCTTGTAACCAGCATACCAAAGCCCATTGGGCAAAATTAGGCCAGCTCATAGAATGACTAAAAGTTGCTCTATGTTAATAAACTTTGCGGTTTCCTCAGTATCATAATAGTGAATGCCCTGGACGATGCAATCGACACAATTCTTCTTTTCTGTAGCCAGCATACCAAACTCTATTGGGCAAAAGGGATGAAAGCTATTCAAGTGTTTTCATTAGTAACACGCACTTTCAGGAAATATCCTCTGGAAATCCTGTAAGATATAAAGGCCTAGGAATGCTTTTAGGCCCAGATTGAATTTTTAAGCAATACAGTTAATCAGTAAAACTCATCCAATTTTTTTCGCAAAATCTCAGGGCTTACTATCTCAGACCGTTCAAGTGTCTGAAACTTTAGACTAGTGTTCAAAGTAACCTTCCTAGGTGATCTAGTAGTTTTACAAATGCTTTTTACGGCAAAGCAGCATAAAAAGCAACCCTCATCTGGTTTTTAAAGTACGGAAGAAACAGAAGTAGTCATTAGAAATAAGTACGATTCGTTAAACCTTTCCCCCCCCCCCCAAGAAAAAATGGGGTTAGAAGTTTCTGATTTATGATACTATAATTTTCTCAATTTATAGAGGTTTCGTTGTAAAAATAAAATTAATACCACAAATGCATCACAGAATCTGCTGGCCAAAGGCCAAAGGCCATCACTGAGGCCAAAGCACCAGGAAATGGCCTTCCTGTTCACATACTTTGCTTTGTCTGCTTAATTCTAAAAACAAAGATACCTTTTTTATATCTTAGCTTCTCAACCTCATCTGAGTTGGCCCAATTTCATCGTTATTCATTGTGAGCCACACACAAGATCTATCCTAGAGGTTTGTTCTTTTTGTATTCTGAGGACTTTTTATGAGCTACATAAGCCGCTATTTGAAGAAACATATGCTATTTGAAGAAACAGCAAGCCTAACTTTAAGATGAGTTTAGATATGCCAAAACCACAAACGTATTAATTAATAATAGACTAAAGAGAGCATGTGCCGTGAAGAACTCCTTGCAGTTTGGTATCCATACTACCAGTAAATGTTTCCTAAGGTGTTTGCAAGCAGGATAAATTGATTATCTAAACTCGTTTCTCTATTACCTGGAGAACTAGCACCATTCTTGGTAGATGGATGATGGCTGCTTACCTACTTGAGTTGTCGTTATTTATTCAGGTAATAGGATATATTGCCTATCGTTATGGCCTATGACTCTTCTGGTTTTTGACCTAATCCTAAGCTTAATTGTGCGTTTTGGCAAATCATGATCCGGATGCGCTCAGTTCAACAGCCTAAAAATATTTTTTCAAAGCCTGGGCAGTTATTGTGAAAAATTCATTTCATTGTGTGTTTACTGCATATCTACCAGTCAAGCATAACTGAGGGTGGGCACATAGCTATTGAAAAAGAATTTTTCATAACAAATATACAATCATAAGATTTCATTGGTTTTTAATTTTTCTGGCGGGGGTCTTGAACACTACGAACTACCCTCTTACTTACTATTGTTGGAGGTCTAATCGATGGGAATGTGCGGGACACTTGCAACTCCGAATTATTGCAGTTAGAACAATCTTGGTTAGCATGAGGGGTTTAATATCAATAAATAGAATACTAGCCAAAATGTAAAATACTTTTATTTTCTGGATAACTTTTTACGAAGGTCATGTCTGTCCCAGGAAGATAGTTTCTTAAACCACATTGGCCTGACATAACATAAAGAAACATAAACGAAAAAAATGGGGCTTTTAACGGCCAAACGAAAATAGTGACAAAACACAACAAAGCGAATATTTCGAGGGGACAAACGCCTCTTTTTTCAGCATGAAATGAAAAAATATAATCAATGAGATTGTCAAAGAAAAAAAACGACAAATAAAACGCGGAAAGTCAATGTGAATGTGAAAAAAACCAATGAAAAAAAAAAAAATTAAAAGATGAATAAAATTCAATAAAAGCCAGAAATATGTAAGAACGAAAACCAAATATCTAACAACAATAAAAGTAAGTCATTCACCAATATCCGTGATTTGCCAAAAAAAAAAAAAAAAAAAAAAAATCAAAATTGAACCGCCATCGACGGATACTAGCTTAATTTCGCATGACAAAGGTATTGTCCAGCACTACAGAGAAGCTGTTGAAATTTATAAATACCTACAATTAGTTCTAGCTTTGAACAGGAATTCAGGTGATTTAAGAGTAAATGAGTTGCATTTTGGTTTCTCAAAAGAGAGGCTAATACTTTAGTAATCCCAGATATACCCCTTGTACCAATTTCCCAATCACTTAATCAGACACGTCAGCAATCTCTTAAGTCTCAAAGAGTGTCCGCGAGGAATGCAATTATTAAAATCAGGAATTAGATGACATAGCTCTCCAACTCATTCAATGATGTTTCGTTTTGGTTTGAGTGAATGAATGTTTTTCTTTTGTTTCTCAGTTATTCGCTAGTATCCGTCGGTGGCGGTTCAATTTTGAATTTATTTGCAAATCACGGATATTGGCGATTGACTCACTTTTATTGTTATTAAGTATTTGGTTTTAATTCTTACAGTTTTTTTGGATTTTATTGAGTTTTATTCATCTTTTAAATTTTTTTTTCATTGTTTTTTTCACATTCACATTGATTTTCCGCGTTTTATTTGTTTTTTTTTTCTTTTGCACTCTCATTGATTATATTTTTTCATTTCGCACTGAAGAAGAGAGGCGTTTGTCCCCTCGAAATATTCACTTTGTTGTGTTTTGTCAGTATTTTCATTTGGCCTTTAAAACCCCCATTTTTGCTCGTTTTTCTTTCTTTATGCTATGTCTGTCCCATTAACCATCCTGCGAGGGGAGAGATGCTGGAGTTACAGTAAGCACAGGGATTTATCCCTTCTCCGTCCAGTCCTGTTTCTGTTCCTCTTGGCCTCGTATCCTTAGGTACACAGAAAGATTTTTAGCGGTTCTTTCTTCGCCATGCTATTCGAACTAAGAAGACTTTTCTATCATTGTGTATTGCATTCGTAGCCATGGTGTAAAAGCTCTAGTCAATCAGTTTCTTTGTAGAAGCTGTAAACTCTATATGTTAGATTTGATATTTGGATTTTGCTCAGCTGTTTGTTTGTAAAGGTCTTTTTTTCTTGTTTCATTCAAACGCACA
>CM051260.1:24300908-24473408 GCA_027921565.1 Artemia sinica
AAGGGAGAATTTGATGATGGTATTGAGGGGAAGGGAGGCTGATCGACCATGATCATTTATGGCAAGAAATTTCATCAAGAGGGAGTAACTTTAGAGGGGTTTCACATCAATCGCGCAATATAAACGTTAGTCAGCAATATTTCGTACCAGTTTTTATAAACAATTCAAATTACAATTTTACCGGCGTTGGCCTACATGGCCAAGAGGGGAGTTGTAGATAACGCATGGGTAGATGGCTCTTTTTCTTATAATATCATACCCAAATCAACGGAGAAGCTGCTGCTGCTAGAATTCCTGTGGAAAACTCTTGACAAGGGTAACACGTGCCTGAATAAAATCCGTTTCTTATACTCTTTCAGTTTTTTCCCCAAGTTTAAGTCAATTGATTCAGGTACAGAAAAGTGACAATTTTGATAGTTTCTCCTCCTTAAACAGCGCGTCCCTGATGATGAAATGTATGATTTATTAACGTGTAAGGGCATATACGCATATTATTACTACAACTATACCTCGAGGCTAGATGAGGTGTCACTACCGCCTATCGAAGCATTTTGAATTCCCTTACGTACAGTCAATGCACCAGTGGCGACTATGAATTTGCCAGGAGGGTTTGGGCAAAGGGAGGATACAAAAATGGGTGGGATTACTGTAAACTGCACTTGGCTAGTGATGTATTGACTCTTCTGGACATTGTGTGCAAAAACACGGATAAAACCTATGGGGAATTTGGGTTGGATTTAGGGTATTATTTTTCCGCTCCTCATCTAGTTATGGACTTGATTCTTAAAATCAGAAAAGCAGAAATAGGTCTGATCACTGACGTGGATCAGCACACGTTTTTAGAAAGCTCAATGAGAGGTGGGTATGTTTTTCACGGGGATTGTATCATGAAAACTGATCCGACCGGACAACACACCGATGAAAAGTCAGACGCAGTTTTTTTGGATATGAATTTCCTTTATCCGTCGGCGATGTCTCACTGCTGGTTTCCGTGTGGTAATCATAAATGGCTAACAATCACTGTGCTTCGAATTTCCCCAACATTGCTACCGTTGAGAAGAATGGGGCGCAAGGATGGTTTTTTGAAATTGATTTGAAATACCCATGGAAATCATTGACTCGGTAAAAGACTTTGTTTTCCCGTGCATAAATAGACCAGTGGGTAAGGACTCTCTGAGTCCCTACAATTTATCTTTAATAGAGGATGGGAGTATGCACTGGGTGCCTTCAAAGCAAAAACTTATTGCTGACCTTAACCCGAAACAGAATGGCGTTGTTCATCCTGGGCTATTAAGATAGATGGTGCCCAATGGTTTCAAAGTCACAAAGATTTATAGAGCCCTCCAATTTGATCAAAAGCCTTATATGATAACGCGTATTGACACCTTTGTCAGTAAACGTCAACAAGCGAAAACAAAGGTTTGAAAAACAAATCTATAAACTCATTTTGAACTCAGCCTTCGGTAAAATTTGCAAAAGCGTACGAAAAAGAAGTCGCTGTAACATTGTAACCAATCCCAAAGATTGTGCTCGAATCATCGCCGACCCGTACTTCACATCTTTCACAATCATAGACTCTGATATGGTGCTCCTGCATCGCAAGAAAAGAAACATTATTTTAAATAAAAATAATGTAGGCGGGAGTACAATAACAGAAATATAAAAAAAAACTTATGTTGTTATTTTATTATAATGTGGGCAAGGTACAATGGCCGATTGAGGGACAAGTTCAAGTGTATTATGGAGATACTGATTCACTCCTGTTGAAAGATAAAACTGAAAATTTGTTGAATGATTTGGAAAATGGTGAGTACATTAGCTCTCGGATGGACTAAACTAACTGGAATGAATCCCTCTATCAAGAGCTAGTAAAACGCCAGACCCCAGATCAATTGTTAATGTTAAAAGCTGAAATGGGAAGCGATCTGATATCCATTGGCGTGTTTCCTGGGCCGAAGGTATACTGTGTGGAAACGCACAATAAGGATATCAAACAAGTTTGCAAGGGGGTGCCTACACAATTTGTAAGAAATAATTTCAATATGAGTGTTTATAGAAACTGTATGGAAAGTAGTTTAGTCCCAAGAGCGAAAGTTATGGCCATTCGCTCTTTACAATTTAAAAACTACATAGTAAGAGATGAGAAAAACGCCATGTCGGCCATATCAGACAAAGTTTATGTACTTGAGGATGGGTAGAAGGTACTTCCACACGGACACTATCTAAATCCAGATCGAGTTTAATGTATAGAGTATGGAAAACAACTCGGTCTGAATAAATTAACAAATTCTTTCGTAATACAAGGTGGGTGGGTGGTTTTGGGATTTTTTTCTATTTTTTATCAAAATTTATAAATTTTCAATATGTGCTAATGCAAGGCAGAGTTGTCTCTTCATAATTTAGTGTTCCCGGCCCATCCAGCCGCAGCGGGCCTCCCGTGCTTTCCGGTTCGGCCGCCTCAGTGGCTGCCCCCGGGGGTGGGGGGGACCCCGTTTCAAGTTAGAAGTGATGTTTATTAAATGTATTTTCTTAAAAAAAAACTCTGATATTATTTACTGTTCGCTCATATCATGAACAGATTTCCGTTACTCTAGTTCTACACAGTCTCTTTCATCAGAGCAAATGTATGCGAACACTTACTTTGAAATGTACCTACTATATCATCTAAAGAGTTGTTCGTGATTCTAGCTCGCTAATAACTCTCAATAAATAAATATATCCCGGTGCCCCCAAATTTCTACTTTCAGCGTACAATCAGGCAACTAATAAACCCTACGGCTACATTCTATTGGATCTTAATCAAAATACACCCAAGGATTTACGTGTAGTCACAGATATTTTTGACAATGAAATTACAGTATATCTTCCAGTGAACAGTAAAAAGGCAATTATTTGCCATGAAGACACTGAAGAAACTACATGAAAAAAGACATTTATTTTACGTTCTAACCACTTCAAAAACCCCACTTAGGAAAGCCATTCTCAAACATAGTATTGAAAACGACTTCATTGATCTAATATCTGAACTTTGTTTAAATTTAACCGAGGGCAATGTTCAACTGCCAGAAGTAGTTAAGCAACAGGCAAAGCAACATTGTTCCATTGTACGTGCATTGGCTTGTAAAATGAAAGGAACAATTTTTAAAAGGAAACGTCTTCTTCAGGCGGGTGATAGCTCCTTTTACACTTTTACTGCTAATAATTTCAGGACTTGTAAACAGTTTTTTCTAGATGGCTAGACCCTATGAATTTACTCCAATAGAACTCTGTCTTTCCCCAGTGGAACACTTTGAGGACAATCTGAGTAAACTCAATAACAATGAGAATATTGACGATGATAAATAACTACTTTTACTTAAAGATGTTACTTGATTTAATCTATGATATGGTTACAAATCGTAAAGGACTTTTATCATTTGAAAGTCATCTATACAACTTTCTGAATACATTAAACTTCCCTAAAAGCCTTATTAGCGATAGGCGAATTCTAAAAAAAAAATTAATGAACATAGTCCATCATCATCAGCACAAAAAGAAGAAAAAGAATCAGGTGAAGATTTTAAATCAATCCTAGACAATACTAGCACACCTAGTAGAAACATTGATTTGATGATGAAGAGCACACCCCTGATAGCTAGACAAAAGCAAAGACGTATTGATATCAAATCAACGTCACCACTAGTATACAAAAAGGTAATGGACGTTACACTACGTGTATTACGTTCAAAATGGTTGAAGTTCTGAAACGTGTTTATGAAAATGTTGGTGAAGTGGGAAGTTTAAGCTCCCCCACCACTTTTTCCAAAGTCACTGGTGTTCACACTAAAAGTGTACAAGACTATCTACAAAATGAATCAAGTTACACTCTACATCGAAATATAGGCTTCCTGCTAATCATTATCGAAAAACTAAAGCCTTTTCCCACTGCACATAATGCAAGCAGATTTCTTAACTCTAGATGAGATTAAAAGGCGTCACAATACACCATACAAGTACATTCAACTTGCAATCAGTGTTTTTAGTCGCTATGCGTATACCATTCCATTACGGACAAAGAGAGGTGTTGAAGTTGCTCAGGCTATAGAAAGTATTCTTGAACAAGATTCGTATAAAAAAATTCAAACGGATCGGGGTAGTGAATTTGTTAATCCACATGTCAAAAAAGTACAAGCAAAATATCATACAAAGCTCTATCATAGTCATAATCCTATAAAGGCTGCATTGGCCGAACGATTGATAAGAACTATTCGACTTTTAATTTCAAGATATTTTCCATTGAAAAATACGGATGACTTTATTCATGATTTAGATAAAATCCTGTTGATTTATTATCAACGACTTATTATCTTAAACAATATTCCCATGAAACTATTGTGAAGAATAAATTCAATGTTGGTGATACTGTTCGAATTAATAGAACAACTAATGTTTTTGAAAAGGGCAATTACTTGTGGTCCACTGAACTTTTCAAAGGGGCGAAAATCCTAGACACCAAACCTATAACTTATCGTCTGCGATACACCAAAGATGATGAGATTCTCGGAGGTTTTTTTACTATGAACTACAAAAAGTTAGAAACAGTAGTGAAATTTATCAAATTGAAAAGATATTAAAGAGCCGTCCTCACAGGGGCAAGAAATAGTTACTTGTTCGTTGGCTAGGATACAACTCTGATTTTGATTCTTGGATTGGTGTTGAAGACATTAACAATGTCCAATGATTTTTATGTTACATTTATGTCCAACGTCTCCAACCCTCTCGACAATGATTTGAATAAAACAAGGGATTTTTGGACGAAACTCTCTCCCACCATCGAATTTGATGGTGCGTAAGAAGTGGCTTTTGTCAACTGTATTCTCAAAAATACCTATGATATCCTGAGAAAAGATCGCATATATGATATAAAAATTGGACCCCAAGATTGGCCAACAGCCGCTGGCGACCAACATAAAATTTAAAAATCAATTGGTTGGATTATCCATATGTTGAATTACCATACGAGGAACTCAGTTGCATGAATAATTTGTGTCGTTCAATCAATAAAAGAATTTCCGTTCGCATAAAAGGGACCTTTCATTTCAACTATTACAAAGGAAGGGGGCAAGATCTACATCAGTTCACCCATTGCCAATGAGAAGGTCATTCTCAATGATAATCTAAAAGATATTCTTGGCTTTAAAGTTAATATAATCAATGGTTAAAGTGCCGGGAGCACTAATGTTATTTTTGCTGACTACCCATCTGGCTTCTCCTCGGACACTTGTATATATCTCTATGCTTCATTTGTTAAAACATCCAGAGTTGGTAATTCAAATGTCCCCCTCCTACGTGTTCTTTAACGAAAAACAACCCATGAACATGTTCATCACTATAACATAACGCATCTATAGTATGTTCCTGTGAACACTTCATATTTGGAACTGTCAGTTAACACTAAGAAGTGAATTGGGTGATCCTCTAGCAATAACAAAAGATTTAGCTGTGATTACTTGTCATTTTCGACCCATCGTCACTGCCTAAGATGAACAATAGAAGAATTCCATTTGTCTGTGCTGATATTGACTGCTGTATTGGTGCTCTGAGTCCTCGTCAAATAGATCATGGATTGTCTTATAACAAGGGGCGTACCACAATGTCTGGGTATGGTCTTGGTAGTTGGTTTGCTAGGCTATTTCGTTTTGCACTACCCCTTGCCAGAAAATAGCTTGTACCTGCTGCATCAAATTTTGCTGCCTCTACACTACAGGACTGGGGATCGGGTAGAAATTTCAACGAGAGTGTTAAAGAAAATATTAGATCTTCAGCAAGAGCCATTGGTGAGCAATTAAAGTCTCAGCAAAATGGGAAGGGATTTAAAAGGGTGCGTGGTTATTATTCACTCATCAGTCTCTACCTAGGTGGGAAACAAAAGACATCAGCAACGAATTTGAGGAATAAAAGGAAGAAGAGAAGACCAATAAGAAGAGGAAGAAGAAAAAGATTGTTAGATCAAAGAAGGATTTCTTCTCTTAAGATGACCTATCTCTCATCCATCAATCAGGTCCTCATTGAAACTATTCAATGCTGAAAATGTTGATGTCAGTTTCATGTATGGCTGCTATGAACAATCTCATCCCCAACAACCCCTCTTGGAAAATATACACTTTCAGATATTTTCCAATGAAGATTATTTCATTGATTTATCATAAACATTTATTGATTTAAATGTTGCGGTGAAGAAAAAGTCAAACAATACAACTCCCAGTGCTGCCGATGGCCTGTCCTATGAAAACTGTATCCTACACAACTTGTTCAAACAAATTAATGTATTCATTAATGGAACATTGGTGATCACCAGCAATAATTTATCAAACTATGCAAGCTACTTACAATATATGATGATGACTCCAAAGGCACATAAGGAGTTGAGAGGTCGGGCACTGGGCTATGAATATAGATCAGGTTTTGATACTGACGGTGAGTTAACTGCTGCGGTGGCCCAGGAGTATCATCTAGTTGGAAAATTAAATCATGAGATATTCAATATATTCCCATGGCTACCTCCCAATGTCAAGATAGACATAAAGTTACAACTAGCTCCATCAAATTTCATTTTGAGAAAAACACTTGCTGCAGCACCTGCTGCAAATGAAACTATCACTTTAGCAATTCTTCATGTTTGAAAAAAACAGGTTATGAGCTCTGTTGCATGGGCAGTGGAAAAGCTAAGAGCGAATGGTGACAATATTAAACTTCTTGTCCCCAATATGATCACCAATCAACGTAACATTGCCACTGGCTTTCGCAGTTATGCTGATTCATCATTTATCAATGGAGAAATCCCATCAAAACTTGCTTTGACCTTTGTGAAGAGTGCTAGTGCCATTGGATCCTGGACTGCATCCCCCATGATTTTAATTTTTTTGGTCTATCTAGCCTTGTGTGCAAAGTGAACTGAATCCCCTTGTACGCATTATCATTTGTTAAAAAAAAAAATCCTATAGAACTCTCTATGAGTTGACCATGCAATCCCTAGATCATGATTTACAACTATTTGAAAAGGGAAAAGCCGATTCAATGTTTTTAAAAAACTATGGTGTAATTATTTTGGACTTGTCTGGCACTCAAGATATATGCATGGTGCGAACGGGGAATGTACGTTTAGAGTCCACATTTACCGATGGTTTGACCGGAAGTATCACATAAATATCACTGAGTCAATTTGAAACCTATTGGGAAATCATACCCGACGGCAGTGTTCTACTAGACCTTAAACCATGAACACAAACCAAATAATCAGCGTATTTAATATGGATTTATACATGTCCCAATATAAGTCCTATTGTATACCATCGGACTTCATTGAAAAAATTGCAATCGTTAACAATGCCCTAATCATTGTTAATATCAGTCCATCGAGTTTGAAGACAGGTCATTGGCTATGCATCTTTCAAACAGCGAAGAATATCGAATTTTTTGATGTTCTTGGCCTATCACATAAATTCTACACTCCACACATCAACAACTTTATTGAGAGCAGTGGGAAAACTATTATTCAAAATCAGAAGCGAGTACAGGATTTAACGACTAAGACATGCGGCTTTCATGCACTACTCTTTTTCATGTTCAGATGTCGTGGTTATACCTACAAGCAGTTTCTCAACATTTACGTTGACTTTCCTCGTTTGAATGACTTTCTACTGGAAAATATACTTTCAAACGTGTTTAATATTGATTTTAGTGCCCTACGAATAAAATTTCTAAAAATGTATGTAAAGTTGTTTATTAATAAAAAATAATGTATATACATGATAGAAACGACTTTTCTACTCTTAAGATTTCTTCTACTACTCCGTATTGGTATTTGCCGAGAACAACTAATGCGGGTAGATCATTTGAATTCATTGTATACTGATCCTGATGTGCTGCAATGTCAGGGTCACATTTTCTACAGTATAATGTAACTTCACTCTTATCATATCTCTTTGTATAGTCAAAGATACTATTTTCATTCATTTGTAAAATTCGTGCGTTTCAATTTGCTTATTTGAAGCAATGTCACAAACAGTGTCCTCAAGTGGTGAATCACATTTTGTAACAGCCAAATAAAAATCAGTAGGCTTATAATCATAGTAGCCACTGTCTTCACAACTATGACGTAGAAACCAAATTCTTTTATTATTCCAACAGTTTAATCGTAGACCTGGCTCCTCCTCCCAAAACAATCTAAAGCCACGACGATACCAGTCTCTTAGCAATAAACTAAAATCACGTTTAGGATTCTTCCCAATCCTACCAGGATATGTATTCTCCCACTGATTAAATTTATCATAGTGACAATTAGAGCATAGGTGTCCTATAGGGTGAGAGTCACACATCTCTTCAAGACAGGAATTAAAACCTTTAATTTGTACGGCATATCATCTGGGCAATTTACACAGGTTGCATAATCTACACTTTTCATCATAATCATCAATCATTGTACAATTCTCACATGATGACCAGCTGCCCAGTGTATACATGCATAGTGGACATGTATGGAACATTTTTTCATGTGTTGACACTCTCACCACCAAAATGAAACTGAGCTACGATCAACAAATTAAGTGGGAGAGAGAGAGAGGAGTAAATCCTTTTTAAACAACATCTTTCTCGTGAAAAAATCATAGTCTTAAATTTCTAAGCTAGTGTGTTCAAAAGCAAATCCACAATATCATTTTGTCCTTTCGTGATTGATATGTCAATAAATCGTGTAAATGCCTTTGGACCATGATGTAAAAGTTTCATGCAATAGTCTAATGACGGAGAATCAGTTTTCATTATATCGACAAGCATTCCCTGAGAAAATATCTTCCTTTGAACAGATTACTCCAGAAAATTATCACCTAGAATCAAACGTTTTTCCATAAACACTAGATTCCCTATGATTTTCTCTTTCTCAAATCTATTCATTTTTAGACTCCTATTACTCTCACAACCAACTTCAGACTAACAAGATTCTTTTTCTACTTTAAAAATATACCCTAACCTTCTATAGGAAAAATATCTTCGATTTAGAAACAAATTTATTAAATATAATTATAACAATAATAATCACTGATACAATTTATTTTCCTCGATATATTTAACCAGTGTATCTAAAGCAGATTGAAGTCTATTTTTAAGCACAAAATTCAGTTTCGCTGCAAAGCACAATTGCTCCTCCTATTTCAATTTGCTCAATGATATCATATATCTTGCATACATATTGTCCCATTCAAGGCTTAGTCTACATCCTCGTGTAATTTCCACTGCCACGTTTGGTACTCTCGCCTTTGTATCATTGCTGCTACCTGCTCCACCATCAAGCGCCAATAGTGTAAACATACCACTCATTTTCTTTGCTAATATCATTTCAAATAATAGAGTACAAAAATAAACTGTTCTCTCTCTGAATTCAATTCTCTTCGTAATATGAACCACAATGAAAATCACTCCTTATAATGAATCTGATTACTGTAGCTATGCTAATCAAGTTACCGTATATGAAGTACCCTCCGTATTCGTTCTCTCTGATTGGTCCAGAAAATGGGTGTTGACACAGAAAACCTGTTTTGTTGTATTATACCATCTCGTCCCTAAATATCTAGTTCCAAAATATAAAGTGTTTGGTGGCATTATGGAATCACTTGTGAAATCTTATAATGGCTCACTACTTGTATATTGCTGTTCAGACCATTTAGCCCCCAGATCGAGAAAAATAAATTTCAAGTTTGGTACTCTCGCCTTTGTATCATTGCTGCTACCTGCTCCACCATCAAGCGCCAATAGTGTAAACATACCACTCATTTTCTTTGCTAATATCATGTCAAATAATAGAGTACAAAAATAAACTGTTCTCTCTCTGAATTCAATTCTCTTCGTAATATGAACCACAATGAAAATCACTCCTTATAATGAATCCGATTACTGTAGCTATGCTCATCAAGTTACCGTATATGAAGTACCCTCCGTATTTGTTCTCTGATTGGTCCAGAAAATGGGTGTCGACACCGAAACCTGTTTGGTTGCATTATACCATCTCGTCCCTAAATATCTAGTTCCAAAATATAAAGTGTTTGGTGGCATTATGGAATCACTTGTGAAATCTTATAATGGCTCACTGCTTGTATATTGCTGTTCAGACCATTTAGCCCCCAGATCGAGAAAAATAAATTCATGATGTATTCTTTCCGAGTATGACACCATTGCGCTTCTCCATTATTCTTTTTTTTATACTTTTCAAGTTTTTTATAAAAGGAAACTGGTTGTCACGTAGTTGACACGTGGGGGGCACATACTAGGGACACCTACTAGGAGCAATAAAACAAAAGTTCTTTTACAATTGTGTTGGAGAGTTGACAAAATATTAAGGCCAATTTTTCGTAGAGAGGGGTTCCCTCCCGTTGCTTGGTGAGATTTAGAACAGGGAATTACACCTGAAATTCTCTATCACTCGACTTATTCCGACGCACTAGCTTGGTCAGCATTCCCTACCTTTGGCTCCTTTTATCGAGTAATGGTGGAAGTTCATTTTACATTCATTCGGAACCTAACTGCCGCTATAAAAGCAAATATAAGAAAATAAAATGCTGACGACTTGTTCAGTCATATGCATTGTGTAATTTCACTTGGAATCCAATTGACAATTATCTCGTCACTTAATTGTTTAGGATGATGGAAACGCCACTAAAACACTTATATTTTCGCAAAAACGGTGTTTAGGGGTGTTTTTGCAAAAACACCCCTTGAACACTTATAAATAGAATTGTCAGTTAAAAATGTCCAAAGAGACTGAATGTTAGCTCACTTGAAATTGGTACGGTTCAGGAGTGCCAGTAAAAATAAAAGTACAAAACCAAGGAGTCCCAACCCATGGAGCTTTTTGATTTTTGGTAAATGGTAAAATCTGGAGATATCACTGCATTTTGGCTACTCTGCTCATCACAGTTAATATAATTATCTTCCATCATTAATATAGTTGACTTAATATTGAAATGAGAAAAAAGAGAAACAATTCTGTATTTCTGAGTTTTCACACAGAATTTTATAATTTAGAAAGTACTTATGACAATTTTTTAAGGTAAGAGGCAAAATCTGTCATATTTTGCACGAAAATGATAATGTTCTAAATTGGCCATGTTTACTTCGTAAAAGAACAGTGAAATTCTTGCAAAATGACAAGGCTTCACAAAATGACCAAGGCACCTAAAAGCCTTACAGAGACTTATTTTGTCACGAAAACTAATTTGCGGAATAAAAATTTATTAGACTGCAAGCAAGACATTTTTTGAGTTACTTGGGAAATTTCCTGAAAGTCTATTGACATGGTACATTGCGTTGTATGTAAAAGGATCTGAGTTAGTCACTCAGGAAAATCAAATTGATGAAATCTCTGATGAAAATTACTTTCCTCAATGGACCGCAAGGATAGAGGTAAGAGGGGAGATTGGATTCCGTTGATGGGAAGACACTGCTCTTTTCGACGCACCGAAAGTTTTTTTATTATTGACTGCAATAACCTTTACTTCTTTAAGCAGACGTCCATGGATTTGTAAAGTAGTTACGGAATTCAATTCTTCTCATTTATAGGTAGTATCTATATTTATATTAGCATTCAAAGAGCACAAAATAAAGTAAAATATAGGCTGTTTCAAGTTATAGGAAATATTAAAATAAAATGATCATTGATTACCATTGCTGAGAGATAGACGCTGCCCTGTCATCCCGTTCTCGTAATTTCGAGCGTTGATCACGCTTTGTTGAGAACCTAATTTAAAAAAAAACGATTGTAATTGGAGCCAATTATGCACTTTCGAGGACTTGAGCAACTTTTATGGTTTCAAGAAATATGAGGATGGAGCAAAGGGAGACTGCAACCTCCGTCCTATCAAGAGTAATCCTTGCCAGTATGAAGTTTTAGCTTCACCGTTTATTTCCCCTTTTTTATTATATAAGGCTTATTAAGCTACCCGTTCCAGACGTAACTGATTTTTTCAACTTCCATAGAACTTAGAATCCATTCCATATAGTCAGGGCGCCATATTCTGTATCGTTCACCCACCCATGCCGGAAGGTAAAAAATTCTGAGGGTGGATCCTAAGGTAGTCGACCATTCTGAAAACGAATATCGTAGGATGCATGTTCGCCGTTGGGGTGTTTCTGAGGCATAGGCCAAAAACGCCAAATCTAGCCTAAAAATAAGTGTGACGATTTAGGATTTTTTTGCGAGTTATTGGGTTGAGGAATCCGGCGTAATGTTATATCAATCGAAAGAAGAGATCTAGATCTACAAGAATATGATTTTCAAATTGAAAAAAAAAACACAATTTTTTCCTCTATTAACTGCAGTTACAAAATAAGTGCTGTAAAATTCGACTAATATCTCAAAGAAAGACTAAAAACTCGAACTTTCTTCAAGGTAACAAACTTTTTTTTCATATTTGGAAAGGAAGTTCATTCAATTCCGGACAATTTGAGCTACAAAACTATAAACTATTATTATTTTTATAAGGTCTGCGAAGTTGTTTTGTAGTGTCACTGAAATGATCACTAGCCGTATCGTGAAAATGGACATAGTTTTTTTTTTTCTTCAAAGGGTAGGAATACTTTAAACTTTTTAATTTTTTAAATTGTTAACTTTAACTTAAATATAAAAATAGGTTTACAAAAAATATTGACTAAAAAAAGTGTTTTTTAGAATGGACGAATATGTTTTCTGGTGTACTAAGAGGTCTGCAATTACCTATTTGGGACCTGATTTGCCACTGATACGACTGAGCTATTTACTACATGAAAGAATTCCCCTTCACAGATGGACTCAGTCGGCGCACTGGAATTTTTTTACTCGACCTGCCCGTAAAATTGGGTAATAGTAACTGATTAGGGACCTGTTGTAATTAAAAGTAAAAGGTATCAAATAAAACTTTCAAAAATATTCCTCATTTTCTTCTTCCGAGAATTCAGATGGGGCAAGGTCAGACTCCCTGAATGCCCTCCTCATTCCACGGCAGGAGCATAAGCTGCAGCATCCTTTCATGTTTGAGCAGCTACAGTCTTTCCTACATCTTTCACTTTTGCATCTGCAGTAAGCTTCCAGGCTTGATGCTTCTTTACAGCTTGAGACGACCGCATCTATTCCTCGTTCAGCCATCTTCCATCCATGGAGGAGTGGATCTGAACTGCTTGGCCGAGCCTGTACTGACGACAAGATTATCCATGTAGCAAATATAGCTCTTCATATGCATGGCTCAAAGGTGCCGTCAGAAGGTAGCAGTCTTCTCACATCTTGTTTCTGGCACCCAATGTAAGCCCTTACACTGGCCAGTGAATTGAATCCGGCCTGTTTACCGCACACTTCAATGACCAGGGGATTTTGATAGGCTGGAAACTTCTCTAAAGGCGTCAACTTAAAGCTTCCCTTCTGCATCCTTGATCCGTTCCGTCGAAGACACCATTTTTTAGGGAAAGATTGGAGACGCCGCGGTGTTTAAGAAAGAAGCTTCGCCGACGCCGAAGAAAAAGTTCGTTGTGTCTAGACCCCGGCGCCGTGCCGATGAGGGAAGACCGGTGGCGGCGGGGCAAAAAACAGTACGACGCGCCACGCCGCCGGTAAGATGTCGGCGGCGCGCCGCCGGCGCGATCAATGTTGACCGTAAACATTAATGTTTTCATCAGTCTTTCTCAAGTCACAGCTTAAATTTACAACAGATTCGAGCCTATTCATGAGTTCAAAAATTCACAAGTCGCTGGCTAGAAACTGGTCTTCTTCGTTATTCATCAAGAGAAGTAGAAATCTGGTAGAAACGAAATGGCTGTGGCGTTTCAGAACCCTTGCATAATACGAGTAGTTGAAGTATGTATTAGCTATGTATTCTTAACATAAATAATTATCAAAATTAGTAGTTTTTTTTTCATCGAGCATTACTGCATATAAAACTTCAAATTCCGTATCACAAAATTCGTCAGTTATCTGGGTAAAAACTTTGAATATAACTTTGAACTTAGAAGCTTAATTTGTTCATAATGCCCTTTGCCTATATCTATTTTGTCACCTTTAAAACAGTTGAAATGGGCGACTTTGATATTGATTGTTTTTTTTTTTTTTTGCTTTTTTGGATTCCTAAGAAGCCTTCTTGTATTAAAAACTGGTTTTTAATTACAATTTAAAAAAAAATGCATTTCAAAGTTTTTTTTTTGGCTTCTTTATAGAATATATGTCATATAGGCTAAGGCTGAACTGCTGCTTTTTTATCGCTTTTGGCTGCTCTTTTGGATATTACTCATTTTTTTTCTTTTGGGGATTCATTCCAAATTATACACTGATAAATACCTAATATCAGTAAAACCATAAACTGTATCTAAAAGGAGTAGATTTATCAAATTGAAAAATACATGATGAACACTTCACATGAGAACACTTCAATTACAATGACACAAAAAACACTTAATAGTTTATTCGTTATGAAGAAAAATGAAGTGCCAGCTATTTTCTTAGGTAAACAATGAAAAGCTCATCCGTTTTAAGTGTAATTAAATAAAAAAACAAGTTGTTTTAACTAAAAGTAAGGAGCGACATTAAAACTTAAAACGAACAGAAATTATTCCGTATATGAAAGGGGCTGTCCCCTCCTCAACGCCTCGCTCTTTACGCTAAAGTTTTTTATTGTTTTAAAAAATAAAGTTCTGAGACAGAGTCAAACTTTAGCGTAAAGAGCGATGCGTTGAAGATGGGACAGCCCCTTTCATATAAGGAATAATTTCTGTTCGTTTTAAGTTTTAACGTCGCTCCTTACTTTCACTTTAAAAAACTTGTTTTTTTTATTTAATTTCTGATCGTTTTTTAGTTAATGCAGCTTTTATTTTGGCTAACCGTCATTGAATAAGTAAACAAAATTTGCATAAAAATTTTACTTTTCTTTTGCTAAATGGATGTCTTTACAAATTAACTTACGTAACTAACTCCTATATTCGTATATTTTTCTCCTGGCAAAAATTACAAAGTTGCAGATTTTTGCAGATATGAGCTTGAAACCTATGTAATAGGGTTTTCTGATACGCTGATTCTGACGGTGTGATTTTCATTAAAATTCTTTCACTTGTAGGGGATGTTTCCCCCCTCTTTAAAAAATCGGGTAAATTTTCTCAGGCTCGTAGCCTTTGATGAGTAATACTAAACTTAATAAAATTTATATATTTACAATCAGCATTATAAACACATTCTTTTGATATATTTATTGACATCAAAATTCCGTTTTTAAAAGTTTCGATTACTATTGAGCCGTATCGCTTGTTTTTTTATTGTTTTTTTTATTACGTATATGTTATTACGTATATGAGGGGGTTCTCCCCTTAGTCAATACCACGCTCTTTCCGTTAAAAGTAAAAAAAAATTTTGATTCACATACCCCTGAATCACAAAGGCCATTTAATTAGAATAGATAGCTCTTTTGAAAGCACTAAAAAAACTGTAGCGTAAAGAGCGAGGTATTGACTTGGGGGACAACCCCCTCACATACTTTATAATTTCTGTTCGTTTTAAGTTCTAATGTTGCTTCTTACTTTCAGTTGAAAAAACTTGTTTTTTTTTATTTAATTTCTGATTATTTTTTAAATAATGCTTGGAAATCCGGCACCCCCTTCATAGAAATGTCCCTTACCCCAAAGAAACATCCTCCACGGAAATATTCTCCAGAGTAACCCCCTTCTCTAGCCCTCCCCCTCCAGAAAAAAATCCGTTCCTGAAAATGTCTGTATACTTCCCAATAACCAATAAATAATGCTGGCAAGTCCGGCGCCCCCTTCATGGCAATTTCCCTTCCTCCATGAAAACTTCCTTCATGGACAGATCCTCCAACATAACCCCTGACCCACCATTCCCTCCCACTACCAGAAAAAAACCCTCCTGAAAACTTCTGTATCAAACAGTTCGTGGTAACGAACTGTAAGTAAGGAGCGACCCGGCTCAATGGTAACCGAAACTCTAGAAAACGGTATTTTGATACAAATAGATACATCAAAAGAATCAGATTTTGATGCTGATTTCAAATATATAAGTTTCATTAAGTTTAATTGTACCTATCAAAAGTTAGGCGCCTGAGAAAATTTGGCTGATTTTTGAAAAAAGGAGGAAAGACCCCCTAAAAGTTATAGAACCTTAATGAAAATCACACCATCATATTCAGCGTATCAGAGAACCCTACTGTAGAGGTTTCAAGCTCCCATCTACAAAAATGTGGAATTTTGCATTTTTTGCCAGAAGAAAGATCGCGGGTGCGTGTTTATTTGTTTGTTTTTTTTTTTTGTTTTTTTTCCCAGGGGTGATCGAATCGACCCAGTTGTCCTAGAATATCGTGGGAGGGCTCATTGGAATTGAAATTAAAAGTTCTAGTGCCCTTTTTAAGTGACCAAAAAAATGGAGGGCAACTAGGCCCCCTCCCACGCTCATTTTTTTCCCAAAGTCACCTGATCAAAATTTTGAGATAGCCATTTTGTTCAGCATGTTCGAAAATATAATAAGTATGTCTTTTAGGATGACTTAATCCCCAAAATTCCCGGGGGAGGGCTGAAAGTTATGAACTTTACCCAATGTTAACATATAGTATTGGTTATTTGGAAGTATACAGACGTTTTCAGGGGAGATTTTTCCTGGTAGTGGGGGGGGGGTGGTTCGGGGGTTATGTGGGAGGATCTTTCCATGAAGGAAGTTTTCATGGGGGAAGGGACATTGCTATGAAGGGGACGCCGGACTTCCCAGCATTTTTTAAAGCAAGATCAGAAATTTAATATAAAAAAAACAACTATTTCAACTGCAATAGCAGCAACATCGAAACTTCAAACGAACAGAAAATATTACATATATGATTGGGTTCACCCCGTACTCAATACCTCGCTCTTTAAGCCAAAGATTTTTTAGTACTTTTATAAGAGCTATTTATTCTAATTAACGGCCTTTGTGATTAAGCGGTCATTTTTAAAGAATTGGAACAAAATTCAAACTTTCGCTTAAAGAGCAAGGTATTGACTAGGGGGCGAACCCCCTAATAAACAAATTAAAAATATATGAATATAGAAGTTCGTTACGTAAGTTAATTCGTAAGTTACGTATATTTATTACTAATAAAAACGTTCGTAAATATAATTAAACAAGTTTCGAGAAAGCCATTTAACTAAATAAAATTAAATTAATATGAAAATTTTGTTTTAATTATTCATGTACGGTGAGCCAAGATCAAAACCTGCATTTATTCAAAAACGTTCAAAAATTAAATAAAAAAAACAAGTTTTTTAAACTGAAAGTAAGGAGCGACAATAAAACTTAAAACGAACAGAAATTATTCCGTATATGAAAGGGACTTTCCCCTCCTCAACGCCTCGCTCTTTACGCTAAAGTTTGACTCTGTCTCACAACTTTATTTTTTAAAACAATAAAAAACTTTAGCGTAAAGAGCGAGGCGTTGAGGAGGGGACAGTCCCTTTCATATACGGAATAATTTCTGTTCGTTTTAAGTTTTATTGTCGCTCCTTACTTTCAGTTTAGAAAACTTGTTTTTTTTATTTAATACTTCCCAATAACCAATACTATATGTTAACATTGGGTAAAGTTCATAACTTTTAGCCCTCCCCCTGGGGACTTCGGGGGATTAAGTCCTCCTAAAAGACATATTTATCATATTTTCGACCATGTTGAACAAAATGGCTATCTCAAAATTTTGATCGGGTGACTCTGGGAAAAAAATAAGCGTGGGAGGGGGCCTAGTTGCCCTCCATTTTTTTCGGTCACTTAAAAATGGCACTAGAACTTTTAATTTCCGTTCCAATGAGCCCTCCCACGATATTCTAGGACCACTGGGTCAATACGATCACCCCTGGGAAAAAAAAAAAAAAAAAAAACAAATAAACACGCATCCGTGATCTTTCTTCTGGCAAAAAATGCAAAATTCCACATTTTTGTAGATAGGAGCTTGAAACCTCTACAGTAGGGTTCTCTGAGACGCTGAATATGATGGTGTGATTTTCATTAAGGTTCTATAACTTTTAGGGGGTCTTTCCCCCTTTTTTGAAAATCAGCCAAATTTTCTCAGGCGCGTAACTTTTGATGGGTAGCACTAAACTTGATGAATTATATATTGAAATCAGCATTGAATCGATTCTTTGAGTATCTTGGTATAAAACCCATTTTCTAGAGTTTCGGTTACCATTGAGCCGGGTCGTTCCTTACTTACAGTTCGTTACAACGAACTGTTTGATTAAATGAAATAATATGCAGACTGAAGTAGCTCCAGGAAGATGTTGAAATGTTCATCCTAGTTCGTCACTTTTAATCCAAGCAAAATGTTAGAACACTTAGTATCAGTTATTGAGTTTAAGCTTTGATTTCCAAATGCTCACAAGAATTACCAAATTTAAGAAAGTCGCAACAGTAAGTCACCTGTGGTCAAAAACTTAGACTCCTCTTTGATCCCACCAGGCTCAAAGCTTCTGCTATGGTCATTTCCATGGAAAATCTCCAAAGAGTTTCTTTTTAAAATAGCTTTCAAGCGTAGTTAGGGGTATTTAGACTTTTTTGCTTTTCTTCAAAGCTTTGAAAAAAGTGTTATAATATTCCAAATGTTACATTTGTGCATATTTTTGGTCATCATTTGTGGGGTGATCGAATTTTCTAAACCACTGTAGATACGTAAGAACATTGCAACATCTAGTACCCTGAGGTCATAAGACTGTCAAAGACTCCTCCTTGAACCTCCCAAATTGAAAGCTTTTATTATGACCTGGCCTTTTAATGTAACTTGGGCACTGGACCAATGGCGCCATTGTTACTCGAGCGCAACGTTAGGTGGGGATGTCGATATCGCTTTCGTCACACCAATTCGTTTTAGTGAGAATCTGCCTGGTACATATGAATGAATGTTTTCAAAGTAAACCCGTTTCATCAATAGGAAAAAAACCGGATTGGACGCATATGTCCCTTTCCCTTTGGACGATAAAACCATGCAAGTGCTGTATCAAGTATAACTCACGAAAATCTTGTTAATTTTGTCAACTTTTCAACTTTTTGGCATCCCTGCTTTCAATAAAAAAAAATCAAGGTACTATCACTTAAATGTAATAACTCCCTATGCCCCCCTTCCCGATACCATCTTGATAGGATACCGTCTCTGCTTTAAATAAAAAAAAAAAATTAACTTATTGGCACCCCTGCTTAAAAAAAAAATAATCGAGGTATTATCATTTAAATATGATAGCTCAATACCCCCTCCCTCCCCTCTGGATACCACCTTGATAGGATGCCGTCTCTGCTTTAAATTAAAAAAAAATGAACTTTTTGGGATCCTTGCTTTCAATAAATAAAATTTTGAGCTATTATCATTTAAATATAATACCTCCCTCCCCCCCCCTCTGGATACCACCTTGATAGGATACCGTCTCAGCTTTCATTAGAAAAACAATTTACTGAATAATTAACAAGGTCACTATATGGTTCAAACAGACACGCAAAATAACGTTAAACAGCTTAGTGTTCCTTGAAAAAAAATTGAGGGTATGAGTAAAGGGTACAAAGACAACAACAAAAATGTCGAAATTATTAAGATATACCTCAAATTATTGGAAAACTGAGTGATAGATTTGCCATGGCATTCCATAAGATCCAAAGAATCTAATTAAAAGGGAGCACACACAAAAGCCAAATAAGGCCAGTAGCCTATGAGAAATCGCAAAATACCCAAGACAATGAACAAGTCCTAATGGGGGGCCCTGGGTCTATCAAAATATTTCTGTGGTTTCCCAGGGAATTTGATATCATTTTCTTCTGTCTCCACTTTAAATGAAAAAATAATTATCTTTTTGGCATCCCTGCTTTCAGTAAAAAAAATGAGGTATTATCATTTAAAAATGATAGCCCCCTATCCCCCTCCCCTATAGGCAATAATTTACAATTTATTTATGAATCATATTTTTGGGGTAACTTCCGGTTCAATCTTTAATTCCCCAACCTTGTACATAGCTTAGTCTATAGCTAAATTTTGTCTCAACCGAAGGCTGTTTTTTTTTTTGGGGGGGGGGGGTAAAATGTTCCATTGTATTTTCTATCAGGTGTTCAATAATTGAGTATTAAACATTAAGAAAATCTTATCTAAAAACAGCAAAAAAAATAATCTGCAAACTTACAATTCAGCTGTAGAAACAATCTGTCGGCTGTCAATTTCAAAATCGAACAAAAGGCTGAAGCTGTATAGTAGTGAATGTGTTCTATAATTCTATTCAACTTGAAAATAAAATTCTTGACTACGAATGATGCAAGAAATAGCGATTGGGAGACTGCATTCGAAATGATTTAAACTCATTTCATAAAGACGATACTTTTTTTGTCAACATATGAAGAACTGTGTATATTGCAATATTTGCAATAGCATATTGCATCTGTCTGGTTTTTATGCAAAGTAACAAAAGAGACGAAAATTAATGAACAAGAGAGTAGTGAAGAATCATGGCATACAAAGTAGTATTTGGCAGGGAAAGTCACTGGTGATAAATCACTAGGGGTGGCACCGTGATTGCGTGATTTTCGGAGATTCGGGGAACCAAATTTTTTTTCGGGGTGACGCATAAATTTTCGGGGAAATACCCGAAAATTCGGGGATAGTGCAAGCTCTGTTTGATTTCTAATCAGGAAAATCGAAATACTAAACCACACGAGAAGGAAAAGCTCCTACTTTGCGGTTGACGCAATAAAGAATTGCCGTAAAAATAATTTAAAGTCAACCAAACGCCGTCGCCTCTGCCGGCTGCGGCGTGCCTGTGGCGCGCCGGCGGCGTTACGACACTTCGGTGGCGTTTGACCGGGCCTCTCGTCGGCGGCGTTCGGTCGATCCGCCGGCGTTGCGCCGGGGTCTAGTTGTGTCACACCCTGACAGACAGTGGACGAACGGTAACATAATCTGCTGCTCTTTGGACAAGTGGACTCCATTCGCCAGCTCTTGTACTGGGATAATGTAAGTCAGGAACTTCAAGAAGAGTTCGCTCAGGCCCTCAGCTTGAAGCTCTTAAAAAAAAATGAATACAGGCTGCTGCCACGTCTGTGTCGTTGGCAGGCACAACAATGCTACAAGCGTAACGGCTAGCGTACTTGGCATGTGCCATAAGGTGTTGGTCAGCCTCTTCGTGGCTGGAGGACAAGCATTCCTCATTGTCACAGTGTTCTGGTAAAATTGGACTGCAGCCACACTTGACCAGAGACACTTTAAATCTCTCCTTGAACCCACCTGAGAGAAAAAGGTTGAGTGCGTTTGGAAGCTGATCACCCATATGCTCCCAGGTTTCATACAAAATTTCGAGGAGCCGGATTTTAAACGCTGAGCTTGCAAATACGGCATCCCATTCTTTAATTGTGCTAGGAGCGGAAATCTGAAGTTTTTTCCCCTTCCCTTGTCAGAGTCTGCATTCTGATTTCAAAGAGATTGACTCTCCTGTGTCCCTGAGCTTCCCAAACATCCCGTCGTACCGATCTGCGACAATGTGGACTTCAGGAATACCCACTGGAAAATCATTCAGCAACGATAGAAGCAATCTTTCCGCGAAGGATTTGACTGTTTCAAACCTGGCAGGCCAATATGACCTTATCTTGGACATTAGGTCAATGATGTGTGCTGTAGCTGATGTTGTTTCTTTGGATTTCAAAATCGCCGGCCAAGCTGCAAGTCCTCCTTTTTTTCTTAGCCAGTTCAGCAGCACAGCTTTCTTCGCCGTCCTTATTTTCCAACCAGAAAATGTCCTGGCTGATTGTTGTGGAAGATGTTCAAAAATGGATGGAGGGAAAGGAAGAATCTATTTTGTAAGGATCTTTGCAACTGCTTTCTCCTTTTCTTCGCTGTAGCTCAACTGAGCAGTAATGATGCTCTTCAAGGCTGTTACTTCAGAGCTCAGGAGATCGGTTTTAGGGACACCCTTCACTTTCTGAGTTTTTTCTCTGAAGGGAAAGTTCGGAGGGCAACCTTTTTCACATCTTCTTTCCTGTTGCACAGAAAGTCCTGAACCACCTCTTTTCCTTTTGTGGCTACGCAAGTAATATCAAAAACAATCTTCTCATCGTCCACAGCTTCTGAAGTCACAATATTCACTAGATCGAAGTCCACTCGGCTGAATGGATTGCCACATGTAGTGAAAATGTTTCGAACTCTGTCTCGCGAAAGTTGTAATCGCGTTGTCGTCGACTGATTGTCTTCGTGATGTTTCAGTGTCTCTGTGGATGCGTTGACTACTTGCAGGAAACCATTGCTGATGGCCTCAGGAATTGATAAGGTAAGAATCCAAGCTTCAGTCTGTCTCTCATCCATTTGTTCTCCTACTATTCCGGCCGTCGTCTTTGCATTCTTGTTCACTGTAAATTCCAGTATCTGATTGGACCATGTGGCCGTGAACGTGGTGTGCGTTCTCTTTACTGCGATGTATCCTTTCATGAACTTCCTGTGTACATCAGGAAAGGTTTGTGGTAAACTTCGCACGTCTGATAGGTACTGTATGAGACGTCTTGTATACTGAGGATGGTCAGCCACCGCCAAGTATGGTAACATCCAAGCAGTTGCTTTCAAATGAGACTCCCTGTCACAGTCTCGTTAAGCATGAATGAATTGCATCGGTATTTCAAGTATTTCCATGAACTGCCGCCACAAAACAAACGTGGGCGACGCATTTCGCAGGGTGTCAAAGGGATTCATTATGGGAGCCAAAGTGATTAGAGTATCGTTTGCCTCCTGAAGTGCAGTTCGCACGTCAGCACCGTTTGCCAATGAAGTCCTGAATAACTCAAAGGCACTACCCAACTGGTTTAGACGAGATAAGTCTTCGTGTGCTTCGGAGTAATAGTCTTCCAAGGGCTCCCAGTATATGGCTAGCAAGACCTCGTACAGTATGCAGTTGGCATTGGCAGCTTGGTAATAGCCTTTCCCTTGAAATACCTTTTCGCAAGTACCAGGAAGCAGCAGCTTTGACTGCACTATAGCCTCTTTGAGTCCGGAGCTGTCCATTATCTTACCAACTGCCTTGAGATAGTTGAGCAGGAGGTGGAAGTCTCCCATCCGTAGGATTACGTTTTTGAAGTCATCCGGGTATTTACTTTTCACTCCCTTTGCTAGCTGATAAGTGAAGAGATCTTGCGTGACCACCGTATCGTCACATCCGACAGCTCCGGCGACTGTTGCATGGTTGTTTGGTGCTTCATGAAGGAAAGGCAAGTCAAACACGTTGCTTTTAGGAACATTTTCCTTCAAGACTTTACTGTAAATCGTTCGATAGCTTGGTAACGATGGGGGACTTTCTTCTGTGGCCACAAGCTGTGTTGGGCATTCTCTAGCCAGCATTATCGCCTTGTTCAGGTGTCTAATTTCTTTTGGAGCCTCGAGAAGTGAGTTAACAGCTGTCACGTGATGAAAAAAAAAAACTTCCCGCTAGGTAGCAGGTTACTAAACAAAATTCCTAGTATCGGGTACACTCGCTAAAAAAGTTGCAGACCCCTTAGAAACAATAATTTAAGCTTTTGTTCTTAGACTAATGTGTTCGGAATTAAACGAGCTTTCTCTTTTAATATAAAAATTACTTTATCTTTAAAAAGTTTTGAGTTTTTAGCTTTTCTGTTAGAAATTTGTTGACGAAAATCTGATTTTTTTTAAACTGCAGTAAAAAGTGTACTATTTTTCATTGTTTTTTTTTTTTTTACAAACAAAAATCATATTAGTGTAGCCCCAAGTCTCTTTTTTCAATTGATGTAAGAGTACGCTGGATTTGACCAATCTTATCTGTAAAAAAAAAATTAGAATCGTCGAACCCCATCATAGGCCAAATTTGGTGTTTTTGGCCTATATTTCAGAAACGCCCCAACGGCGAACATGCGCCCTACTATATTCATTTTCAGCATGGTCGACTACCCTGTGATTCACCCCTAACATTTTTGTACCTTGCGGCATGGGTACTAATGGAAATAAGCGAGATACAGAATCTGGCGCTGTGACTAATACATTTTTTTTTTTACACAATGTGTTCATTTTCCTATTGTTACAAAGAGTACAAAGTTGAACTCGTGGGTTTATTCGTGTTTTTAAATTTAATAACCGAAAACAAGCAATTACTGCTAGTAAATCACTAATAAGACGAACTTTTCGAATTTCAACTTCCAAGAATATTTTCTTTTCCTATGCCCAATGTTTATTGTTACCAGAGTAGAAACAATAAAGATTGGCACCCCAACTACTACAGTATTCTTATCATATCACAATCTTTAAGATAAGTTGGTAAACTTTTACTTCCCCCAAAATGCTCGGACTTCGTTTTCACTGATGAAAAGGAAAAATTGAATTTTCCCCTTGAATGAAGGAGCGTGAAAATTAGGGAAAAGTTTTGAGGAAAACTATAGTGTATGTTACATTGCAAACTCAACCGTTATCAGAACAATTTACAGACTAAAAGAGCCGAACAAGGGAAATTTATCTTTTTTTCATCTTTTGTTTGTGCCTTCCTTTGTTGGAAAGGAATATATCTTGTACAGCCTCTAGGAAGAGCCTATTAGCGGTTAAGTTAATAGTCCAGAAAAAAAAGACTTCCCAGAAAACTGTAAAAAAGGTCGGCGACAAAATCTTGTTAACTTTTGAAACGTGTTAGCTTAAATAGATGGAATTGGAACGATGCCAATGGTTTTCCTAGCAATGACAGTATTTGAACGTTTGAATTATGGATCATAGTAGGCGAAGCTTTGAAGATTTATCAAACAGTTTGTGGTAACGAACTGTAAGAAAGGAGTGACTCGGCTCAGTAGCAACCGAAACTCTAAAAAACGGAATTTCGATATATATATTATATATAAGATACATCAAAACAATCAACTTTTTATGCTGATTCCATATATATATAAGATTCATCAAGTTTAGTGTTATCCATGAAAAGTTACGAGCCTGAGAAAATTTGACTGATCATGGAAATAGGAGGGAGATACGTCTTAAAATTCAAGGAATCTTAATGAAAGTCACGCCCTCGTATTTAGCGGACCAGAGAACCCTACTGTGGAAGTTTTAAGCTCCTATCTTCAAAAATGTGGAATTCCACTATTTTAGCCAGAAGACAGATCACGGATGCATGTTTATTTTTATTTTTTTTGTTTGTTTGTTTGTTTTTTGTTTTTCCCAGGGATTATCGTATTGAAATAATAGCCATATAAGATTGGGAGAGGGCGCATTCGAACGGAAATTCAAAGTTCTAGTTCCCTTTTAAAGTGCCCAAAAAGATTGGAGGCAACTGGGCCCCCTCCCACACCCATTTTCCCCCAAAGTTATCTTATCAAAATAACGAGAAAGCCATCTTTGTTCATTATAGTTGAAAGATCAAATAACTATGTCTTTCGATGTAAAATGAACCCCCACAGTCCGTGGGGAGAGGCCTGTAAGTTATGAAATTAGCCCAGTGTTCACGTATGGTATTTGTTATTGGGAAGTATACAGACATTTTTGGGGAGGAGGTTTTGCTTGGGTTGGATTTCTATAGGGAGAATCTTCCTTGGGGAGGGAAATTTCTGGGGTGTGAATTTTCCAAGGGCAATGTTACACTGGGGGGATTTGACAGAATTACTATACAAAATTCCTTTTAATTGTCTTATATTCTCTTTACCAAAGTTTTCATGTGGGGATGTTGCGGGGGAATAATCCGGGGGGTTATTTCTGGAGTGATCGAGAAACCGATTAGAGATTAAAGTCTTATTCAAATGAAAGAATGCTAAGGAGAATTTTTCAGGCTGAATCGTGCGCAAGAAATTTTACAGGGAGGGAGGATTCTCAGCGAGGATGGAACTGTCTGAAGGGAATTTGACGGGGGGGGGTGGATGAAATTTACATGGAGGAGTTTTTGTGAGGGGGAGGGATATATTTCATAGAGAGTGAGCCAGATTTACCGGTATTTTTTGAAAAACGAACAGAAATTATTCCATATATGAAGGGCTGCCCCTTCCTCAATACCTTGCTCTTTCCGCTAAAGTTCGACTTGCGTTCCAATTTTTTAATAGCGGCTACTGAAATACAGGAGCAGTTTAATTAAAATAGGAAGCTTTTTTAGAAGTGCTGACAGCCTTAGTGTAAAGAGCAAGGTATTGAGGAGGGGCAACCCTTCATACAGCTACGGAATAAATCTGCCAAAATTAATATGCAAATTTTGTTTTAATTTTTCATGTACGGTGAGCCAAATTCGAACCTGCATTCGTTGAAAAACATTCAGAAATTAAATAAAACAAACAAGTATTTTTTTAACTGAAAATAAGGAGCGACATTAAAACTTAAAAGGAACAGAAATTATTCCGTATATGAACGGGACTTTCCCCTCCCCAACTTTTTGCTCTTTACGCTAAAGTTTGGATCTTTGTCACAACTCTACTTTATAAACAATAAAAACCTTATCATAAAGAGCGAGACGTGGAGGAGGGGACACCCCCTTTCATATATGGAATAATTTCTGTTCGTTTTAAGTTTTAATGTTGCTCCTTATTTTCAATTCAAAACAATTCTTTTTTTATTTAATTTGAAATAGAATAAGGCATGTAACATAAGCTATGTGTAATCAATACAAAACGTGAGTAACTTTTTATCCTTCCAGTAAATATGCAACCAGAATATTCAGTATAGGAATCTGAAAATTGACGCAGAATAATTTTGGAATCAATTAGGTAATACAGAATATTACCTAACTATGGTCGATAGAAAAGATAATATAGTCGATAGAGATAGTCAATGTATTTTAAACAACAACAAAAAATAATAAAAAAAAACATGCATTCACCCCCACAGAGGCTCCATGGTATGTTAAGTCTATAAAAATCCGAAACATATAAACCAGATAAGTAAAAAAAACATAAGAAAAGAATTGCAATATGACCTTGATAACAACCTTGCGGGGGCCTAAGACCTGATCTTCCGACCGTAGTGAGCGAAAGGATCAGAGGGAGGTGACATCGTGGTTAGTATTGAGCAATGGAGATCCAAGTCTGTCGTTGGCTGAAAACTGAAGTGAGCGGAGGGAAGACAACAAAAATCTGTCGAAACCGGTTTTCTAGCTATAAAATCAACGACTTGTTTTTCTGTCTAACTGTCCTTCCAGTGAACTTGTAATTAAGCTATACAAGCTATAAAAATAAAATTATTGAACAATAATTTTGGAATCATGAGAGCGCAAATTAGGCTATGAAAATCTTAGAAATGCAGACTAACACAAAAAAAGGGAGCAAATACAAGGGGCAACATTTTTTATGTTCGTGTGAGGGCCAAAGACCTGAGCTGCCGACCGTAGTGAGCGATGCGAGCGGAGAAAACTGCTCTGGCGTGCTACTCTTGCCTTGCCTTACTTTACATAAAGTTTGGACGCGAAAAAATACATATAACAATGCAATTAAGATTTCGCTTACCTAAATACTATTCAGCGCATGTCCCTTTGCTATAGAGCACCACCAAAATATGTTGGAAAAATAGGTCTCACGGAAATGTAAGAAGGACTAGAAATTACAAAGAAGCAAAAAGAAGCCTTCTTTCGGTTTTTGTTGGGAATTCTTTCTTTTGTGGGCTCAAATAAAATTATAGTGGCACTAGACAGAAGTAAAAAAATAAATTCAAAAAAAAACAATTTAAAACTGTTTAATTATCTGAATCAAAAACCTGGGAACATCATATAGTTTATAAATTTGCGAAGCAGATCGTCTAAAAAACTGTGAGAAAGTTTCAGGAGAAACGTGAACTAAAGCAATAAAGAGTTTCTCCTGATATTTAAACTTCTCTATTTTCATTATTTACTTTGAAAACTTTCTAAGCCTCTAAACTTTAGAACTCTATTAGCCGGATCTAGTTAAGAGAAAAGCTTTTGTCTGAAATAAAAGGATGTTGCAGGATTTCATAAACTGGGGTAATGGGACATTCCTAGAACACTTGTAAAGTATGTGGAATGCTTACACGTTCAATTTGAAAGCATCGGTGAGTTTTCACGTGCGCCGTTCCCAAATGTATACGTTTGTGTTGTCTTTTTGTTTTTTGTTCCTAATTTTATATATAGGTTAATTAAATTCAGCTTTGATTACAGTTTCTTGTAGCACAGTGGATTGATCATCTGCTTGGCAATACGGGGCTCGGGGTTCGATCCCTGCCACCGCAAGGTCGGGCGATAAGCTTGCTACATCCCTGTAAAAAAAGACCTAGCAACTGAAACTTCGATTTGATGCCCTATGCGCCAGCATTGGCTCTAGTGGATCTTTTTCCCTTTTTTTTATCATTACAGTAACCTGCGCAAGACCATCGAACATATTACTAGGACATATTAGCTAGGATATATTTTCTGGCTTTCATGGTCGAGGAGTCTTAAGACATTTTTCTTCAAGTTAAATTTCTTCAGTCTTCAAAGTAAAATTTTCTTGTTTGTAATCTTTCAGTGGTTCCCTTGGCGGTAACCTAAAGTTAGTTCGTCAGTCTCAGGCAAGGGCGTATCCAAGCATTTTTTTTTGGGGGGGGAAGCATTTTTTGGCAGGGGGGGGGGCTTCTATAAAGTAAAACTTTAAAAAATACATATTTTCTTTAACATGCATCGGTGTTGCGTTTTTATAAGTTGAACAAAGTTTGGGGAGGAATTCAAACCCGGTCCTCCACCTCTCTGGATATGACCTTTGTTTCTGGGCCTGTACCTTTGATATGGGGATTCATCCCCCCCCCCAGATCGTTTTATATGATCTGTAAAAACGTAACACATATGCATATAAACAATTTTTGATGCATTTTCAAAGTTTTTTTGTACCCCCCCCCCCTTCCAGGACAAAAATATTGGATACACTCTTGCTGATTACTGATGTCAGTGCTCAGGAAAATCAATAAAGTAGGTTAATGTAGATAGAATGATAGTACACCCATTTATAAAGGGTATAGGTGGGATAATTACAAGCTAAAACCGTTCTGCTAGAATTTCATTAATTATATAGATTAAATGAAACAATGAAAAAACGTTCGTTGGTGTACTAAATTCAAATTCATTTAATTCAAAAACAAGACATAGCTCTCGTGGGCAAAGCCCAAATATGATGTCTCTTAGTCATAAATAGCAAAATAAAGTTGTCTGATAAAACTTCGTCAGGATAAATAAACTA
The DNA here is from genome assembly GCA_027921565.1 of Artemia sinica. NCBI lineage: Eukaryota > Metazoa > Arthropoda > Branchiopoda > Anostraca > Artemiidae > Artemia > Artemia sinica. Next base: position 24,330,052 of record CM051260.1, read on the forward strand.
AAGGATAAAAACACTTGAGATTGAGAATAAAATTGTCTGATAAAACTTCGTCAGGATAAAATAAACTAAACAATAAAAACACTAGAGATCTAGAGATCATTGTAATATTTCACAAAGCTACTAGACCCTTCCCCCCTAGCACCAAAAACTTAAACATTTCGTTTGGCAAAATAGTATTGATAGTGAATATAAACGAGGCAAAAATCAGGATAAAATTTCTCAGAGGCTCCATCCTTGTACCGTAATAGAAAAACGTGTAAGACCTGAAAGTTTTTAATTTGATACGTCTTTCAAGGAGGACATGAAGCTCCTTATATAATTGGAAATATTCTCATTGCCTTTATTTTATTGAGTGGATTCCCTAGCGTCCCAAAATAAGCAAACTGCCGCTCGAATAATAGATCCCAAAGAGGATCTCCCTGGGTACCGAATATTCATTTTTATGAAAATTGTCTTGTTGAAATTCAAAAGGTTTTGATAAATTACCTAGATACTGACCTTTGCGCGGTGAAACGAAAGACAGTTTTTTTTTAACTTTATTTTAATTTGTTTTATTTGGTAAAACGTTCTGCATATTCATGCAAACAAATTATTATATACTATCGACTATCAAATTAAATTATAATGTGCTTCTTCAAATATTTTGCACTGACACTCATACTGAACATAATTTATTATAACTATTTTAAGCGTTTGTGGTGTCATTCATATGAAGAATGTTGGAGAAAGCCTCCAACTTCTGCAAGAGTCGGATCCGAGACGTTAAGATTAACACTCTTGTGCGCAACCAACTCAATTAAACAGGCTTGTATACTAATAAAGGAACCAAAACAGTAAGAAACGAATCTCACTTTGAAGTCGTTCTCTTGAAAAATGTTTTTTTCCAAAACTATGGGTAAAATGAATTTTCGTTTTTCTAAACGAAAAGTCGTGAGATTGTTTTTTTTTTTTTAACCGGAAAGTAAACATGGCCAAAATTACAATTATCTTAAAAAGATGTCAAAAGGCTCCTCCCCCATCCCAATGTGTTCAAAGCCCGCCTCTTTACACCTTCTCAAGAAGAATCCTTTTCCTAATCTTTTCTTAAGACATTCCCCCCCCCCCCAATTCTGGGACAACCTTCTTTTCATTTGGCCCTAGAAGGTTGGCCGACACACACGATCTTTGGAAATATTTCATCCTTCGTCCGCAGAACGTGTCCTATTCATCTGAACCTTCCTCTCATTGTAACCCTAGAAAGCGGGATTTAACCACACTTTCCGTACAGCTTACTGTTTGAGATATGGTCAGTCAGTCGGGTAACCAAAAGAATGTGTAGACAGTTCGGAGATCATAGAATAATATTGCGGAGTGCCAACGCTTCAGAACCATACTTGACCACTGTCATCACTGTAGCTTCCAATTTTCTAATGCTGGTTCGCAGATTTATCCTCCCAGTCTTTCAATTTTTTCAACTGTGAAAAAAATACCCTGGGCCTTAGTTATTCTAATTTTAACATCTTAACTGTACCCACTGCCTTTACTAACAGTACTACCTAGGTAAGTAAAGCTGTCTACTTGATCGATCATCTCATTGCCCAACAATCACGTCTTCCCCTTCATTTATTCCCCGTCTTAGCGACTTAGAAGTCAACAGGTTAGTTAATTCTACATTTTGTCTTCTAACACCATTCACGATAAAAAAAAAAACAAAAAAAAAACAACAACTGTTTTTCAGCAAACTCTGAATTCGTTATTCAACAACGCTTACATTTAAAAATGCTATCGTTATTTTACATGTGGGGAAAATTTTGCACGGTGGGGGAGGGTAATCGTCGGGGGAAGAGGGAATATCCCATATTGGAATGAATTTGATTGGTATATCTTGTTCAAAATCCTTGCATATGCAAGCAAAATAAACTAATTAGGTAATTTTTAAAAATGTAGGGTAAAGAGCAACTTTAATCAGTCTGAGATTAACTATATTGTGGAAAGCATGGCACTTGAAAAAAAAATCCATGTTAGTACTGATCGATTCGTTGCATTATCAATTTTTTAAAGTTTTAAATTCGATTCCCCAGTAAAGAGGAATTTTCCGTGATTGAAACGGCCCCTGTGGGGGGACTTACCCATAGAGAACTCTTCGCGGGGAGAGTTTCTGGAAGGAGAATGATCAAGCGGGAAACTTACCAGAAACATTTTTCAACCAATTTAATCTAAAAATACCGGCTTTATTAATACGCACGATAAATTTTTCGCTGAGAAATTTTGTGGGGGGGGGGATTTTCGTCTAAATTTCTTTTCTTTTCAGATTGCAGCAGCCTGCAACGGGTAAGCTAGTACATATCGTTATGTCATTACATATCATTAATATATATCATTATGCAAAAAGTAGGTACCAAAGTAAATCATATTAAATTTGTATACTGGACATTGAATAAGAGATTATTCAGTAAAAATATCGAGAAGTGAGAAGCTATATTAAATATTGTAAGAAAAAAACTTATGAATGAGAAAAATTAAATGTTTAAAAGGATGCAATGGTGTTTAAGATCTATGAAATCATAAAGTACCCGCTTCTTAGAAGAAGTTAAAACGTATGTTTATCCTTTTTTGGAGAAAATATTTACTTATAAGGGATAAAGAATGTATTGTTCTGCCTAAAATAAACAAACTTTAATAGTAAATTCTTTCCTTTTTTTCTTTTCCCCTTTGATGGAAGTTTAAAATTATAAAGCATCGTAGTGCTAATTAAACTTTTAATTTTTTTTAAAACTGAAAAATAAAACATTAAGATTGAACTTGTAAAAGTTAAAACGATTTGTTAGTTCCCCTCAATTTAAGTCAGAATTTCAGAAAAGAGAAATATAGTCAAATTACTATAGTGGAAAGCTACAATTGGTTTGATATCTTGATTTTGAACCGCTGTATTATCTGAGACATGTTTGAGCACTCAATAAAAAGTTATCCGGGAGCCTCAGCAACTGAACAGTAAACAAGTTCATTCTTCCTTATTCATCCGATGAAGTCTCAAACTTTCACTAATCCGGGAAGCCAAAACAACTTAATAAAAACGCTCAAAATTGTCTTGAACTGCGACGAAACTGCCTGCTTTTGAATGAAGTTTTTTTTTTTTATACTTGACAGGTTTTATGCATAACCTAATAAGTTAGATTTGAAAAAGAGTTTGGTCATTCTACCCAGTTCGGAACGTCTGTGGTATCAAGGAAAAGGATCTTTAGATTTGAAAGGTAGCTGAGAAAAACACATATGTTAGATAGAGTGGATGTAGATTGATGAGTTTGATATGCACAATTTGTTGGTAGTTTTCTGATGTTATTATTTTGTATCAACATTCCGAGTATTTTTAATTTAATCAATTAAAAAACTTGTTCCACAAAACACGTTTTTCAAAAAAAAGTAAAGAATTCCATTAAACCAAAATTTAACAAAAATATAACCAAATAATATATCAAGCATACAACTAGCACAAATCAGCATCAATAAATAAATGAAACCCAAAACGAACAGAAATTACAATGAAAAGCCTAGTCAAACTCAAAACAAGCAGAAATTAATATGAGTAGGGTTCAAAACCCCTATGCTTTCTAAAATCCAGAATATAATTTGCACTTTATTGAAAATAAATTCAAATGAATTACTGTAAAAAATGTGCATTGTCAGTTTAATATACATATACTGATAATTATTCCTTAAAATCTTAAGTAATTTTTAATTTCTTAAAGTTATAAAAGTGAAAACATTTAAAAGAATTTTTTTCAGTAAAATGCAAATTATATTCTGGCTTTATTATATTTTTATATTTTATATTTTTATCCTCAAAAACACAATTTCCAGATCTTTCTGATACGCTGAACAAAATGGCTGCATCAAAATTTTGATTGTAAGTGTTTGGGGAAATGATGGGCATGGAGGGGGGGGGGTGCATTTGCTCTCTGATCACTTTTGACTAATAAGAATGGCACTAGTCCTCTCAATTTCCAATCGAATGAGCCCTTTTTGAAGCTTTGATTACAAAAATTTCTATAAGAACCTTATATGCCCCAATGGCATAACTTAGGACCCATGTCCTGAGGGCTATGGGCGGAGTGCTGTCATCCTCAAAGATATAATTTTCAGACATTACAACTACGTTGAACAAAATGGCCATATCAAAATGTTGATCGGAAATGTATGGGGAAGTGATGGGCATGGGGTGGGGGGGATTCTCCCTCTGATTACTTTCGACTACTAAAAACGACAATAACCCTCTCAATTTCTAATCCAATGACCCATTTTTGAAGTTTTTACGACAACGCTTTCTATAAAAACATTATATGCTTGCAGGGCATAAATTAAAATCTTAGTCCTGAGGGCTGTGGGGGGGAGATTCATACTCAAAACATAACTTCCGGACCCTTTAACTACGTTGAATAAAATGGCTATATCAAAATGTTGATCGGAAGTGTTTGGGGAATGATGGACGTGGGGAGGGGGCATTTGCCCTCCAATCACTTTTGCCTATTAATAAGGGCATTAGCCATTACAATTCCCAATTGAATGAGCCCTTTGGAAGTGGAAGACCGTAAAAAATGTATGCACTACGGTCGCTGAAGAAAAGCTGGGGTTTAGAAAGAAACCAATGGAAAGGTGGATCTCCGACACCACCTGGAAGTTGATTGATGATCGTAAGGTACTTAAACAGACCTTACTGGCTGCTGCCACACGGCGTGCACTGTCAGCTTCTCTACAAGGAGAAGGATAAAGAAATTAAAAAAGAGTGCTATGAAGGATAAAAGACTTTTCCTCGAAAATAAAACTGTGCTAGCAGAGGAAGCTGCTAAAAAGGGTGATTCTAAAACTGTTAACCGGCTGACCAATGATAATTTCGGGAAACAGAGCAGCAGAATCACCCTGGTCAAAGACAAGAATGGAGTGATTTTATCAGATCCTCATAAAATTGACGAAATGTGGGCTGTCCACTTCGAAAAATTATTATATAGACCGAGACCTAGTGACCGAAAAAATGTACCTGATATTCCCTTTTTACAACTCGACATAAATAAAGACCCGCCAAGCTCTGCGGAGGTCATGTATGCGGCAAATAAGCTGAAAAACGGACGAGCTCCTAGCATAGACGAAATATCAGCAGAACTGCTAAAGTATTCAATAAGAACATACCTTTCTGTGTGGATGGCCCTTTTCACCAATATATGGAATATAGGAAAGGCTCCACATGAAAGGACCAAGGGGATATTGGTGAAAATCTTCAAAAAGGGAGACACAATGGTGTGCGATAATTGGAGAGGTATCAACCTTCTGCCAGTACCGTGTAAACTATTTGGCTTCCATTATATTTTACCGGATACGAGAGGCACTAGATACACATCTGCGAGAAGAGCAGCATGGTTTTAGAACCGGCAGATCGTGCTCTGACTTGATGTTTGTACTGAGAACGCTTGTCGAGGAATCAAAAGAGTGGAAGAACAAGTTATTTCTACTATTTATTGACATCGAAAAGGCGTTTGACTCAGTTGACTGAAAAGGCTTGTGGAGAGTCCTTAAGTATTATGGGGTGCCAGAAAAACTAGCGAGCATGATAATATCCCTATACGAAGAGAACGAGTGCTGCGTTAAGACCGAGAATGGCACAAACAGATTTTTCAAGATAATATCTGGTGTGCGGCAGGGACGCGTACTTTTCTCATTTCTTCTTGTAATTATAATGGACTATATATTAAGACGAAACTCTGGATATGGTGTAAAAGTAAGAAGGAAGCAACTCTGTGATCTGGATTTTGCGGATGACGTAGTCTTGCTGTAAGATTCTAAACAGAGGTACAGCAGCTTCTTGACGCAATTACAGAAAATGCAGAAAATGTCGGGTTAATCCTCAGCGTTGAAAAATCAAAGAGCATGTCCATCACAAGCTCACCGCTTGTTCTGCATCACAAGAATAGAAGTCTAGAACAAGTGAAGGACTTCAAATACCTGGGTAGCTGGATCGATTGCGATGGTGAAATAATGACTGAGATTAAACGCAGGATCGGGCAGTCAACTGGGGTTTTCAGTAGACTTAAGCCAATTCGGAGAAGCAGCAAATATTCCTTGCGACTGAAGCTACGTCTCTTCAGTTGCAATGTGTTATCCATACTCCTCTATGCTAGTGAGTGCCGGGAAATGAATCAGCAGCTCGAAAAGAGAATTTTTGCATTCGAAAATATGTGCCTGAGAAGGATTTTAATCATAAGATGGCAACAGAGAGTCAGTAACTTTGGAATCCGGAATACAACGGGACAGCCTCTCACTACAGCGGTTCTGAGGAAGAAGAGGTGGTCATATTTAGGCCATGTACTCCGAATAAAAGAAGGCCGCCTTCCTCGGACAGCGTACAACTGGAAACCTGACGGCAGTAGAAGACAAGGTCGTCCAAAGAACATTTTGTGGCGAATTTTTTATCGAGATCTGAGGACGGCTGAGACCTCGTTAATACCTGAATGGGAAGATGTCACCGCTGCAGCATTGCTTCGGGAAGAGTGGAGAGGTTTTGTCGACGCCCTATGCGCCACCAATGGCACAGGAGGAACTAAGTTCTAAGTAAGTAAGTTTTTGAAGTTTCTACGACAACGCATTCTATAAAAACCTTATATGTCCAGAGTGCATAACTTACAACCCTTGCCCTGACGGTTGGGGGGTGGGGGGTGGTTCATCCTGAAAGACCCAATTTCCAGAACTTTAAACTACATTGAACAAAGTGGTTATCTAAATATTTTGATTGGATGTGTTTGGGGAAATGGTGGGCGTGAGAGGGAGGTTTGTTGCCCTTCAATCACTTTTGACTATGAAAAAGAGCACTAGCTCTCTCAATATCCAATCGAGTGAGCCCTTTTTTTATGTTTCAACAACACCGCTTTCTGTAAAAACCTTTATCCAAAGGGCTGTGGGGGTTGTCATCCTTAAAGTCCTAATTTATTTAAAATGGTGGGCGTGAGAGGGGGGTTAATTGCCCTCCAATCACTTTCGGCTATTAAAAAGGGCACCAGTCCTTTCACTTTCCATTTGAATAAGCCCTTTTTGAAGATTCTACTACAACGCTTTCTATAAAAGCATTATATGCCCCAAGAGCACAACTTACAACCCTTGCCCAGACGGGTGTAGGGTGTTTGTCATCCTCAAAGATATAATTTTCAGAACATTCAACTACGTTGAACAAAATGGCTATCTCAAAATTATGACTGAATGTGTTTGGGAAAATGGTGGGCGTGAGAGGGGGGTAGCTGCCCTCCAATCACTCTCGACTATTAAAAAGGGCAATAGCCCTTTCAATTTCCAATCAAATGAGCCCTTTTTGAAGTTTCTACAACAAATCTCTCTATAAAAGCCTTATCTGCCCCCATGGCATATCCTACAACCCTTGCCCTGAGGGCTTTGAGGGGTCATCATCCTCAAAGACCTAATTTTCAAAACTTTCAACTGTGTTGAACAAAATGGATATCTAAAATTTTTGATTGGATGTGTTTTGGGAAATGATGGGCGTGAGAGGGGGGTTAGTTGCCCTCCAATCACTTTGGACTATTAATTAGGGCACCAGCCCTTTGAATTTCCAATTGGATAAGCCCTTTTTGAAGTTTCTACGATAACAAATGAAACTAATAGAGGAAAGAAAATAACAAAATGAAAAATAAAATAAAAAAGGTGAAAAAACGAGGATTTTGTCAGCCAGTGGCGAAAATGTCTTAAAATGTATTCTACGACAACGCTTTCAATAAAAAGTTTATATGCCCCCAGGGCATAAACTACAACCCTAGCCCAGAGGACTGTGGGGGAAGTGTTCTCCTCAACGACATAATTTCTATATCTCCCAACTACGTTGAACAAAATGGCTTTCTCAAAATTTTGATTGGATGTGTTTGGTTAAATGGTGGGCGTGGAAGGGGTGTTAGTTGCCTTCCATTCACTTTTGACTATTAAAAAGGGCAAAAGCCCTTCCAATTTCCAATCGAATGAGCCCTTTTCCACGTTTCTACGATATCTCCTGCGATATAAAGTGCCCTGGTTTTAAACCAACAACAGAAAATAAATAAATAATGCATTGTTCCAACATAATTCTTTACTTAGGCAGTGCTATTGCGCTGCCTATGATAATATAACCACATATATATATATATATATATATATATATATATATATATATATATATATATATATATATATATATATATATATATATATATATATATATATATATATATATATATATATATATATATATATATATATATATATATAATATATATATATATATATATATATATATATATATATATATATATATATATATATGTATATATATATATATATATATATATATATATATATATATATATATATATATATATATATATTGAATACTTTAATTCATTGTTTAATGTCATTGCTTTTGAATTTTTGTTTATTTTTTACATATTTATTTATGTTATTGTCTATTTGTGCGGATATACCTTGGCTGAGCTAAAATTTTAATTTGTCAAGCAATGGGAAACTTTTGAAAATACTCAGCACCTGAATCTTGCTATTTAGGTTAGGATGTTTCCTTCGACACAGTTCATGAAGTTTTTTTTTTCGTCTTTTCTATTCCTTTCTTGTTTCCTCACAAATTCAGGTTAATCGTGATTATAAAACCGTTCAACAATTGCTGAAGAACTTTATCCTATGGAACAACAAAAGAGTTATATAGGCGTAGCACGCTGGTTTACATAAGCTGCCTAAGAATCTGCACTTGTTTCTTATTGGCGGATTGCTTTTATTTGACCAATCATAGGGCATACCATATACTGAAGTATCTTGCTTTACGGAATGGCAATATGAAACCACAATACAGGGAAGGTGAAATATATTATCTGCGCATGTGTTTTCATTTCAATGATTCTTGTCCTTGAAAATTTTATTTCACTGGAGCCGTGCGCTTTAGTAAATATTATTTAATATATTTTTGATGGCAAAGTTCTTGGAATGGTCCTCACAGTAACCAAACCATTGACGGGGCAAAATGATTAATGATATTAACTACTGAAAGGTCATCAGTTTAAAATTTTACTGTAATTTTAATATTTATTTTCAATATTAAGTACAAAATAAACTATTTGTTATATAATTCATTTTCAGTATAGCGCCAATGACGCAGTAGGTTTTAGACTTTTACAGTGAGAGAAGAAGGCAATGCCCAAACTCTTGTTTGTAGTTATTTTTGTTCGTTTCAAGCATGATTTACATATTCAATTTAAGTTTCACTCGTTTTAAGATTTATTTCTTCATTTATATTAATAACTATTGTATGTTTGTTTGCATGGATTGTTTATTTAATTTCTGTTCAATTTGGGTTTCATTTATAGTTCAGTAGCAAAATATTTTTTTTCGTTTTAAGCTTGATTTGTATATTAAATTTAAGCATTACTCACTTTAATATTTAATTATTCCTTTATATTATTACTTGTTGCATTTTTTTTCTATGATTGTTTATTTAATTTCTGTTCGCTTTGGGTTTCATTTTTTCTCTAATAGTAATTTCTAGTCGCTTTGGGTTGGAATTTTAATAGGTATTTCTATCTGCTCATCTTGAGTTTAAAATGGCCTTTACTTTTCTTTGAAAGACTTCTTTTACGGAAAGTTTTTTTAAATTAATTTTGTTCGTTTTTTATTACAAAAAGTTTCAAGTTTTTAAAAATTCCTTATTTCAAAATCATGTTCATCAAAGTATCAAAACTAGCATCAAAGTAACAATACCAAAGTAAAAATAACAAAGTAAAGAAAGCATCAAAGTAAACAAGGTGTCAAAGTAACAATAAACAACTTGCATAACTTACAGACCTTACACCGTAAATCGAAGTTGCCACGTAAATCACTAAATCCAAGTACTAAAGTAAACAAAGTGCCAAAGTTACAATAAGCAAGTTCCGTAACTCAGAGCAATTTCCCCGCGCTCTGGGGGGGGGGGTGGTATGTTGATTCCAAAGTTTTTGTTATCTGACCGTTAAACTACTTCAGACAAACTGGCAATCTAAAAATTTTGATCGGATGCATTTGAAAAAAAACAATGTTGGTGTGGGGGAGGGGTAGATGCCCTCTGATCCCTTTTGGGTCATAAAAAGTAAACACGAACTTTCAGTTTCCAATCAAATGAACCCCTTTTGAAGTTCATGCGACCTCTCCTTCCATAAAAACATTATATATCCCGGGGCATAACATAAAAAACTTGGCACTAGGCTCTGGGGGTTTGCACCAACCTCGAAGTTTTTATTTACTGATGTTTGAACTATTTTTAAGAAAATGGCTATCTCAAACTTTTTATCGGATGGGTTTGGGGGGAAACGGCGTGGGGGGGGGGGCTAATTACCCTTCGATCTCTTTCGACTCTATAAAAGTGAACTAGAGCATTCAATTTTAAATCAAATGAGCCATCTCTGAAGTTATACGAGCATTCCTTCTATTAGAACCATATATGCCCCCAGGGCATAACTTACAACGCCTGTCCCCGGGCCCTGGGGGGGGGGGCTGTGTCGACCCAGGAGTTTTAATATTCGATGTTTGAACTATTTTTAAAAAATGACCATATCAAAATTGTTATCAGATGGGGCTGGGGAAAAAGGCGAGGGGGGGGGGGGTAGTTGCCCTCCGATCTCTTTTGACTCTGAAAAAGTGAACTAGAACTTTCAATTTCCAAATGAGCCCTTTCTGAAGTTGATACGCCCATTCCTTTTATAAGAACCATAGTTGCCGCTATGGCATAACTTACAACTCCTGCCCAGGGGCCCTAGGGGGTTGTGTTGACAATGGATTTTTTTGTTATCAGAACTTTGAACAATTTTTGACAAAATGACTATATCAAAAGTTTGATCTGATGCATTTGGGGAAAAAAGGCGTGGGAAGACAAGGCTAACTGCCCTCAAATCACTTTTGATTCTTAAAAAGTGAATTAGAACTTCTAATTTTCAATCAAATGAGCACTCTCTGAAGTTTGTACGAGCATCCCTTCCATAAGAATCATATATTCCTCGAGAGCATAACTTACAACGCCTGCCCCTGGGGGTTTGTGTCGACACTGGAGTGTTGATTATCAGATATTTAAACTATTTTAAAAAAAATGTATATCTCAAAATTTCTATCGGATGAGTTTGGGGGAAAAGGATGTGGGGGAGGGGGGGGGGGGCAAATTGCCCTTGGATCTCTTTGGATTCTTAAAAAGTGAACTAGAAATTTGAATTTACAATCAAATGAGCTCTCTCCGAAGTTTATACGAGCATCCCTCCCATAAAAACCACTTGTGCCCCCAGGGCTTATCTTAAAAAACTTTTCCCGGGCCCTGCATCTACACCAGAGTTTTTGTTATTTGACCTTTTAACTATTTTTAACAAAATGGCTATCTCACAAATTTTTACCTGATTTATTTGGGAAAAAACGCACGTAGAGGGGGGAAGGGGTAGTTGCCCTCCGATCTCTTTTGACTCTTAAAAAGTGAACAAGAACTTTCACACAATTTAGCCCTCTCTGGAGTATAAACGAGAATCCCTTTCATACTAACCTTATCAGCCCCCAGGGCATAACTTACAACGCCTTCCCCCGGGCTCTGGGGGGTCGCATCGACACCAGAGTTTTGTTATCCAACCTTTTAACTATTTTTAACAAAATCGCTGTATAAAATATTTTATTTCATGCATTTGGGGAAAAAAGGGCGTGGAAAGGGGGAGTTAATGTCCGATCTCTTTTGACTCTTAAAAAGTGAACTAGAACTTTCACATTCCAATCAAATGAGCCCTCTCTGAATTTTATACGAGCATCCCTTCCATAAGAGCCATATACACCCCATGACAAAACTTACAACACCTGCCCCTAGGCCCTGGGGGGTTGTGTCGACACAGAAAATTTTCTTATCTGAGCCTTGAACAATTTTTAACAAAATGGTGATCTCAAAATTTCTTGTCTGATGCATTTGGAGGGGGTGGGTAAAAGGCGTGGGGGGAGGCTAGCTGCTCTCCGATAACTTTAGACTTCAAAAGTGAACTGTAACTTTCAATTTCCAATCAAATGAGCACTCTCTGTAGTTTATACGAGCATCCCTTCCATAGGAACCATATATGCCCCAGGGCATAACTTACAACACCTGCCCCCGCTCCCTGGGGGTTTGTGTTGATACCGGAGTTTTTGTTACCTGATATGTGAACTATTTAAAAAATAATGGCTATCTAAAAATTTTTATCGGATGGGCTCGCGGAAAAAGGGCTTGGGGGCGGGTTAGTGGCCCCTAGATCTCTTTAATTCTTAAAAAGTAAACTAGAAATTACAATTTCCAATCAAATGAGCCCTCTCTGAAGTTTATGCGAGCATTCCTTCCATAAGAGCCATATATGCCCCCAGGGTATAACTTACAACGACTGCCCCTGGGCCCTGGGGGGGGTGTCGACACCAGAGTTTTGTTATCTGACCTTTTAACTATTTTTAGCAAAATAGCTATCTCAAAAATTTTACCTGATACATTCTGCAGAAAGGGCGTGAGTCGGGGCTAATTACCCTCCAACCTGTTTTGAGTCTTAAAAAGTCAACAAGAACTATCACCGTCTCTGAAGCCGTCTCTGAAGTATTTACGAGTATCCCTTCCATAAGATCTATATATCTCCCACGGCATAACTTACAACGCCTGCCCCGGGCCCTGGGGGGTTTTTCGATACCAGAGTTTTTGTTATCTAACCTTTTAACTATTTTCAACAAGATGTCTATCTCAAAATGTTTATTTGATGCATTTGGGGAAAAAGGCGTGGGGGGGGGGGGTTCTAGTTGCCCTTCGATCTCTTTTAACCCTTAAAAAGTGAATAAGAACTTTCACTTTCCAAACAAATGAGCCCTCTCTGAAGTTTATAAGAGCATCCCTTCCATAAGAACCATATATACCCCCAGGGTATAACTTACAACGGCTGTCCCCGAACCCTGGTGGGTTGTGTCGACACAGGAAATTTTGTTATCTGAACCTTGAAATATTATTAACAAACTGGCTATCTCAAAATTTGTATCTGATACATTTGGGGGGAAAGGGTGTGGGGGCGCTAGCTGCCCTTCGATCACTTTTGATTCTTAAAAAGTGAACTACAACTTTCAATTTCCAATCAAATGAGCCCTCTATGAAATTTATACGAGCATCCCTTTCATAAGAGCCATATATGCCCCCAGGGCATAGCTTACAACCCCTGCCCCTGGGCCCTGTGCGCCTGTGTCGATACTGGAGTTTTTGTTATCTGAACTATGAACTATTTTTAACAAAATGTCTATCTCAAAACTTCTATCTGATGTATTTGGGGGAAAGGGCGGGGAGGGCTAGCTCCCCTCCAATCACTTTTGACTTATAAAAAGTGAACAAGAACCTTCAATTTCCAATCAAATGAACCCTCTTTGAAGTTCATACGAGCATTCCTCTCATAAGAACCTTATAGGCTCCCAGAGCATAACTTACAACGCCTGCCCTCGGGTCCTGGGGGGGGGGGGGTTGTCGACAACGAAGTTTCTATTTTAACAAAATGGTTATTTCAAAATTTTTATCTGATGCAGTTTGGAAAAAGGGCGTGAGGGGGGAGAACTATTTGCCCTCCGATCTCTTCTGACTCTAAAAAAGTGAACTAGAACTTTCAATTTCTAATCAAATGAGCCCTCTCTGAAATTTTCACGAGTATCCCTTCTATAAGAACCATATTCGCCCCCAGGACATAACTTACAACGTCTACCCCTGGGCCCTGTGGGCTTGTGTCGAACCCGGAGTTTTTGTTATATGATTTTTGAACTATTTTTAACAAAATAACTTCCTAAAATTTTTTATTGGATGTATTTGGGAATAAAAGAGGGTGGGGGACTAGTTACCCTCCGATCACTTTCGAATTTTAAAAGAGGCACTAGAACTCTCGATTTCCAATTGAATGAGCCCCCTTTGAAGTTTATACGACGATCCCTTCCATATGAAGTGCCTCTGGGGAAAAAAAATAATAATATAACATTAGAGCCGTATAGAAAGCAGGTCGTCCTCGTCTGGGGTGGGATGACGTCATAAAGAAAGATTTAAAGGAAATGGGAACTTCTTGGGAGGGTGTAAAAAGGGAGGCTTTGAATAGATTGAAATGGAGGAGGAGCATGCGTAGCAGTGTTGGCCTCAGGTGGCTTGGTGCTGCTGTGAGTTGTTAGTAGTAGTAGTAGTACTAGTAGCCGTATGGCCTTTACTATAGGCAACGCTATAGTGTTGCCTCTGATAAGGAAAAAAAGCATTGGGTAATTAGGACATCAAAAGTAGTAACTGATTAGTTATAAGATACATCATAACCAACCCTAACTTTAATTTTTAATTTTAAGAATCGTTAGTTCTTCCGATTAGCGAAAGAAATCTTTTTTAACTTTATTTGGAGATGAAGTCATACGTTAAATTCGTATTTCTATTTTGTAAAGATTGCATCTGTAGCCTAGATTTTGTTCTTGGAGGGCTTCAGACTTTTCGAAGGAATAGAGAAGACGAATATTTTATATAATATTTTTATATATTTTTTATTATATTTTTTTTATTATATTATATATTTTTATATTTTTTATTTTATATAATATTTTTATATATTTTTTATTATATTTTTTTTATTATATTATATATTTTTATATATTTTATTTTATATAATATTTTATATAATAGATAAACACACAGTACACATTTGTGTGGAATATTTCACATTCAGGGGGTTCTAACCTCATAGGTCAGCTCCTGGTTGCACCATGAATTAAGCAGCCTAAGTAACTCTCTTTAAACTGGGCTTATTTTTGCTACAAAATGGCTGCAGCTTTCAACCGCACTAATTTTTAAGGATGTGTAACAAGATCTGCTTCATTTGTTCATGTGTAGCAATTTATCTTAAAGTATATCAATTTACAAACTTTTTTTTTTAATTTTGTAAATACCACTGATTTCTTTTATCTTCTGCAGAAGCCTTTTACAACCCCTTACAGGTCTGGTTTAGATTTTCTTTCAAGAACCTACGATTTTATTTTAACCTGTTCTTTTAAAAAATTCAGTAGCCTACATTTTTTAACTTTCATTTAAATACTGAAATCCGATTTAAGATTGTGCTATTTAATTATTTTTGCATTAAAAACTCTTTCATAATACTCCCCGCGTCAGTTTTTAGTTAACAGCATGTCTTATGCACACAATTCTCTTCCTTAAGGGGGATCTTGAGGGGGATTTGAGGGGGATTTTATACTCGTTTTTTAGGGCGAGGAAAACGATAGCCGTGGCTTTTGACCACCTTTTTTATTTTCTGAAATGGGGTGTCCCCCTAATTAAAAGCTTAAACAGAAGGAATCCAATTTAATTTTCAAGAATATTTAATTTTCGATTATTATTTAATCTTAATTTTCAGTTTAACAATTTAATTTTATTTTTTGAATTTTGATATTTAATAAAAATTTTAATTTAATTAATTATTATTACAATTTAATTTTTGATTCTCATGTAGTAGAAACAAAATATAAATTACTTTCCTAACCCTATTAAGAAGGTTAGATAACGAGGGTTCAATCCTAATAAGTAATTCATGAGCCTGAGAGCAAAGCCATTATGTCGGCTAAGTAGGATGTCTTCATTCCAAAGGCTTACAAATTACTCTAAAGTGCGCATTTTTTTACCTAAGTATTCCTGTGGGAAAAATAACTGATGATTTGCAGAGCCCTCATTATAACCAATAGCAAAAACAACAGCAAGGCTATTATGGAAGAGGCAAGCACGTGGGGATACTGTTTTGGATTGAAGAATTTGGAAGTGAATACATTTTTGGAAATTAAAACAAAAGGTGAACAATATGAAAAATGTGTCAACTAGTCCGAGATAAATATTTCAGGTGAGCCCAGACCCAACGGCAACTCCCTAAGAAAGTTTCTATAAAGGAAGCTCAAGTCAGGAGTTTTTTTTTTATTCCCATGACACAATTTAGAATCATCTGTTGACGAACCAGAGCCGTAAGAATCGTTTCGGTACCATTGAAAAGAAAAATACTTAACGAGTTTTGCATTATGTTTTTATAAACTGAGTTCTTAAGGCAAGCAGCAAAACCTTAATATTGTGTTTACAACTTATATTGATTAAACAGAAGCACAGGATCGCCAATTGGAGCAACTCTTCCCTAGGTTCTAATTTTTTTTTTTTTATATTCTTGTTGTTTTTTCAGGTATTTTCATTGAAAAATCGTAAAAAAAACAAACTTACCCCTCCCCAATTCATTTTTATGAATTGATGCCACTGCTGAAGCGTCCTTTTTGCTTAAATGTTAACAAAGAAGATCTGCGAAAAAAAATTCAGGCTTTTCACCATTTTTTGTACAGTATATTGATTTCGTCGTAAGTTTATTTACGATCAGATTTAGCTAACGCCAAGGTTTGGCTAACGCTGAGAATTATCTAACGCTTATACTTAGCCCACGCTATACATAGTCATCATCGGATTTAGCTCAATTCTGGAGTAGCTAGCTATATAATTTATCTGATTTTCATTCTGAATTAAATTAAAAACAAATTCTTTCTACTAAAATTAAGGAGAAGCATAAAAACTTAAAGTGAACAGGAATTATTCCGGATATTAGGGGGACTGTCCCCTCCTCAATACCCCTCTCTTCGCGCAAAACTTTTTTAAGTACTTTTGAAAAAGGTTCTGATTCTAATTACACTACATGGCCTTTTATGTTTCAGGAATGGTTCTGAAAGAACTGGGACAAAAGATAAAACTTTAATGTAAAGTTTGGGGTATGAAGGAGGGAGCCGCCCTCCTCATATACGGAATAATTTCTGTTCGTTTTGATTTTTAATGCTGCTCCTTGCTTTCAGTAGAAAAAACTTGTTTTTTATTTAATCTCTAATCGTTTTTGAAGTAATCCCAGGAAATCCCCTTCCCTGGAAAATCCCATCCCCCCACAAAAAAATCCTTCATGAAAAGTTCATCTCACTTAAAATGCTTCCCCTGGAAAACTTCAGGACAATTCCATCCTCACTGCGAATTCCCCCTCAGAAAGAATGTTTATTTAATTTCTGATAGTTTTTCAGATCCTGGTGAAATTCTACCCCTCCCCCGCTCCTCAATGAAAAGTTTCTCCCGCGGAAAATTATCTCATGAATAATTTCTCTTGGTGGTAATTCCCCCATGGAGAATTCCTCCTATGGGAAATCCCCCCTCTACGTGAAATTCCCGGGGGAATTCAAATTCCACTGAAAATTTCCCCAGACAATTCTCACAGTGTATCTCTACTTTTAAAGTTGGATCACCAATGAGAAAGAAAGACCAATAAAGCGAATTTTGAATATGAATTCTGGCAAGTCCTCCGTATAAAATATCCCCTGAAAAATTCAACCCCCGAAAACTTAAATACCAATGGTAAATTTTCCCTGAAGAAAACCCATCCCCAGAAAATACACCCCCTGAAAAATTTCTGTATACTTCCTAATAAAAAATATTATATGTAAACAATGGGCAAATTTCATGACTTGCGGCCCTTCCCCTGAGAGCTCTGGGGGGAAGTGTCATCCCTCAAAAATATAGTTATTGGACCTCTAAACTATACTGAACAAAATAGCTATCTCAAAATTTTGATCAGACGACTTTGAAGAAAAACTGGCGTCGAAGGGTGGCTAGTTGACCTTCAACTTTTTCGATCACTTAAAAGAGCACTAGAATTTCTAATTTCCGTTGAAATGAGCCCTCTCCCAATCTTCTACGACTATGCATTCGATACGATCACCCATAGGAAGGATAAAGAAAAGAAATAATAATAACAAAAAATGAAACACACATCCGTGATCTTTCTTGTAGGAAAAAATACAAAATACCCCATTTTTAAAGATGAGAGCTGGAAAAATCTACAGTAGGGTTCTCCGATACGCTGAATAGAATTAATTCATTGACTTTTGAGAAATATTTCCCCCTTTTCGAAAATCAGGCAAACCTTCTCAGGCTCTTAGCTTTTGATGGATAACATTAAACTTAAGGAATTGTATATATTTGGAATCAGCATATGAAGTCGATTCTTTGGCGCTATGTAGGTACAAAAGCGTTTTTTTAATATTGTTATTTTTCTTTTTTTAGTATTTAGTAAATCTTTCAGGACGTAAGAGTTGATCTGTTCTCATTTTGTTATAATGTAAATACTAATAACTCATACTTTTACACTAATTAAATGAAAAAAAAAAGTTTTTTCAACTGAAAGTAAGGAGCAACATTAAAACTTAAAACGAACAGAAATTATTACGCATATGAGGGGGGTCTCCCGCTCCTCAATATCTCGCTGTTTAAGCTTAAGTTTTTTTCTTAGAACTTTTAAAAGAGCTTATTATTCTAATTAAACGGCCTTTTTGATTCAGGAGTCATTCATAAATAAAATGACCGTCAGCTCTTTACGCTAAAGTTTGATTTTTGTTCCAACTCTTTAAGAATGACTCCTGAATCCCAAAGAGCGTTTAGTTAGAATAAATAGCTCTTTTGAAAGTACTAAGAAAACTTTAGCGTAAAGAGCAAGATATTGACGAGGGGGCGAATCCCCTCATGTACGTAATAATTCCTTTTCGTTTCAAGCTTTTATGTTGCTCTTACTGTCAGTTGAAAAAACTTGTTTTTTTATTCAATTTTTGATGTTTTGTATTAATACTGGGAAATCCGGCGCACCCTTCATGTAAAATTCCCTCCCCCATGAAAAAATTCTCCATGGAAAGATACTCCCACGTAAACCCCTCCCCCCTACCAGAAAAAAAACCCTTGAAAACGTCTGTATACGTCCCGATAACCAACACTTGTATGTAAACAAGGGGCAAAGTTCACAACTTTCAGCCCTTCTCCTGGAGACTGTGGGGCATTAAGTCATCCTCAAAGGCACATCTATTAGATTTTTCGACTATGCTGAACAAAATGGTCGTCTCAAAATTTTGATCGTGAGACCTTAGGAAAAATGAGTGTGGGAGGGGGCCTAGTTCCCTTCCACCTTTTTTAGGTCATTTAAAAAGAGAACTAGAACTTTTAATTTCCGTTCGAATGAGCCCTCCTGTGATATTCCAGGACCGCTGGGTCGATACGATCACCCCTGGGAAAAAAAAACAACAAAAAACAAAATAAAATAAACATCTGATGATGTGATGGTGTGATTTTCATTAACATTGTACGATTTTTTTTTTTTTTTTGAGTGTTTTCCCCTTTTTCCGAAAATAAGGTAAATTTTTCAGGCTCGTAGCTTTTGATGGGTATAACTAAGCTTGATGAAACTTATATATTTGAAATCAGCTACAAAATCCAATTCTTTTGGTATATCTATTGGTATCAAAATTCTGTTTTTTAGAGTTTCGATTACTATTAAGCCGGGTCGGTCCTTACTTATAATTCGTTACCACGAACTGTTTCTCAAAATATAAGTTGTAAAACTTGAAGCAGAGGCCACGCCCATACCTATTTCAAATAACCAATAGCCACAGATTTACATGAATATGGTGACTATGGTGAAAAAAGGAAGAGATTTTCTTTGAAGAACCTTTTTTCAATTATGCTTTGGATTTACATGTACCATAGTCGTGACCTAAGGACCGTAATATACGTGTTTAGAAGGTGCTTTTCAATTAGTACAAAAACTATATCCAATTGAAAAAAATACAATTTCAGGTTTTCTAATAATTTTGGTTGAACAAGTCCTCTCACTCTTTTTCTCTCATTCTCTTTCACTTTCTCTCTTTCTTTCTTTTCTTCCATCTCTCTGTCTCTTCCTTTACTTTTCATAACTCTCACGTTTTGCACAAGTTGGAAAATTGTCCAACAACATACTTTTTTCTCTTCGAAATTCCGGACCTTTATGTTTGGCATCATAAATATCAGCAAAGAAATGGAAAAATAATTTATCTTTCTTGTATATAATAAATAAAAAAACAAGTTTTTTTTAAAACTGAAAGTAAGGAGCGCCAATAAAACTTAAAACGAACAGAAATTATTCCGTATATGAAAGGGGCTGTCCCCTCCTCAACCCCTCACTCTTTACGCTAAAGTTTGACTCTGTCTCACAACTTTATTTTTTTAAACAATAAAAACTTTATTGTAAAGAGCGAGGTGTTGAGGCAAGGCCGTATCCAGGGGGGGGGGTTATCCGGTTTGAACCCCCCCCCACGAGATTTTTGACCGAGTCGAAAATAAGTGGAAAATTAGTAAAACCTAGGTAAAAATCAGAAAAATTAGTCGAAAACTGAGTCAAAAATTAGTAACCCCCCCCCCCGAAAAAGTCAAAAATTAGTAACCCCCCCCCCCCCCCGAAAAAAAATTCTGGATCCGCCCTTGCGTTGAGGAGAGGACAGCCCCTTTCATATACGGAATAATTTCTATTCGTTCTAAGTTTTAATGTCACTCCTTACTTTCAGTTAAAAAGACTTGTTCTTTTTATTTAATTTCTGAACGTTTTTGAGTTAATGCAGCTTTTATTTTGGCTTACCGTACATGAATAAGTAAAACAAAATTTGCATACTAATTTTAATTTTTTTTGCTAAATGGCTTTCTTGAAATTTTGTTCTGACGTAATTTACGAATTATCTTACGTAACGATGCTAAAGTTCAAATTTTGTTTGAATCAAAAACCCCTGAATCACAAAGGCCGTTTAATTGGAATAGATAGCTCTTTTGAAAGTACTAAAAAAAACATAGCACAAAGAGCAAGTTATTGACTAGGGGGTGAACCACCTCATATACGTAAAAATTTCTGTTCGTTTTAAGTTTTAATGTTGCTTCTTACTTTCAGTAATTCCGTAATATAGTTAATTTAATTTCTGATCGTTTTTTAAATAATGTTGGGAAATCCGGCGCCCCCTACATGGAAATTTCCCTTACCCCAAGAAAACATCCTCCATGGAACGATTCTCCCACGTAACCCCCTCCTCCAACCCTCCCCCCCCCCACCACCAGAAAAAAATCCTTCCTGAAAACGTCTGTATATTTCCCAATAACCAATATTATATGTAAACAATGGGCAAAGTTCATAACTTGCAGCCCTTCCCCCGGGGACTGTGGGGGATTAAGTCATCCTCAAAGACATATTTTTGGATTAAGTCATCCTCAAAGACATTTTTGACTATTCTTAATAAAATGGCTATCTCACAATTTTAATTGGGTGACTTTGGGAAAAAATGAGCGTGGGAGTGGGCCAAGTTGCCCTCCAATTTGTATGGTCACTTAAAAAGGCGCTAGAACTGTTAATTTCCGTGGAAATGAGCCCTATTACGATATTCTAGGACTACTGGATCGATACGATCACCCCTGGAAAAAAAAAAAAAAAAAAAAAAAAAAAAAAAAAAAAAAAACAAAAAAAAAAAAAAACACGGATCCGTGTCTGACAAAAAATACAAATTCCACATTTTTGCAGATAGGAGCTTGAAACTTCTACAGTAGGGTTTTTTGATACGCTGAATCCGAAGGTGTGATCAAACAGTTCGTGGTAACGAACTGTAAGTAAGGAGCGACGCAGCTCAATGGTAACCGAAACTTTAAAATACAGAATTTTGATAAAAATAGATAATTCACAAGAATCAAATTTTAATGCTCATTTCAAATATATAAGTTGTATCAAGTTTAGTCTTTCCCATCAGAAGTTACGCGCTTGAGAACATTTGGCTGATTTCAGAAAAAAGGGGGAAAGACCCCCTAAAATTTATAGAACCTTAATGAAAATCACGCCATCATATTCAGCGTATCAGATAACCCTGCTGTAGAGGTTTCAAGCACCTATCTACAAAAATGTGGAATTTTGCATTTTTTGCCAGAAGAAAGATCACGGATGCGTGTTTGTTTGTTGTTTTTTTTTTTTTTCCCAGGGGTGATCGTATCGACCCAGTGGTCCTAGAATATTATAGGAGGGCTCATTGGAACGTAAATTAGAAGTTCTAGTGCCCTTTTTAAGTGACCAAAAAAATGGAGGGCAACTAGGCCCCCTCCCACGCTCATTTTTTTCCCAAAGTCACCCGATCAAAATTTTGAGATAGCCATTTGTATCAAGTTTAGTCTTTCCCATCAGAAGTTACGCGCTTGAGAACATTTGGCTGATTTCAGAAAAAAGGGGAAAGACCCCCTAAAATTTATAGAACCTTAATGAAAATCACGCCATCACATTCAGCGTATCAGATAACCCTGCTGTAGAGGTTTCAAGCACCTATCTACAAAAATGTGGAATTTTGCATTTTTTGCCAGAAGAAAGATCACGGGTGCGTGTTTATTTGTTGTTTTTTTTTTCCCCAGGGGTGATCGTATCGACCCAGTGGTCCTAGAATATTATAGGAGGGCTCATTGGAACGTAAATTAGAAGTTCTAGTGCCCTTTTTAAGTGACCAAAAAAATGGTGGGCAACTAGGCCCCCTCCCACGCTCATTTTTTCCCAAAGTCACCCGATCAAAATTTTGAGATAGCCATTTTGTTCAGCATGACCGAAAATATGATACTTTCTCTTTTAGGATGACTTAATCCCCCGAAGTCCCCTCTGGGGAGGGCTGAAAGTTATGAACTTTACCCAATGTTAACATATAGTATTGGTTATTGGGAAGACTACAGGCGTTTTCAGGGGTAATTTTTTCTGGTAGGTGGGAGGGGGGGTCTGGCAGTTATATGGGAGGATCTTTCCATGAAGGAAGTTTTCATCGGGGAAGGGATATTGCTATGAAGGGGTTGCCGGATTTCCCAGCATTGTTAAAGAAAAAGATCAGAAATTAAATAATAAAAAAACAAGTTTTTCGACTGGAAGTAAGGAGCAACATCAAAACTTAAAACGAACAGAAAATATTACGTATATGATTCGGTTCACCCCCTAGTCAATACCTCGCTCTTTAAGCCAAAGATTTTTTAGTACTTTCATAAGAGCTATTTATTCTAATTAACGGCCTTTGTGACTAAGGTGTCATTTTTAAAGAATTGGAACAAAATTCGAACTTTAGCTTAAAGAGCAAGGTATTGACTAGGGGGCGAACTCCCTAATATACGTATTAAAAATCTATGAATATAGACGTTCATTACGTAAGTTAATTCGTAAGTTACGTATATTTATTACTAATAAAAACGTTCGTAAATAGAATTAAATAAGTTTCGAGAAAGCCATTTTACCAAATAAAAGTAAAATTAATATGCATATTTTGTTTTAATTATTCATGTACGGTGAGCCAAAATCAAAACCTGTATTTATTCAAAAACCTTCAAAAATTACATAAAAACGAACAGAAATTATTCCGTATATGAAAGGGACTGTTCCCTCCTCAACGCCTCGCTCTTTACGCTCTATTTTTTTAAAAATAGAGCGTAAAAAATAGCGTAAATTTAAAAAAATAGCTTTACAACTCTATTTTTTTAAACAATGAAAAACTTTAGCGTAAAGAGCGAGGCGTTGAGGAGGGGACAGCCCCTTTCATAAACGTAATATTTCTGTTCGTTTTAAGTTTTAACGTCTTTCTTTACTTTCAGTTGAAAAAAAACTTGTTTTTTTTATTCATTTTCATTAAAGTTCTATGACATTTAGGGGTTTTTCCCTTTTTTCGAAAATAAGGCAAGTTTTCTCAGGCGCGTTACTTTTGATGGGTAAAACTAAACTTAATGAAACTTATATTTTCTAAATCAGCATAAAAATCTGATATTTTTGATATATCTATTAGCATCAAAATTCCGTTTTTTAGAGTTTCCGTTACTATTGAGTCGCGTCGCTCCTTACTTACAGTTCGTTACCACCAACTGTTTGATTTCTTCACGACTGACTTATAGGTAGCAATTTATAAGACATTAAAAAACTATATATATTAATGTTTTTTCCAAACTAGATAGTGGTGAAATTTGAGCTTTTTGAGCATTTTTTTTTTTGCAAAGTATACCAGTCTTTTTCAACGCTCAATTGTTGTTTAATTTGCTTCATATCGTAAGCTAGCTCGGATTTCGTCAGAAAATTACTATGTAAAGGAAAAAATGCGTGGGGGATTGGTTCAAGTGACAGTTAGACATCAGAACTCGGGTATAATTAGTGGTTTGGTTTTAAAGCTTTCTCCAGCCCAATATACTTGTAAACTTTTTATTTTACAGTTAAAACAATACGCTTTGTAGGTGAATTCCATTGATGATAGTTTACTCGCAAAATGAGATAAATTTTAGTTAAAAAAAATATATAAAACTAGTGTAGAAGAAGAAATTTATAGTAGATATTCAGCTAATTCAGATTGATTTGAAATTTTGTAAACAACGTCCAATTTGGTGAGGACAGAGCCTCCAGGTAGGAAATACATGACCACTCACAATGGCCAAGGAATGGAGAAAAATGAGTGTCCTTTATACTCCCCTTAAGGCCACGGTGGTGCCAATCCAAGAAGACCTAGGATTAGCAAGAATCTTTTTGACTTTTTAATGAAAATACAAAAAATTAAAATGCATGAAAATACATTTTTCAAAATCTTTGGAAGGGGTGCATTTTTTTTTTAATTTCAGTATTTTCCAATGAAAAACTTAAAAACTGTTAAAAAACATAGTGGGACAAATCCTCCCCCTCCCCTCGATTGGCACTGCTGGTAGGTCCGTTTTTGCAGGGAATTTATTTCTCATAATTTTTGCTGTGGCGAAGTCTTTTATTTAAAGCAATCGCAGTGCATAGTAAATAAGCCACCCAAGAAGAAGAGCGTGTCTATTGGTCGGAAGACACTTAATGAATACAACTTAAAAAAAAGGAAATAGAAACATGTAGGCTATCTTTACTGCAGTCCAGACGCATAGCCTAGTCATAAATGTACCAAATTTAAAAACTAATAAGCCTCCAAGAAGCCCAGTAGCTCTATAAACATAATTTGAATATTTTTCTTAAAATGACAAAATTGGATAAAACTGAAAAGGATACAATGAAATGAAAAAAAAAAGTTACAGCTGTTTTTGATTTTTTTTTTTTTTTTTTTTTTTTACGAAAAGTAAAAGACGTCATAGAAGAACTGATAAAAAGAAATCTAATAAACCAAAATTTGCCTCTAACAAGAATTAATGGAGAACCTTTTAAACCTCTAATATGAGTAACTGAATGAAACTATAAAGTAGAATGGTGTAAATAGTGGCAACCTTCTCGCGGTGTTCCCGAGACTAGTAAGAAAAACTACGGGCCTACTACTGCTAATTTTAGTTATCGCCTAGCTACTGGCCTTCCGGCCCAGTGTTGTACCATGGGGCAAGGTGTTTTGGAGATTACGCTGCCAAGATTGGATAGGCTGAAGCCAATAATGGCTTCCCCCGAACATATGAAGTGTTTACCATGGCGCCAGAAAAGATTCCTCGAGGAAAAATAAATCGTGGGAGAAAGAAATACTAGCGCTCCTATCGGTTCTGAGGATCAATTGCCACTTTCCGCTGACGGCTAACGAGTGGTCACCGAATCATGGTCACTTTAAAATTGCCCTTTGGTGGTCTTCTGAGCCTTTCAAGGACAGCTTTAAAAAAGGTAAATCTGTTCAAACTTTATTGTTTCCTTAACATTCGTAATGTTAAACGACGGTCTAATCTCACAGCCTTTTCACACATTCGGTGATTTCGTCGGTGACCACTCGTTGGCGACCCTTCCCTCTCTTTTTGGGGGCAAGTGTTGCCTCCGTATGCCAATCCGAAGCTGGTGGTTGCGGTTCTCGGAATGGGAGAAAACGATGGTGGGTGCCTTACTACTACCAAGAAAGGCTCTTCTAAAAACACGAAAAACAGACAGATATTCCTAGCTCAAAACACTAAGCCCAAGGGGTCACCAAAATCCCAGCAGCTTATGATACCACAAATAATTTTTGTAGAGAGGAATGATTTCGTGCCCTGGCCCTTGACTCAGTTTTGTGATTCGGTTCATAGTAGTGATAGTAAAAATAATAATACTAAAAAGTAAAAAACAAACACATCTCCCACTTCTATTCATACAATCTCCAGATAATTATTGCATAAAACTTTTGTATGATAAAATACTATCGTTATAGAGTATACTTAAATTATATTTTAGCTTGTAATACACTTTTGTAAAGTGTTTAACCTTTTACTTTTATCAAACAGTTCGTGGTAACAAACTGAAAGTAAGGAGCAACATTAAAACTTAAAACGAACAGAAATTATTACGTATATGAGGGGGGGTTAGTCCTCCAAACCACCTTGCTCTCTACGCTAAAGTTTGAATTATGTCCCAATTCTATAAGAACGACTCCTAAAATACTATGTTCGTTTATTTAGAACAATAAAAAACTTTTTTTTTAAATATTAACAAACTTTAGCTTAAAAAATAGGTGGTTTGGAGGAGTAAATAATTTCTGAGACCACACTGGCTAATCATGATAAAACATAAAATCGCGAAGAAAAAGGAGGACCATTAACAGCCAGTGAAAAAGCCGAAAAACTATGCAAATATTTCGGTCAAGACCTCCGCTTGACCGTCTTCAGTGCAGAATAAAACTGATAAAAATATAAAAACCAAACCTTCAAAATAAAAACACCAAACTAAAATTTCACGACCCTTTCTTAGTAACGGTGAAAGGGTAACTTAGGAATCCTTATGTAAATTATATGTGTACAATAAGCTTTAATAAAAAAAGTAAGATTCCACGATACAATATTCTATTGGTGACACAGCATACATACTATTTAAATTATATTCAATCAGTCTTATCCAGTAGATTAAACCTTAGCCTTAAGGGTTTTTCTCGAAGCAAATGTCTTTATAATGTCCTCAAATAAAAGCTTCAAAGCGATATCATGCTCTATTTTGGATAACACTTAAGTTTGTTAACCGCTGCTCGGCCGTCCTCTTTCTAAGATAGTTTTAATTAACCTTAATTTGCTGAAGCTTCTTTCATTAGAAGGAACTGATGCAGGAATAGTTAAATACGTCTTCACGGCAAATGTTGGCGCGTTCCAGAGCTGGAAAATTAGGGTTCGAAATTTATTTGACCAAATCTAAAGTGGCTTACAAGCCCCCCTCCTACGAACCAGCGCCCGGGTAGGCTGCCCCCCTTGCCTCCTTCCTAGATCCGTCTCTGTGACGTAATTGAAAATTTTTCTACGCTAATTGATGCACATACGCATATATATATATATATATATATATATATATATATATATATATATATATATATATATATATAATATATATATATATATATATATATATATATATAATATATATATATATATATATAATATATATATATATATATATATATATATATATATATATATAGATATATATAATATATATATATATATATATATATATATATATATACATATATATATTATATATATATATATGTATATATGATATATGTATATATATATATATACTATATATATATATATATATATATATATATATATATATATATATATATATATATATATATATATGATATATATATATATATATATATATACGTATGTATATATATATATATATATATATATATATATATATATTATATATATATATATATATATATATATATATATATATATATATATATATATATATATATATATATTATATATATATATATATATATATATATATATAATATATATATATATATATATATATTATATATATATATATATATATATATATATATATATATATATATATATATATATATCTATATATATATATATATATATTATATGCATTGTGTTCCTATTATATTTTTCATCAATATGATGTTGATATTTTTCGCAATCTCAATAATTAAAAGTATTATTGTTTATAATATTTTAGACAACTGAATAAAATCAAAATATACCTCTTTCAAAGGCTATCCATGCTTTTTAATATCCATAGCACAAACACAGAGACAAACTATCACACTTTAGCACAGGGTTGAACCATTCATCAATGTTACTATATTTGCATTCCCTGGGAAACTAAGTAAGGACGTGTAATGGAAAGAGCCGGAGAAAGCGTAGATTTTGCGCAATCAGCTTTCTAACGAAAGCTCTAAACAAGGATTTTCTCTGAGGAAAATAGAAAGCCTTGAACCAACAGGCTTAACAAAGAACAACAATACACAAAATGATGTGATAGCTGGTTCAAAATTGTGGGATTTAAACTGGTCGCAATAAAGAATGAAAGACAACAGACTAGGAGCAGACAACAGACAACAGACTTTTCCTTTTTTAGAGACTGAGAATTAGAGCTTTATCTAGGTGTTTCTAATCTAGGGGGTTTTCTGACTCTTGACGGGGTGACAATCATTGTAGATCAACTAATTCTAGAAGTACCATTTAGACGATGATAATTCTTCATAAACGTTCTAAAAATATAAATACCTCTGAACAGACTTGCATTGTTAACGGTGTTCAAATTTTTACTTCTAGATATTTTTTTTCTTTCCTAGAATTCTGTGGTTTGGAATGAGATAGAAAGTTGATTGGTTTATTGTATTTTTGATAATATCAAATAAAAATGCAAGGGTGGAAAATCCGCCCTCATACCAGCTACCGCCTTGTATTCCAAAATTGTGATATTTACAAAAATATTAGTTTATATATTTTGTATTTTCCGTATACACAAGCAATTGTGGCGTATTTTATTAGTCATATCCCTTCCTCTAAAAGCTGTTGCCCCCTGAAACCAAGTTCAATGTACGTCCCTGTCCCAAATACCAAAAAGTTTAATGATTTTTCGCCTCAAGGACATTTTTCCGACGAAAATATTTCCATATTTTTTTGAACCAATTCGTAGAAATTTTTTTTTTTTCTGTATCGATACGCGAAAGTAAATAACAAAGATGATTGTAACTAAAAGAAATTACTGTAAATATAAAGGTGACTGTAACTAAAAGAAATTATTGTAAATATAAAGGTGGCTGTCACTCCCTTAAACTTTCGCTTTGAATGGTCAATTTTAACCTGTGATTTATTGAATATCTATTAGTATGCAATAACAGTAGAGTAGCACCTATGCTTCTACGAGACATGTAGAAATTACCATGCTATTCTACGAGACGTTTACATCTTTTCAAAGAGAGTGAGTACCCCCCTCACATGGCCTTATACTTCTACGAGACATATAGGAATTACCATGCTATTCTACGAGACGTATACACCTTTTCAAAGAGAGTGCGTACCCCCTTCACATGGCCTTAAACTTCTATGAGACATATAGGAATTACCATGCTATTCTACGGGACCTCTACACCTTTTCAAAGAGAGTGAGTATCCTCTCACACCTATGTTCCCTTGGTACCTTTCCAAGCAAAGTGATCAAACACGTTTTGAAACTGTAGTTGAGATTGTATCATGCATGCAGACTGGTTTTTGAGGCCACATTTTTAGGGCCAATCAGAGAGAGCAGAGGTTGCTCAATATACGATAACTTGATTGGTGATTGGATTCAAATAAAAGGAATGGTTTTCATTGCAGTTCATATTAGCAAGAGAATTGAATTCAGAGAGAAAAGTTTATTTGAGAGGATATTAGTAGAGAAAATGAGTGGTGCATTTACATTATTGGAGATTAATGATGGAGCCGGCAGCAGCAGCAACGATATACGAGTACCCAATGTGGCTGTGGAAATAACTGGAGGCTGTAGACTATGCCTTGAATGGGACGATATGTATGCTAGATATGTGATATCCTTAAGCAAATTTAAGCAGAGGAGCAACTATGTTTTGCTGTGAAACTGAATATTGTGCATATAAATAGACTTCGGGCAGCATTAGATGTGCTAGCGAAATATATTGATGAGAACAAAATGCATCAGTGAATATTATTGTTATAATTATGCTCAATAAAATTGTTTCTAAATCAAAGGTATTTTTCTTTCTATAGTAGACTAGCGTATATTTTTTAGAGTAGAAAAAATTCTGGTTAGTCTGAAGTTGGTTGTGAGAGTGTTAGGACTCTAAAAAATGGATAGATTTGAGAAAGAGCGGATCATGGGGAATCTAGTGCTAATGGAAAAACGTTTGATTCTAGATGACGATTTTCTAGAGCTGTCTATTCAAAGGAAGATATTTTCTCAGGGAATGCTTGTCAATATAATGAAAAGTGATTCTCCATCATTAGACTATTGTATGAAGCTTTTACGTCGTGGTCCAAATGCATTTACACAATTTATTAATATACTGATCACGACACGGCAAAATGATATTGTGGATATGCTTTTAAACACTAGTTTAGAAATGTAGGATCTTTTTACATGAGAAAGATGGCGTTCAAGGATGATTTACCCCTCTCTCTCTCTCTCAATTTTTTGTTGTTGCTAGCTAAGTTTCATTGTGGCAGTGAGAGTGTCAACACATGAAAAAAATGTTCCATATATGTCCACTGTGTATATACACACCGGGCAGCTGGTCATCATGTGAGAATTGTACAATGATTGATGAGTATGATGAAAAGTGTAGATTATGCAACCCGTGTAAATTGCATAAAGGATATGCTGTACAAATTAAAGGTTGTAATTCCTGTCATGAAGAGGTGTGTGACTCTCATCCTAGAGGGCACCTATGCTCCAATTGCCATTATGATAAATGTAATCAGTGGGAGAATACATATCCAGGTAAGATTGGAAAGAATCCTAAGCGTGATTTTAGTTTATTGCTACGAGATTGGTATCGTCGTGGTTTTAGATTGTTTTGGGAGGAGGAGCCGGGTCAGCGATTCAACTGTTGGAATAACAAAAGAATTTGGTTTCTACGTCATCGTTGTGAAGACAATGACTACTATGATTATAAGCCCACTGATTTTTATTTGGCTGTGACGGAATGTGATTCGCCACTTGAGGACATTGTTTGTGACATTACTTCAAATAAACAAATTGAAACATGTGAATTCTATAGAATGAATGAGAATAGTATCATTGACTATACAAAGAGATATGACAAGAGTGAAGTTACACTCTATTGTAGAAAATGCGAGCCTGACAGTGCAGTACATCAGGATCAGTATACTGTGAATTCGGAAAATCTACCTGCATTAGTTGTTGTCGACAAATACCTAGTAGAAGATGAAATCTAAAGAGTGGAAAAGTCGTTTTTATCATATACATACATTATTTTTATTAATAAACAATTTCACATACTTTTTAGAACATTTTATTCGTAGGGCACTAAAATCAATATTAAACACGCTTGTAAGTATATTTTCCACTAGAAAGTCATTCAATCGAGGCAAGTCATCGTAGATGTCGAGAAACTGCTTGTAGGTATAGCCACGACATCTGAACATGAAAAAGAGTAGTGCATGAAAGCCACATGTCTTAGTCGTTAAATCCTGTACTCTTCGTTGATTTTGAATAATAGTTTACCCACTGCTTTCAATAAAGTTGCTAATGTGAGGATTGTAAAATTTATACGATAGGCCAAGAGGATCAAAAAATTCAATACTCTTCGCTGTTTGAAAGATGCATAGCCAATGGCCAGTCTTCAAAGTCGATGGACTGCTATTAACAATGACTAGGGTATTGTTAACACTTGGAATTTTTTCAATGAAGTCCGATGGTATGCAATAGGACTCGTACTGGGACATGTATGGGTCCATATTAAATACGCTGATTATTTGGTTTGTGTTCATGGTGCTAGGTCTAGTAGAACACTGCCGTCGGGTGTGATCTCCCAATAGGTTTCAAATTGACTCAGTGATATTGGCGTGATGCTCTCAGTCAAAGCATCGGCAAATGTACACTCTAAACGTACATTCCCTGTTCGTACTATGCTCATATCCTGAGTCCCCGACAAGTCCAAAACAATCACCCCATGATTTTTTGAAAACATTGTATCGGTTATTCCATTTTCAAATAGTTGAAAGTCATGATCTAGGGATTGCATGATCAACTCGTACAGAGTTCTATAGGATTTTTTGTCAAATGATAGAGTATACAGCGGAATACCATTTAATTTGCACACAAGGCTAGATAGACCGAAAAAATTAAAATCATGGGGGATTCAGTCCAGAATCCAACGGCACTACCACTCTTCACAAAGGCCAAAGCCAATTTTGATGGGATTTCTCCATTGATAAACGATGAATCGGTATAGCTACGAGAACCGGCGGCAATGTGACGTTGATAGGTGATTGTATGGGGGACGAGAAGTTTAATTTTGTTGCCATTAGCCCTTAGATTTTCTACTGCCAATGCAACAGAGCTCATAACCTGTTGTTTTCGAACGTGGAGGATTGCCGATGTGATAATTACATTTGCATCGGGTGCTGCAGGAAGTACTTTTCTCAAAATGAAATTCGATGGGGCCAGATGCAACATTATGTCAATCTTGACATTGGGGGGTAACCATTGAGATATGTTGAATATCTCAGGATTTAATTTTCCAACCAGATGATACTCCTGGCTCATTGCAGTAGTCAACTCACCGTCAGTATCGACACCTGATCGACATTCATAGCCGAATGATTGTGCTCTAAACTCCTTGTATGCCTTTGGTGTCATGATCATAAATTGTATGTAGCTTGCATAGTTGGATAGATTATTGCTAGTGCTCACCAATGTTCCATTAATAAATACATTAATTTGTTTGAACAGGTTGTGTAGAATACAGTTTTCGTAGGACAGACCGTCGACAACAGTTGGAGTTTTATTATCTGACTTTTTCTTCACCGCAACATTTAAATCAATAAATGTTGTTGACAAATCAATGAAATAGTCTTCATTGGAAAATATTTGAAAGTGTATATTTTCCGAGAGGGGTTGTTGGGGATGAAATTGTTCATAATAGCCATAATTGACACTGACATCAACATTTTCAGCATTAAATAGATTCAATGAGGAATTGATTGATGGATATGATTCCTTGTGGGGGAGATAAGTCATTTTAAGAGAAGAAATCCTTCTTTGATCTAGCAATCTTTTTCTTCTTCTGCTTATTGGTCTTCCTTGTTTTATTCCTCAAAGTCCTTGTTGATGTCCTTTGCTTCCCGCCTGGGTGGAGACTGATGAGTGAATGACGTGCACATATCCTTTTCAACCCCTCCCCATTTTTCCGAGATTTTAATTGCTCACCAACGGCTCTTGCTGAAGATCTATTATTTTCCTTAACACTCTCCTTGAAATTTTTGCCCGACCCCAAGTCCTGTAGTGTTGAGGCAGCAAAATTTGATGCAGCAGGTACAAGATATTTTCTGGCAAGGGGTAGTGCAGAACGAAATAGCCTAGCAAACCAGCTACCAAGACCATAGCCAGACATTGTAGTACGCCCCTTGTAGTAGTCCAATCCATTGCCTATTTGACGTGGACTCAGAGCACCAACATAGCAATCGATATCAGGACAGACAAATGGAATTCTTCTATTGTTCATTTTAGGTGCTGCTGTCGCCGACAATGGGTCGAAAATGACATGTAATCACTGCTAAGCCTTTCGTTATTGCTAGAGGATCACCCAATTCACTTCTTAGTGTTAACTGACAGAGTTTCAAATACCAAGTGTTTACAGGAACATACTGAAGATGCTTTATATTACTGTGATGAACAAGTTCATGGGTTGTTTTTCGTTCAAGTACACGTAGGAGGGGGACATTTGAATTACCAACTCTCGATGTTTCCACAAAAGATGTATAGAGAAATATGGAAGAGTCCGAGGCGAAACCAGGTGGATAATCAGCAAAAATAACTTGATCCATCCCGTAAACGGTGCCAGCATTATTCCCATTGATCATATTCTGTTTAAAGCCAAGAACGTCTCTCAGATTATCATTGAGAATAATTATTTCACTGTCAACAGGTGAGGTAATGTAAATCCTATCGTGTTCCAATGAATAATTAAAATGGAATGTACCATTCCTACGATATGAGGTTTTTC
Source organism: Artemia sinica (assembly GCA_027921565.1). Classification (NCBI taxonomy): domain Eukaryota; kingdom Metazoa; phylum Arthropoda; class Branchiopoda; order Anostraca; family Artemiidae; genus Artemia; species Artemia sinica. The sequence continues at coordinate 24,363,871 of CM051260.1, forward strand.
TATTGATTGTACGACACAAATCTCTCATATCATCATATTCAATATATTTCAATTTGACAAGTGGATATTCGCTAGATTTATGTGCTTCAACCCATTCATAGTCGACAAAGAGTGACCAATCGAATGGTATAACTTTTATATCATACACACAATCCTTTCTCAGGATGTCATAGGTATTTTTGAGAATACAATCGACAAGAGCCACTTCATACCCACAGTCAAATTTGATGGCGGGGGAGAGTTTCGTCCAAAAATCACTTGTCTTACTCAAATCGTTGTAGAGAGGATCGGAAACTTTGGACATAAAAGTTACATAGAAATCATTGGGCATTGTCAATATCTTCAACGCTGATCCAAGAATCAAAATCAGAGTTGTATCCTAGCCACCGAACAAGTAACTGTTTCCTACCCCTGTGAGTACGAGTCTTTAATATCTTTTCAATTTGATAGATTTCACTATTATTTTTAACTTTTTGTAGTTCATAGTCATAAAAGCCGCCGAGAATCTCTTCATCTTTGGTATCACGCAAACGATAAGTTATGGGTTTAGTGTCTAGGATTTTTGCCACTTTGAAAAGTTCTTTGGACCACAAGTAGTTACCCTTTTCAAAAACATTAGTTGTCCTATTGATTCGAACAGTATCACCAACATTGAATTTATTTTTTTTTCTTGACAATCGTTTCATTGGAATATTGCTTTAAGAAAAGTGTCAATTGTATCATGATCAGAATGATGAACTTCCGTTGGGGTTGAATTGGACAATGATCGATGAGATCGTTGATTATAAATCAACATGATTTTATCTAAATCATGAATAGAATCAGGTGTATTTTTCAATGTACAATATCTTGAAATTAAAAGTCGAATAGTTCTTATCAATCGTTCGGCCAATGCAGCCTTTATAGGGCTATGACTATGATAGAGCAGTGTATTATATTTCGCTAGTACTTTTGCAACATGGGGTTTAACAAATTCACTACCGCGATCCGTTTGAATTTTTTTATACGAATCCTGTTCGAGAATACTTTCAATAGCCTGAGCAACTTCAACACCTCTCTTCGAGCGCAATGGAATGGCATATGCGTAGCGACTAAAAACACTGATTGCAAGTAGAATGTACTTGTACGGTGTATTGTGACGTCTTTGAATCTCATCTAGAGTTAGGAGATCTGCTTGCATTATATGCAATGGGAAAAAGGCTTTAGTTTTTCGATAATGATTAGCACGAAGCCTATGATTTCTATGCAGAGTGTAACTTGATTCATTTTGTAGATAGTCTTGTACACTTTTAGCGTGAACACCAGTGACTTTGGAAAGAATGTTGGGGGAACTTAAACTCCCCACTTCACAAATATTTTCATAAACACGTTTCAGAACTTCAACCATTTTGAATGTAAACGTGTAGTGTAGCGTCCGCTACCCTTTTGTATACTGGTGGTTGGCGATGGGGGTGACGTTGACTTGATACGTCTTCGCTTTTGTCTAGCTATCAGTGGTGTGCTGCTGCTCACCACCATTGTCAGGTTTCCACTAGGTGGGCTAGTATTTTCCAAAATTGATTTAAAATCTTCTTCTTCTTCATGTTCATATTTTACTGGGGTTGGTGCATGTTCATTTATTTTTTTTTAGAATTTGCTTATTGCTAATAAGGCTTTTGGGAAAGTTTAATGTATTTGGAAAGTTGTATGGATGAGCGTCAAATGATAATAGTCCTTTACGATTTGTAACCATATCATAGATTAAATCAAGTAGATTATAGCTCTTGCCCTGAATTATAATCCCTTTCCCATTGCGATCAACTTGAATATGATCTTGACCACTTTCCACGAGATAGGTTAGGAGTCGTTTACTTTGTTCATGATATGAGTGGGGCATTAGATTTCCAATTTTCAATACAATTGAATCCAATTCCTCCTTCTTTAATTGTGTTCCAGCAGCAGCAGCAGCAGCAGACTCTTGAGGAAATGATTCTTTTTTGTGATCAATACCACTGGCCTTCGCACGATAGGGCTTATGTTTGTCCACTCGGCGAGGGGCATCTTGAAGTAAAAGCAGTTTTTTATCATCCTCAATATTCTCGTTGTCAATGAATTTACTCAGATTGTCCTCAAAGTGTTCCACGGGTGAGAGAGCGAGTTCTATTGGAGTCAATTTATAGGGTTTTGCCATTCTCTCTAGAGAAAACTGTTTACAAGTCCTGCAATTATCGGTAGTAAAAGTGTGAAAAGCTACCGCCCGCCTGAAGAAGTCGTTTCCTTTTAAAATTCTTTCCTTTGTTTTTAGAGGCCAATGTACGTACAATGGAACGATGTTGCTTTGTCTGTTGCTTAACTACTTCTGGCAGTTGAACATTGCCCTCGGTCAAATTTAAACAAAGTTCAGATATTAAATCAATGAAATCATTGTCAATACCGTGTTTGAGTATGGCTTTCCTAAGTGGGGGTTTTGAAGTGCTTAGAACTGAAAATAAATGTCTATTTTCATGTAGTTTCTTCAGTGTCATGATAGCAACTAACAGCCTTTTTTAGTGTTCACGGGGAGATATACTGTAATTTCATTGTCAAAAATATCTGTGACTACACGCAAATCCTCGGGTGTATTTTGATTAAGATCCAGTAAGATATAGCCGTGGGGTTTATTAGTTGCTTGATTGTACGCTGAGAGTAGAAATTTGGGAGCGCCTGGATAGATTTGTTTATTGAGAGTTATTAGGGAGCTAGAATCACGAACAACTCTGTAGATGATATAGTAGGTGCAGTTCAATGCAAGTGTTCGCATACATTTGCTGTGATGAAAGAGATTGTGTAGAACTAGAGTAAAGGAAATCTGTTCATGATGAGAGCGAACGGTGAACAATTGCAGCATTTCCTGGGACCATTGTTAAATAGATTCAGCCAGATCGTCAATAATCAGCCAAGAGTTTGGCTCAATAATGTTGAAAACATCAAGTCCCTGTATGAATTGTATCTGCACCAATCCCGTCGCGGCAATTGCTATTATTTCATCGTATGACTCCTGCCAAATACTGTAACAATAGTAGATTTGTTTCGGCTTTTCCACAAAAATTTTATCACAATTTTTAATTATTTTAGTTAAGAGTGTTGTTTTGCCCGACATTGACGGCCCACACAGAAACGATCTGAATGGTGTTTTAAATTGATACATGTTCCCTTCCAGAGTTCACCTGGACACCTAACTGTAGACTATTGTTGTCTAATGACTAAATGATTTCCCCCTATTACTACTAGTCTGTTCAAGAACAAAATCAATAAAGAATCGTATTTCTTGTATTATAAACAGCACTTTACAGAAAACAAAGAAAAATACACTTTTTAAATTTATGTATAAAAAAATGCACTAGAAAAAGCACTTAAAATAATATTACTTTTTTTTCAATGCAACATGTATATTTACAAAAGCAAAAAAATCTGCTCTAAGTAAAAAAAAGATAACTTTGGTAGTGGCGGTGCGCCCCCAACTGGCGGCCGGCCGGGTCGCCCCCCCCCCCCCCCCCAAGGCCATGAGCCCCCCCCCCCCCCGCGAGGCCTCCCTCCAAGGTTTTGGGAAAAATTTCGTTGGACTTTATTCAAACCGAGACTTTCCCTATGGCTAACACATTCGGCTCGGTCGGAAGTTAAATAGTGTCCCAGGGGGAGGGTAGTCAAACCATCTTGACAAACATAGACCTTGTCGGGAATGGTACTCATGGCATTTTTTTCTACATTTACAGTAAAGTTCCTGTAGTTGTGGGAACGAATTGCCAGCAATTTGGCTCGTGAAATTGTATTTTGAACAATACAATTCCTATAGATGTCCATGTCGAAATTCTTATCGACATAGCGCGTGGGTACTCCTTTGCAACGTTTCTTGATTTCCTCGTCGTGTGTCTGTATACAGTACACCTTCGGACTTACAAACATACCACGGATAATCATGTTGCTTCCCGTTTCTGATTTAAAAAATAAAAGCTGATTTGGCGCCCGACGTTTCACTAGCTCTGGGTAAAGCCCACTCCAATGGGTGTAGTTCATCCGCGTGCTGATGATTTCACCGTGCGCCAAATCATCAAGTAGATTTGGGGTTTTTACTTTTAGCAGTAGAGAATCTGTGTCCCCGTAGCAGACCTCTACTTGCCCCTTCTCCGGCCACTGTACCCTAGCCACATTGTAGTAGAATTCCAACATAAGCTTTTTAGAGATCTCCAAGATCGCACTGCCTGCAGCAATATTTTTATTCAGGACAATGCTTCTTTTTTTCTATTTAATAGTACCATGTCCGGGCCAATGATTGTGAAGGAAGTGTAATTTGGATCGGCAATAATTCGAGCACATTGTTTGGGATCGGTCACTACGTCACAACGATTCCTATTGCGAACACTCTCAAACATTTTACCAAAAGCCGAATTCAAAATGAGCTTATAAATTTCTTTTTCGGCTTTCGTTTGCGCTTCAGAACTTTTCTTGACAAAGATGTCAACAAACGTTTTCAGATACGGGTTTTGACTAAACTGGAGGGCTCTATGAACCTTTGTGACGTTGACACCGTTGTTGCACATCCATTTTAAAGCCACATGATGTTCAACAATATTTTTTTTCGGCAGAAGGTCGGCAATAAGTTTTTGTTTTGAAGGTGACCAATGCAATCCGTCCACCTCGACTAAACGCCTATTGCGGGGGCTCAAAGAGTCCCTAGTCACAGGTCTATTGATGCATGAGGAAAACGAAATCCTTTACTGAATCGTGAAGCTCAACTGGCATCTCCCCATCAACTTCAAAAAACCATCCAACCGGACCATTCTCCTCAACACTGTCAATGTTGGGGAAATGGGGAGCTTGAGGGTCATTGAGCCATTTATAGTCATAGCAGGGTAGCGCATAATGGGACATGGCCGAGGGGTAGAGAGAATTCATATCAAGGAAAACTGCATCCGATTTTGTCCCCGTCTTCTCTCCAGTTGGATCAGTTCCAAGATACGATCTCCGTGAAAAACGTATCCACCCCTCATTGACCTCTCGATGAACAGGTGCTGATCGATGTCGGTGATTAGCCCAATGTTTTCCCCGCTAATTTTTTGGATGAGGTCCATCACCAGATGAGGAGATGAAAAATAATACCCCAAATCAAGATTAAATTCCCCATAGATTTTGTCCGTATTTTTACACATAATGTCTAACAAAGTTAACACATCACTCGACAAATACAGCTTGTAGTAGTCAAACCCATTTTTACACCCACCCTCTGCCCACAGTTTTTTAGCAAAACTGTATTCATCGGGGGTGCACCTACGATCGTGTAGACTGCCGTAAATCGATTCGTTCGAGGGAATAGTTTCCTAGGCGAATCTCGACATGGAACAATAATAATCATAAGGATAGATGCCCTTGACCGTCAACAAATCGTATAAATCATTTGGAAATTGTTGCTTGAGAAGGGGGAAAGCGTTGCAGCCGTCATCGTTTTTCTGCACTTGAATTAATTCGCTCAATGATTTAGGGAAAAAAACTGTAGGAATCTAAAAAGCGAATTTTGTTTGTGTACTCAACGTCGTCTTCAACATCATCTTTACATAAATTCCAAAACAAGCAACTTTTCCGATGATTTAGGAATGATTTTGTAGGAAAAGCTGTCTATCACCCATGCATCATCCACTGTTCCATTTCTTTGAAGATGTGCCGTTGCTGGTTGCATATACTTCAGATCGTAGTTAGAATTATGTATAAAAACCGGAAGAAAGAGTTGCTGTTTAATTTTTAAATTGCATGAATTGTGAGCACACCCCCGAAGGTTACTTTTCCCCGTTGAATTGGGGTCAATAAGATGATTATGATCCTGGACTGCGTCTTTTGGGGCAAAAGCACTCCTACATACCCAACAAATTGTCCCCTTTTCTAGTGCCAGTTGCTCCTTATCTGATAATGACATTGGGTAGTTGGTGTGACGCAATCATGAAATTGCACCGTTCGCTGTTTTTATTAAAGACACCAATAACTTCTCCATGCTACCCTTCTCATCCATAGCCAAAAAAACTCTTCCAGCTGCATTTTATTATTGGAATCACGACGGGCAGGCGCATAGGAACACGCAACTAGTTTGTGTTCCTTGACTATATTTGGCCTTGATGGGTCCGATACCTCCACCAGTCTTGATTCACAATCTAAAGATACTTTATCAACCTGTAGCAGGGAATTTTGGAAGTTTTTAAATTGTAAAGTATCTTTACCTTCTGCCGGCATTTCTATTCTTTGATTGCCATGAATTTTACAATATCTCATGTGATCCGAGAATGTTCGTTCTGATGTGAATATGGAAAGGCACATGGGGCAATAGTGACGATCCCCTTTCTTCACACCTTGGGATAAGAGTCGACTTATTGCTGTAACGGAGAAAAATGACCATAGGTATTTACATCTTTGGGGGGTTCATAAATAACCCAAACCCAATTTCTAACATTATCTACCGACGGTGTCCTAACTGAATATAAAATCCCCTTTGTATTCGATTTCTTTCCCCCATTTACAAATTTTGTGTCATACTGGAGAACAACCACCCCCAACTAAAGATTTTCATTTGTTTTTCAAATATGGTTATTTCTTTTAAGGACACCGGATACTTCCCCTCTAAACAATCAAAATTTACTTTAGGGAAATTGTCTCCACCGTTACGAGCAAGTCTGTCGAGATTTTTCATTGTTGATTGTTTTTTTAATGTTTTATGGGCTGCTGCTAAAAATGCATATTTAAAGCATTGCAGCCCTGTTTCAAAATTGAAACCCTGAACCCCTTTGGTAGCCGACAAATCTGGGTGGCATTTTATTTTGTTACCCCGCCCTCCCCTTAAAATAGAGTTTTTTTTTAAATCTACTGAGATTCAGATCCATGTGTTCAATGTATAAAATGGTGGACCCACTTCCCCTCTCGTTAGATATGTCCAAAGTTGATATTTATTTATTAACCCAATTGAAAAAGTTACCCTCAAATTATTTTAGACCTGGGTAAAAAGTTTGATTGCCAGTTGAAAAATGAAAATAGAAAATGTCCCCAGATGTCCCCTTTTGTAAATAAACTTTTTGATTTACCTATGCCTTAACCCCCCCCCCCTGACCCCCCCATTTCTGAATCTGAATCTCAATAAGTGCTCGAATTCAGTCGATGTAGGTATGAAGAACATTTACAGGGTTTGTTAAAATGACACTCCTGTCAACCACGTTTTCCTCGGGAGGATTAAAATCTACCCTATGTGTTTGCATGTGACCTAGAGCAGACTCTAACAAATAAAATTCACGTAGTTCCGGGGACGTGACACTATTTTCATGTCCTGCACCTATTTGCAGAGGACCCAATTCACTAATTATAAAGTCATCGTCAAAAATATCCCCGGAAACATTAGGTCCAACAATTTGCATAAGGCTATCCATTTCTTCAGTTGTAAATTGAAAATCCAGGGGGATACTAAATGGCGTACCTTCACTAACATCATCTTGCGAGAGGGAACAATTGCCCATGATACTTTGAAGTCCTGGGCCAGGGAAGGCAGTTGTTTTCGTAGCTTCCCCCTGAAACTAGAAAATGAATGGATTGAGTTTTTTCCTTTTAGGAAAGTTTTATCACAATTATAGCACACTATTTTTTTCTTAGTTGGATTTATCAAACATTTTTTTTCTTTGAGGAAAGTTTTATCACAATTATAGCACACTATTTATTTTTTTTCTTAGTCGGATTTGTATTTATCAAACAATTGTTTTTTTTTCTTAATTGGATTCCAATTTTTCAAACAAATGCATAATAAATTAAAATTTTTTTTGCTTATAGCATTATTTACAAAACAAATGCATAACAAATTACAAATTTTGTTAATAACACACACACACACACGTACACGCACACACACATGCGCACACACTCACACACACACACACGTATGCGCACACACTCACACACACACTCACGTATGCGCACACACAAATGCGCACACACTCACACACACACACACATACACGTATGTGCACACACGTTCACACACACACATGCGCACATACGCGCACACACATCGCAACGTTTGACTAATAGCAATAAAATATGGTAAAAATCAACTCAATAATTGTCTTAATTACTCATTAAAAAAAATTGACTCTTTTTCTTCCTACAAATCTAGTCATCCATAAAAAATAGCGATCAGATTCCTTTTCCTACAAATCTACTCGTTTAATGTTGTTTTTTTCTTAATTATATTCGTATTTAGAAAACAAATGCATAATAAATTACAAATTTTTGCTTATAGCATTATTTACAAAACAAATGCATAATAAATTACAAAATTTGTTAATAACACACACGCACACACACATGTACACGTGTGCGCACACACTCACACACACATACACGTATGCACACACACGTTCACACACACACGCACACGCACACACACACACACGCACGTATGAGCGCACACGTTCACACACACACAAACATGCGCACACACGTGCACACACATTGCAACGTTTGACTAATAGCAATAAAATATGGTAAAAAAAAATCAACTCAATAATTGTCTTAATAGCTCATTAAAAAAATGACTCTTTTTTTTCCTACAAATCTAGTCATCCATAAAAAATAGTCATAAAAATAGCCTATTTTCAATGTGTAGTCTGTTATTTTCAAGATTTTCCTGGAGCAAATGATAAAATTGAAACTGTTAAGTCCCGCATCTCATATCAAATTCTTTATTATGCAAATTAGAATCTGGAATTATGTCTAGCGGTACAATTCTCAGTCCTTCAAATTGACTTGAAAAAAAGAATCATTAGCGAGAAATAGTATTTGAAAACTCACATTTAGATTTGCACCTTGCATGTTGAGGACTGTAGGGGCCACATCATTCCCACCTTGCATTGGTCGTGAAGGGCTCGGTAATGTTTGATAGGGGGTGACTTCACAATCTTGTGCAGCAGTAACTTTATGAGCTATCATCCCCTCTCTTTTCAGCTTTCTTCCCGGTTGCATAGGGGTTGGCACGGGTGGGTCTTGGGCAGGCAGCACCGGTCTGGAATGGATGTGGGTGGCTCCCGATGGGCTATCTATCTCCATTTGTTGCATTGGAGTAATGCCGTTAGCCTTAGCTCTCTTTTCCGGGGGGGAGTAATTGTATGAATCCACCTCCTCCTCCTTAAAAAAAAGGAAAACTTAGCATGGAAAAACGATTTCCCTTTTTACAGAAGAAAAAACGAAGATATTCAAGCACACTTTCAACTAACTACAGCTAAGTTCGTTAAAGGCGAGCTATTTTCTTGCGAAATCACAAAAAAAAATACTCATTGTTTCTTTAGTAGCCACGCAATTAGACTATAAATTAAGATATTTATGCATACTTTCACCTAACTACGACTAAGTTTGTTAAATGTGAGCTAAAATCCAAATTAATACAAAACTTAAAATTTCTCCCCAAGAAAATATTTGAATACGATTTGGTTGTATATAAATCCTAAGTTTATGGCTAGAATTACACAAACCCCGTCTGAATCACCAACTTTTGTTTTCATAACTCAGATAAGACACGTTTGAACTCTGGCTTCAAAAGGGACTCTTTCTGTAATTATAAACACATGTGGTTTTAGACCGGAAAAAAGATTTTTATAATGGGAAAAGGGACATTTTTGAACGAAATAACTAAAACTAAGGAAATAAACTCGTAAACATAGGAGGGGGGGGGGGAATTTAGGTTTACATAGTGGAAAAAAGAGCGTACGTTAAGTTTTCTAGCGAGTATACTCTTACTATTGTAGGGTTTGTATTGTTGGAGGGGAGGGGAGCTATGTCCCCCTGAAATTTGAATTTATCAGTGGGATGGTAAAGTGATTTTATTTGGAAATAAATTAAGAAATTTAGTAAGCTGTACTCATATTGAAAATTGACGTATCCATTGCTTTAAAGTTAATAATATTCAATGTACTATCTATGATATATCAAATCATTATGAAAATTAAATCGTAAGGTAAGAGCATTTTATACAAAATCTCAAGGACGAATAAAAAATCAGTCCTTTTTTTGTAACCAATCACCAATCAACTTACCGTATATTGAACAACCTCCGATGTCTCTGATTGGAGCCTTAAAAAACGGATGTTGACTCAAAAAACAGTCTGGTTTAGTTATATAATTTCGACTATACTCCCAAAACATGTTGAACCACTTCACATGTTGCCAGCTTTTTAAAAAAAAATGTGCACGTGAAGCTGAACTGCAATTCCTTGTGTAATTGACAACAATAACAAAAAACAGTCTGGTTGAGTTATATAATTTCGACCATACTCTCAAAACATGTTAGACCACATTATACCTTGCCAGCTTTTTGCAATGTCCATGTGATGCTGTAGTGCCTCAGACGTGGGTTTTCTTGTAGGTTCTGGATTCCCTATATAGATACGTGGGTTTTCTTGTACGGTTCCATAGAAATGTTTTCCTATGGCGTTCGTAGAATAGCATGGTAATCCTTATCTGTCTCGTAGAAGTATAAGGCCATGAGAGGGGGGTAATCACTCTCTTTGAAAAGGTTTATGCGTCTGGTGGATAGCATGGTAATTTCTATATGTCTCGTAGAAGTATAAGGTACTACTCTACTAATAACAACGGTATCAACACATATTTTATAGTATTACAGAGTAACAAAATGATTCCTGTCGGCTTTGAGTCAGACTTTATTATATATTTTAATATTTTTTCATTTTAGATTTCATTTATTCATTCACAGGGTTGCCACCACAACCAAATAAAAATCACCAGTTTTTCACCTAGAAAATCACCAGATTTTCACAAACAAAATCACCAGATATCACCAGTATTTCACAAAAATCACCAAAAAGATCGCCAGAAATCGGTGGTCAATAATGATAAGCTTTACACCAAAAAGACGCATTGGTCACCCTGAGCTAAGACATTATGTTTTTTAAAGGCCGTCAACTGCTCAAGAAGGAAGAGTGTTTATACCTAAGATCAGGAATTCCAGGCAAAAACTGAAATTGTTACCTAAGATCCTGTTGCTGAACATGAAGAGCCTTTTTATTTATTTAACTGCTATTATACTTTTCTTTGTCTTTACTTTGCAAAATCTTTTCTTCTTCTTTTTTCTTGGTTTCCATTGAAAAGAATAACCCCAATAATCCTCTTTAGTCCTCAAATTGAATTTCATTTGCTTGTGAGCGTTTTTAATCCCCCTGCCATAGTTGGTATCCTTAGTGGTAGACTTTAGCTCTGAAAAAGACGACTCAAATGGTGTCAATTTCTTATATATTTATTTTACTTCCGGAAAATTGTCGTGGGCCAAGTCTAAGCTGAAATATCAGACAAGCGGTGGTAAATCTTGTTTCTCTGGTTCCTTAGACGAGAGCCCCTTGAGACTGAGCCCTCTGGTTTCTTGAGACTGTTAAGTCCCTTGAAAAAGACCTAGCCTAGGCTGCTGAATCTATGTTCATGTGGGACTACGCTTTCTTTACCTAAGAAGTTTTTTTCACTTCTGAGACTAAATCCGTTTTTATCACACATGGGACACACATGTATGTGTTTATAAATTAAAATTTGTAACTATAGGGAAGCCGATTGCCAAGCTAAAAGGATACACAGAAGCCAAAAATAATGTCAATCTTTAGAAATAACGAATAAAAGCAAGACATAAAATATGAAAGTCACTGATTATTTCACCTTAGTAAGACAGCGAAACACATCATGCATGGAATGTCGACCAATTTTGCAAATACTCACCAAATTAAATGAAAATCACCAGAAATCATCAGGTTAAAAAAGAAAATCTCCAGAAATCACCAGATTCAAGAAAATCACCAGAAAAATCACCAGGAGGACGAAAAATCACCAGCGGTTGCAACCCTGCTCATTCATAGTAATGTCTATTCATTTTAAGTTTGAATTAAAATAAGGCGATTTCTATCCGTTATAGGTTTTAACCTAGGTTTTTTCTATTCTTTCTCTTAATTTCTTAAGTTAAATTTTGTTTGTTTATAATCTGCCATAGTATTTTTAGTCGTAATTGTGTATATATATATATATATATATTATATATATATATATATATTATATATATATATATATATATATATATATATAATATATATATATATATATATATATATATATATATATATATATATATATATATATATATATATATATAGATATATATATATATATATATATATATATATATATATATATATATATATATATATATATATAATATATATATATATATATATATATATATATAATATATATATATATATATATATATATATTATATATATATATATATATATATATATATATATATATATATATATATATATATATATATTATATATATATATATATTATATATATATATATATATATATATATATATATATATATATATATATACATATATATATATATATATGTATATATATATAAGTAGAGGTGACCCTATAACTCCGGGACGACACCCGTGCTGTCACCTATAACTTTTTTACATTGTTTATTCAAGGATTATCGATCGAGTCTAATGGGGGTCAAGGTCAATGTTGTTGTTGTTTTGGGCACGCGATAGAGTCATTAGGGAGAACACGTGGTTAATGGGGTCAATGTTGTTGTTGTTGTTTTGGGCACGCAATAGAGTCATTTGGGAGAACCACGTGGTTTATGGTTTTTGTCAGTGAGAATTTGAAAAAACAGGAACTTTGTCACATTTATGTCTGTTTTTATGGTTTTTGTCAGTGAGAATTTGAAAAAAACAGGAACTTTGTCACATTTTTGTATGTTTTTATGGATTTTGTAAGAGAGAATTTGAAAAAAACAGGAACTTTCTCACATTTTTGTATGTTTTTATGGACTTTGTCAGTGAGAATTCGAAAAAACAGGAATTTTGTCACATTTATGTCTGTTTTTATGGACTTTGTCAGTGAGAATTTGAAAAACAGGAACTTTGTCACATTCATGGATTATTGAGTCATTAACCGAATCGTTTCCGGGCAAAGTTAATTAATGTCTGACAGATGACGTAAAGTTAATTAATGTCTTTGGAGTTCGAACAGAAATGTCTCCGGGCAAAGTTTAGATCACACATGACAGATGATATCATGATTGATTGATTGTCATGAAAGGGGAATTAATTTGTTGTTCTAAAGAGAATTGATTCACGAAAGGAAATTAATTTGGATTTCGAACAGAAACGTCTCCGGGCAAAATTTAGATTACACATGACAGATGATGTCATGATTGATTGATTGACATGAAAGGGGAATTAATTTGTTGTTCTAAAGAGAATTGATTCACGAAAAGGAATTAATTTGGAGTTCGAACAGAAATGTCTCCGGCAAAGTTTCGATCACACATGACAGATGATGTCATGATTGATTGATTGACATGAAAGGGGAATTAATTTGTTGTTCTAAAGAGAATTGATTCACGAGAGGGAATTAATTTGGAGTTCTAACAAGAGAATCGTTTCCGAGCAAATGTTTTGATCTTAGCGCGCGAAAAGGTTTCTTTGTAATTTCAAATGTGAAAGCACAGGGATGCCAAACACACGGAACTCGATGAAATTACGTTTAGGGATTATTTGGGCGAAACCGTTCTAGTCATTTTATGGAATTATGTCGGCGAAACAGTTAGAGACATTTTAAAATATGATTTTTGAAGATATTTTAGGAGAGAATTTGAGGGTAAAACTTTGTGGTCGTTATACTACACAAGTTCTATTTGAACAGTGTTGTGAGGTCCTCTACCACAACCCAAAGGGTTCCGATTCCCCTACCCCAACCCCAAAGGGTTCCAATCTCTCTACCCCAACCCCAAAGGTCCACCGGGTTCCCAAAGGGCCACCCGGCCCTCAAGTACCGCCCAGACCCGCAAAGGCCCTCCCCAGACTCCCAAAGGCCCTCCCCCGATCCCCAAAGGTCCACCGGGCTCCCAAAGGGCCAATCGGTGCTCAAGGGTCCCCTCAGACCCCCAAAGGCCCTCCCTGGGCCCCCAAAAGCCCTCCCCCGGTCCCCAAAGGTCCCCCGGGCTCCCAAAAGACCACTCAATCCTCAAGGGCCCCCCGGATCCCCAAACGCCCTCCCCGGGCCCCCAAAGAGTCCTCTCTCCATTTTTTTAATACTTTTTTATGGCTTTATTATATCTTTTCTTAACAAGTTCCTTTCATAATGTCATTCCTAAACCCATTTTCCAACCTCAAAGAGTCTCCTCCCCATTTCGTAAATACTTTCTTGAATTTTTTAACATGGTACTTTTTTTAACTTTTTTACGTATCTTAAAATGACATGAACACAAAAAAAAACTCACACACACACAAAAACTTACACACACACACACACACAAAACTTACACACACACACGAAAACTTACACACAATCGCCAAAACTTACACACACAAAAACTTACACACACACACACAAACTTACACACCACACGCAAAAACTTACATGCACACAAAAACTTACATGCACACACAAAAACTTACACACACATAAAAACTTACACACACACACACAAAAACTTACACACACACACACACACAAAAAACTTACACACACGCACAAAAACTTACACACACACACAAAAACTTACACACACACACACGAAAACTTACACACACACACGAAAACTTACACACACACGCCAAAACTTACACACACACAAAAACTTACACACACACACACACACACAAAAACTTACACATGCACACGAAAACTTACATGCACACAAAAACTTACATGCACACAAAAACTTACACACACACACACAATTAGACAAAAAAATTACGATATTTATGCACAGTTATGTTTAAGCAATAAATATCTTAAGCCTCAACCGTTTTTATTCTTTAGAATAGTCCATCGCCACGAAAATTATACTTTCAGATTCAACATGTCAGGGAACAAACTTTCAGGTTCAGCATGTAAGAGAACCCTAAATACTCATCCCCCCAAAAAAAAGGTAAGTTAACCCTAAACGCCCAAAGAATTTCTCTGAAATTACACTTTCAGGTTCAGCATGTAAGAGAACCCTAAATGCTCATCCCAAAAAAAAAGGTAAGTTAACCCTAAACGCTCAAAGAATTTCTCTGAAATTACACTTTCAGGTTCAGCATGTAAGAGAACCCTAAATGCTCATCCCAAAAAAAAGGTAAGTTAACCCTAAACGCCCAAAGAATTTCTCTGAAATTAAACTTTCAGGTTCAGCATGTAAGAGAACCCTAAATGCTCATCCAAAAAAAAGGTAAGTTAACCCTAAACGCTCAAAGAAATTCTCTGAAATTACACTTTCAGGTTCAGCATGTAAGAGAACCCTAAATGCTCATCCCAAAAAAAGGTAAGTTAACCCTAAACGCTTAAAGAATTTCGTCACAAAACTCACACACACACACGAAAACTTACACACACACGCCAAAACTTACACACACAAAAACTTACACACACACACACACACACACAAACTTACACACACACACAAAAAACTTACACCCACACACAAAAGCTTACACACACAAAAACTTACACACACACACACACAAAAACTTACACCCACACGCAAAAACTTACATGCACACAAAAACTTACATGTACACAAAAACTTACACACACACAATAACTTACACACACACACAAAAGCTTACACACACACACAAAAACTTACACACACGCACAAAAACTTACACACACACACACACAAAAACTTACACACACACACGAAAACTTACACACACACACACACGAAAACTTACACACACACGCCAAAACTTACACACACACACAAAAACTTACACACACACACACACAAAAGCTTACACATGCACACGAAAACTTACATGCACACAAAAACTTACATGCACACAAAACTTACACACACACACAATTAGACAAAAAAATTACGATATTTATGCACAGTTATGTTTAAGCAATAAATATCTTAAGCCTCAACCGTTTTTATTCTTTAAAATAGTCCATCGCCATGAAAATTATACTTTCAGATTCAACATGTCAGGGAGCAAACTTTCAGGTTCAGCATGTAAGAAAACCCTAAATGCTCATCCCAAAAAAAGGTAAGTTAACCCTAAACGCTCAAAGAATTTCTCTGAAATTACACTTTCAGGTTCAGCATGTAAGAGAACCATAAATGCTCATCCCAAAAAAAGGTAAGTTAACCCTAAACGCTTAAAGAATTTCTCTGAAATCACACTTTCAGGTTCAGCATGTAAGAGAACCCTAAATGCTCATCCCAAAAAAAAGGTAAGTTAACCCTAAACGCTTAAAGAATTTCGTCACAAAACTTACGCACACACACGAAAACTTACACACACACGCCAAAACTTACACACACAAAAACTTACACACACACACACACACACACACACAAACTTACACACACACACACAAAAAAACTAACACCCACACACAAAAGCTTACACACACAAAAACTTACACACACACACACACATAAAAACTTACACCCACACGCAAAAACTTACATGCACACAAAAACTTACATGCACACAAAAACTTACACACACACAAAAACTTACACACACACACAAAAACTTGAACACACACACACAAAAAACTTACACACACGCACAAAAACTTACACACACACACACACACACCAAACAACTTACACACACACGCCAAAACTTACACACACACAAAAACTTACACACACACACACACACAAAAACTTACACATGCACACGAAAACTTACATGCACACAAAAACTTACATGCACACAAAAACTTACACACACACACAATTAGACAAAAAAAATTACGATATTTATGCACAGTTTCAACTAACTACGGCTAAGCATGTTAAAGGCGAGCCATTTTCTTGCGAGAAAACAAAAATCAGAACACACACACACCTTAGAAAATATAGCCTCCTTTGAAGTTGCAATCGTCTTTAAGAATCGACAGATTGTTAATGCTTAAACTTTTACGTTTCTTATAAAGTAATAAACAGGATTACTTAATATTTTTCAATATAACCATAATTTTCTCGTATAAAATTCATCAATTAGCCGGATATGGGTTTTTTTTTACATACGGGGAGAGATTTAATGTCCATGGTATAAGTCTATACAAGATTTAATGTCCTTGGTAAAAGCTTACATGAGATTTAATGTTCTTGGTAAAAGCCTGTACGTAATCTAATGTCCAGGTTTTATAAAGGGGGGAGGGGGGAATTATGTGCTATTAATGAAAATGACGCCACATCAACCGAAAACCGTCAACGTGAACTCCGATTAACCATCACCAAAGTGTCACAATACCATCAGTGCACCAACACCTCTTGGAAAATAGGGGGGGTAAAGGTCAACTGCGAAGATATTTAGCCTACAGAAAAAATTGCTCATTGTTCCTTTAGTAGCCACACAATTAGACTAAAAATTACGATATTTATGCACAGTTTCAACTAACTACGGCTAAGCATGTTAAAGGCGAGCCATTTTCTTGCGGGAACACAAAAATCAGAACACACACACACAAAAACTTACACACACACAAAAACTTACACACACACAAAAACTTACACACACACAAAAATTTACACACACACAAAAACTTACCCACACACACAAAAACTCACACACACACACAAAAAAACTTACACACACACACACCACAAAACTTACACACAAAAAAAAAATTACACACACAAAAAAAATTACACACACACGCACAATTAGACAAAAAATTACGATATTTATGTACAGTTTCAACTAACTACGGCTAAGTATCTTAAAAGGCGAGGTATTTTTCTTGCGAGAACACAAAAAATCATTAAGTGGTATTAATGAAAATGATGATAATCAACCGAAAACCGTCAACGAGAACACCGATTAACCATCACCAAAGCGTCACAATGCTGTCAGTGTGTCAACACCCCCTCGGAAAATAGGGGGTAAAGGTCAACTGCGAAGATATTTAGCCTACAGAAAAAATTGCTCATTGTTCCTTTAGTAGCTACACAATTAGACTAAAATTTACGATATTTATGCACAGTTTCAACTAACTACGGCTAAGCATGTTAAAGGCGACCCATTTTCTTGCGAGAACACAAAAATCAGAACACAAACACGCACAAAAACTTACACACACACAAAAACTTACACACACACAAAAACTTACACACACACAAAAATTTGCACACACAAAAACTTACCCACACACACAAAAACTCACACACACACACAAAAAACTTACACACACAAAAACTTACACACACAAAAAAAAATTGCACACACACAAAAATTCACACACACACACACAATTAGACAAAAAATTACGATATTTATGCACAGTTTCAACTAACTACGGCTAAGTATCTTAAAAGCCGAGGTATTTTTCTTGCGAGAACACAAAAAATCATTAAGTGGTATTAATGAAAATGATGATAATCAACCGAAAACCGTCAACGAGAACACCGATTAACCATCACCAAAGCATCACAATGCTGTCAGTGTGTCAACACCCCTCGGAAAATAGGGGGTAAAGGTCAACTGAGAAGATATTTAGCCTACAGAAAAAATTGCTCATTGTTCCTTTACTAGCCACACAATTAGACTAAAAATTACGATATTTATGCACACTTTCAACTAACTACGGCTAAGCATGTTAAAGGCGAACCATTTTCTTGCAAGAACACAAAAATCAGGACACACACACACAAAAACTTACACACACACAAAAACTTACACACACACAAAAACTTACACACGCACAAAAATTTACACACACACAAAAACTTACCCACACACACAAAAACTCACAGACACACACAAAAAAAACTTACACACACACAAAAACTTACACACACACAAAAACTTACACACACAAAAAAATTACACACACACAAAAATTTACACACACACACACAATTAGACAAAAAATTACGGTATTTATGCACAGTTTCAACTAACTACGGCTAAGTATCTTAAAAGACGAGGTATTTTTCTTGCGAGAACACAAAAAATCATTAAGTGCTATTAATGAAAATGATAAAAAGTGCGCGCAGAAAAAAGCAAATATAATAGTCGTTTAAAATCTCCCCCCCCCCCAAACTCAAATTTCTGGGGGGGGGCATATTTTCGTTGTATTTTGAATATTTTCCTTTGGAAAACACACCGAAAAGCCATATTAAGGGCTAAATTTGTAAGTTTTTCACTGACAATTCCTTTTTAGCCAAACCTTGACCTCCCTAATTAAAGGATATGAATTAGAACCATGGGAACGTAATTTCGTGTTATTTTGCGTATTTTCGTTGGAAAAAACACTGAAAAGCCATATTAAGAGCTATATTTTTGAGTTTTTCACTGAAAATTCCTTTTTTTTTTGCCAAGCCTTGACCTCCCTAATTAAAGGATACGAATTAGAACCATGGGAACGTAATTTCATCGTATTTTGCATTTTTTCTAACTTTTGTGTGTTTTCGCAATAGAATGGCTCAATTGTGAGTTTTTCACTGACAATTCCTTTTTAGCCATGCCTTTATAATCAATGGAACATAGTTCTTTGTATTTTACATATTTTTGATTGGAAAACACACCGAAAGGTCATATTATTTGAACTTACATCAAACGTTGGAGGGCTTACATTTGAAGAACTATCCATTATTTGTACATATTGTTCTATATTTCAGACTATACTGATTTCAAAAACTTCAAAACCCCGAAATATACTCGCTTAACGGTTACCTATTTGCGAAAATCGTACTAGGTCACGCTATTAGAACAATAATTACCTCACTATCTATCACTCACGGGGAACAGATTCAAAACAATACTTCATACATCATATAGTCAGCTCATTTAATTGGAAATTAAAGTGGATAATGCCCAATTCACAGGAGGGGGCATGAAAACTATGGTTTTTAACTACGATATGCAAGACTAGAAAGAAAAGTCTTTAGGAGTGGAGCTGCCCATCACCTCAACCCTCGCTCTTGAAATCCCCACACCCCCTGCCCCCAAAACTCAAATTTTCCAGAGGATTTTAAATCCCCCCCCCCAAAAAAAAAATTTCTAGGAACGTATCTTCATCATATTTAATCATTTTCATTGGAAAACCTGCTTACCGAAGCGCTAGTGCTACCTAAGTAAAGAACTATGTGGGTACAATATGTTGTTTTTGGTTTTTTTCATCATAGCCAGGGCACTTCGTATAGAAGGAGTCATCGCAAAAACTTTGAAAAGGGCTCATTGATTGGAAATTAAACTGGATAGTGACCAATTCACAGGAGAGGGGCGTGAAAACTATGGTTTTTTAACCATGATATGCAAGACTAGAAAGAAAAGTCTTTAGGAGTGGGGCTGCCCATCACCTCAACCCTCGCTCTTGAAATCCCCCCCTAAAGTTGAAGTCTAGTTCTAAACTAGACGCTCATGATAAGCTAGCCTAATCTAACCTAACTTAAACGTGGAGAAACCTAACTTCTAACCTAACCTGACATAGCCTAACCTATGGTTTTGGTATTTCTATGCAATATTGTGTAATTTTGTGGTTATGCTAGTTTAGACTAGACTTCAACTTTAGGGGGGGGGGATTTCAAGAGCGAGGGTTGAGGTGATGGGCAGCCCCACTCCTAAAGACTTTTCTTTCTAGTCTTGCATATCGTAGTTAAAAAACCATAGTTTTCACGCCCCTTTCTTGTGAATTGGTCACTATCCAGTTTAATTTCCAATCAATGAGCCCTTTTCAAAGTTTTTGCGATGACTCCTTCTATACGAAGTGCCCTGGCTATGATGAAAAAAACCAAAAACAACATATTGTACCCACATAGTTCTTTAGTTAGGTAGCACTAGCGCTTCGGTAAGCAGGTTTTCCAATGAAAATGATTAAATATGATGAAGATACGTTCCTAGAAATTTTTTTTTGGGGGGGGGGGATTTAAAATCCTCTGGAAAATTTGAGTTTTGGGGGCAGGGTGTGTGGGGATTTCAAGAGCAAGGGTTGAGGTGATGGGCAGCTCCACTCCTAAAGACTTTTCTTTCTAATCTTGCATATCGTAGTTAAAAACCATAGTTTTCATGCCCCCTCCTGTGAATTGGGCATTATCCACTTTAATTTCCAATTAAATGAGCTGACTATATGATGTATGAAGTATTGTTTTGAATCTGTTCCCCGTGAGTGATAGATAGTGAGGTAATTATTGTTCTAATAGCGTGACCTAGGACGATTTTCGCAAATAGGTAACCGTTAAGCGAGTATATTTCGGGGTTTTGAAGTTTTTGAAATCAGTATAGTCTGAAATATAGAACAATATATACAAATAATGGATAGTTCTTCAAATGTAAGCCCTCCAACGTTTGATGTAAGTTCAAATAATATGACCTTTCGGTGTGTTTTCCAATCAAAAATATGTAAAATACAAAGAACTATGTTCCATTGATTATAAAGGCATGGCTAAAAAGGAATTGTCAGTGAAAAACTCACAATTGAGCCATTCTATTGCGAAAACACACAAAAGTTAGAAAAAATGCAAAATACGATGAAATTACGTTCCCATGGTTCTAATTCGTATCCTTTAATTAGGGAGGTCAAGGCTTGGCAAAAAAAAGGAATTTTCAGTGAAAAACTCAAAAATATAGCTCTTAATATGGCTTTTCAGTGTTTTTTCCAACGAAAATACGCAAAATACGACGAAATTACGTTCCCATGGTTCTAATTCATATCCTTTAATTAGGGAGGTCAAGGTTTGGCTAAAAAGGAATTGTCAGTAAAAAACTTACAAATTTAGCCCTTAATATGGCTTTTCGGTGTGTTTTCCAAAGGAAAATATTCAAAATACAATGAAAATATGCCCCCCCCCCCCAGAAATTTGAGTTTGGGGGGGGGGAGAGATTTTAAACGACTATTATATTTGCTTTTTTCTGTGCGCACTTTTTATCATTTTCATTAATAGCACTTAATGATTTTTTGTGTTCTCGCAAGAAAAATACCTCGTCTTTTAAGATACTTAGCCGTAGTTAGTTGAAACTGTGCAAAAATATCGTAATTTTTTGTCTAATTGTGTGTGTGTGTGTAAATTTTTGTGTGTGTGTAATTTTTTTGTGTGTGTAAGTTTTTGTGTGTGTGTAAGTTTTTGTGTGTCTGTAAGTTTTTTTGTGTGTGTGTGTGAGTTTTTGTGTGTGTGGGTAAGTTTTTGTGGGTGTGTAAATTTTTGTGCGTGTGTAAGTTTTTGTGTGTGTGTAAGTTTTTGTGTGTGTGTAAGTTTTTGTGTGTGTGTGTCCTGATTTTTGTGTTCTCGCAAGAAAATGGTTCGCCTTTAACATGCTTAGCCGTAGTTAGTTGAAACTGTGCATAAATAACGTAATTTTTAGTCTAATTGTGTGGCTACTAAAGGAACAATGAGCAATTTTTTCTGTAGGCTAAATATCTTCGCAGTTGACCTTTACCCCCTATTTTCCGAGGGGTGTTGACACACTGACAGCATTGTGATGCTTTGGTGATGGTTAATCGGTGTTCTCGTTGACGGTTTTCGGTTGATTATCATCATTTTCATTAATACCACTTAATGATTTTTTGTGTTCTCGCAAGAAAAATACCTCGCCTTTTAAGATACTTAGCCGTAGTTAGTTGAAACTGTGCATAAATATCGTAATTTTTTGTCTAATTGTGTGTGCGTGTGTGAATTTTTGTGTGTGTGCAATTTTTTTTGTGTGTGTAAGTTTTTGTGTGTGTGTAAGTTTTTGTGTGTGTAAGTTTTTTGTGGTGTGTGTGAGTTTTTGTGTGTGTGGGTAAGTTTTGTGTGTGCAAATTTTTTGTGTGTGTAAGTTTTTGTGTGTGTGTGTAAGTTTTTGTGTGTGTGTAAGTTTTTGTGCGTGTGTGTGTTCTGATTTTTGTGTTCTCGCAAGAAAATGGGTCGCCTTTAACATGCTTAGCCGTAGTTAGTTGAAACTGTGCATAAATATCGTAATTTTTAGTCTAATTGTGTGGCTACTAAAGGAACAATGAGCAATTTTTTCTGTAGGCTAAATATCTTCGCAGTTGACCTTTACCCCCTATTTTCCGAGGGGGGTGTTGACACACTGACAGCATTGTGACGCTTTGGTGATGGTTAATCGGTGTTCTCGTTGACGGTTTTCGGTTGATTATCATCATTTTCATTAATACCACTTAATGATTTTTTGTGTTCTCGCAAGAAAAATACCTCGCCTTTTAAGATACTTAGCCGTAGTTAGTTGAAACTGTACATAAATATCGTAATTTTTTGTCTAATTGTGCGTGTGTGTGTAAATTTTTGTGTGTGTGTAATTTTTTTTGTGTGTGTAAGTTTTTGTGTGTGTGTAAGTTTTTGTGTGTGTAAGTTTTTTTGTGTGTGTGTGTGAGTTTTTGTGTGTGTGGGTAAGTTTTTGTGTGTGTGTAAATTTTTGTGTGTGTGTAAGTTTTTGTGTGTGTGTAAGTTTTTGTGTGTGTGTAAGTTTTTGTGTGTGTGTGTTCTGATTTTTGTGTTCCCGCAAGAAAATGGCTCGCCTTTAACATGCTTAGCCGTAGTTAGTTGAAACTGTGCATAAATATCGTAATTTTTAGTCTAATTGTGTGGCTACTAAAGGAACAATGAGCAATTTTTTCTGTAGGCTAAATATCTTCGCAGTTGACCTTTACCCCCCTATTTTCCGAGAGGTGTTGGTGCACTGATGGTATTGTGACACTTTGGTGATGGTTAATCGGAGTTCACGTTGACGGTTTTCGGTTGATGTGGCGTCATTTTCATTAATAGCACATAATTCCCCCCTCCCCCCTTTATAAAAACTGGACATTAAATTACGTATAGGCTTTTACCAAGAACATTAAATCTCATGTAAGCTTTTACCAAGGACATTAAATCTTGTATAGACTTCTACCATGGACATTAAATCTCTCCCCGTATGTAAAAAAAACCATATCCGGCTAATTGATGAATTTTATACAAGAAAATTATGGTTACATTGAAAAATATTAAGTAATCCTGTTTATTACTTTATAAGAAACGTAAAAGTTTAAGCATTAACAGTCTGTCGATTCTTAAAGACGATTGCAACTTCAAAGGAGGCTATATTTTCTAAGGTGTGTGTGTGTTCTGATTTTTGTTTTCTCGCAAGAAAATGGCTCGCTTTTAACATGCTTAGCCGTAGTTAGTTGAAACTGTGCATAAATATCGTAATTTTTTTTTGTCTAATTGTGTGTGTGTGTGTAAGTTTTTGTGGCCATGTAAGTTTTTGTGTGCATGTAAGTTTTCGTGTGCATGTGTAAGTTTTTGTGTGTGTGTGTGTGTGTGTAAGTTTTTGTGTGTGTGTAAGTTTTGGCATGTGTGTGTAAGTTTTCGTGTGTGTGTGTTTGTGTAAGTTTTCGTGTGTGTGTGTAAGTTTTGTGTGTGTGTGTGTGTAAGTTTTTGTGCGTGTGTGTAAGTTTTTTGTGTGTGTGTGTTCAAGTTTTTGTGTGTGTGTGTGTAAGTTTTTGTGTGTGTGTAAGTTTTTGTGTGCATGTAAGTTTTTGTGTGTATGTAAGTTTTTGCGTGTGGGTGTAAGTTTTTATGTGTGTGTGTGTGTGTAAGTTTTTGTGTGTGTAAGCTTTTGCGTGTGTGTGTTAGTTTTTTTTGTGTGTGTGTGTAAGTTTGTGTGTGTGTGTGTGTGTGTAAGTTTTTGTGTGTGTACGTTTTGGCGTGTGTGTGTAAGTTTTCGTGTGTGTGCGTAAGTTTTGTGACGAAATTCTTTAAGCGTTTAGGGTTAACTTACCTTTTTTTGGGATGAGCATTTAGGGTTCTCTTACATGCTGAACCTGAAAGTGTGATTTCAGAGAAATTCTTTAAGCGTTTAGGGTTAACTTACCTTTTTTTGGGATGAGCATTTATGGTTCTCTTACATGCTGAACCTGAAAGTGTAATTTAAGAGAAATTCTTTGAGCGTTTAGGGTTAACTTACCTTTTTTGGGATGAGCATTTAGGGTTCTCTTACATGCTGAACCTGAAAGTTTGTTCCCTGACATGTTGAATCTGAAAGTATAATTTTCATGGCGATGGACTATTCTAAAGAATAAAAACCGTTGAGGCTTAAGATATTTATTGCTTAAACATAACTGTGCATAAATATCGTAATTTTTTTGTCTAATTGTGTGTGTGTGTAAGTTTTGTGTGCATGTAAGTTTTTGTGTGCATGTAAGTTTTCGTGTGCATGTGTAAGTATTTGTGTGTGTGTGTGTGTGTAAGTTTTTGTGTGTGTGTGTAAGTTTTGGCGTGTGTGTGTAAGTTTTTGTGTGTGTGTGTGTAAGTTTTCGTGTGTGTGTGTAAGTTTTTGTGTGTGTGTGTGTGTAAGTTTTTGTGTGTGTGTGTAAGTTTTTGTGTGTGTGTGTGTAAGTTTTTTTGTGTGTGTGTGTGTAAGTTATTGTGTGTGTGTAAGTTTTTGTGTGCATGTAAGTTTTTGTGTGCATGTAAGTTTTTGCGTGTGGGTGTAAGTTTTTGTGTGTGTGTGTGTGTAAGTTTTTGTGTGTGTAAGCTTTTGTGTGTGGGTGTAAGTTTTTTGTGTGTGTGTGTAAGTTTGTGTGTGTGTGTGTGTGTGTAAGTTTTTGTGTGTGTAAGTTTTGGCGTGTGTGTGTAAGTTTTCGTGTGTGTGTGTGTGAGTTTTGTGACGAAATTCTTTAAGCGTTTAGGGTTAACTTACCTTTTTTTTGGGATGAGCATTTAGGGTTCTCTTACATGCTGAACCTGAAAGTGTAATTTCAGAGAAACTCTTTGAGCGTTTAGGGTTAACTTACCTTTATTTTGGGATGAGCATTTAGGGTTCTCTTACATGCTGAACCTGAAAGTGTAATTTCAGAGAAATTCTTTGGGCGTTTAGGGTTAACTTACCTTTTTTTTTTGGGATGAGCATTTAGGGTTCTCTTACATGCTGAACCTGAAAGTGTAATTTCAGAGAAATTCTTTGAGCGTTTAGGGTTAACTTACCTTTTTTTTGGGATGAGCATTTAGGGTTCTCTTACATGCTGAACCTGAAAGTGTAATTTCAGAGAAATTCTTTGGGCTTTTAGGGTTAACTTACCTTTTTTTTTTGGGATGAGCATTTAGGGTTCTCTTACATGCTGAACCTGAAAGTTTGTTCCCTGACATGTTGAATCTGAAAGTATAATTTTCGTGGCGATGGACTATTCTAAAGAATAAAAACGGTTGAGGCTTAAGATATTTATTGCTTAAACATAACTGTGCATAAATATCGTAATTTTTTTGTCTAATTGTGTGTGTGTGTAAGTTTTTGTGTGCATGTAAGTTTTTGTGTGCATGTAAGTTTTCGTGTGCATGTGTAAGTTTTTGTGTGTGTGTGTGTGTGTAAGTTTTTTGTGTGTGTGTAAGTTTTGGCGTGTGTGTGTAAGTTTTCGTGTGTGTGTGTAAGTTTTCGTGTGTGTGTGCGTAAGTTTTTGTGTGTGTGTGTAAGTTTTTGTGCGTGTGTGTAAGTTTTTGTGTGTGTGTGTGTAAGTTTTTGTGTGTGTGTGTAAGTTTTTATGTGTGTGTAAGTTTTTGTGTGCATGTAAGTTTTTGTGTGCATGTAAGTTTTTGCGTGTGGGTGTAAGTTTTTGTGTGTGTGTGTAAGTTTTTGTGTGTGTAAGCTTTTGTATGTGGGTGTAAGTTTTGTGTGTGTGTGTGTGTAAGTTTGTGTGTGTGTGTAAGTTTTTGTGTGTGTAAGTTTTGGCGTGTGTGTGTAAGTTTTCGTGTGTGTGTGTAAGTTTTGTGTGTGTGTGTGTGTGTGTAAGTTTTTGTGTGTGTGTGTGTGTGTGTGTGAGTTTTTTTTGTGTTCATGTCATTTTAAGATACGTAAAAAAGTTAAAAAAATACCATGTTAAAAAATTCAAGAAAGTATTTGCGAAATGGGGAGGGGACTCTTTGAGGTTGGAAAATGGGTTTAGGAATGACATTATGAAAGGAACTTGTTAAGAAAAGATATAATAAAGCCATAAAAAAGTATTAAAAAAATGGAGAGAGGACTCTTTGGGGGCCCGGGGAGGGCGTTTGGGGATCCGGGGGGCCCTTGAGGATTGAGTGGTCTTTTGGGAGCCCGGGGGACCTTTGGGGACCGGGGGAGGGCCTTTGGGGGCCCAGGGAGGGCCTTTGGGGTCTGAGGGGAACCTTGAGCACCGATTGGTCCTTTGGGAGCCCGGTGGAACTTTGGGGATCGGGGGAGGGCCTTTGGGAGTCTGGGGAGGGCCTTTGGGGGTCTGGGCAGTACTTGAGGGCCGGGTGGCCCTTTGGGAGCCCGGTGGACCTTTGGGGTTGGGGTAGAGGGATTGGAACCCTTTGGGGTTGGGGTAGGGGGATCGGAACCCTTTGGGTTGTGGTAGAGGACCTCACAACACTGTTCAAATAGAACTTGTGTATTATAACGACCACAAAGTTTTACCCTCAAATTCTCTCCTAAAATCTCTTCAAAAATCATATTTTAAAATGTCTCTAACTGTTTCGCCGAAATAATTCCATAAAATGACTAAAACGGTTTCGCCCAAATAATCCCTAAACGTAATTTCATCGAGTTCCTTTTGTTTGGCATCCCTGTGCTTTCACATTTGAAATTACAAAGAAACCTTTTCGCGCGCTAAGATCGAAGCATTTGCTCGGAAACGATTCTCTTGTTAGAACTCCAAATTAATTCCCTCTCGTGAATTAATTCTCTTTAGAACAACAAATTAATTCCCTTTTCATGTCAATCAATCAATCATGACATCATCTGTCATGTGTGATCGAAACTTTGCCCGGAGACATTTCTGTTCGAACTCCAAATTAATTCCTTTTCGTGAATCAATTCTCTTTAGAACAACAAATTAATTCCCCTTTCATGTCAATCAATCAATCATGACATCATCTGTCATGTGTGATCTAAACTTTGCCTGGAGACATTTCTGTTCGAAATCCAAATTAATTTCCTTTCGTGAATCAATTCTCTTTAGAACAACAAATTAATTCCCCTTTCATGTCAATCAATCAATCATGATATCATCTGTCATGTGTGATCTAAAATTTGCCCGGAGACATTTCTGTTCGAACTCCAAAGACATTAATTAACTTAACGTCATCTGTCAGACATTAATTAACTTTGCCCGGAAACGATTCGGTTAATGACTCAATAATCCATGAATGTGACAAAGTTCCTGTTTTTCAAATTCTCACTGACAAAGTCCATAAAAACAGACATAAATGTGACAAAATTCCTGTTTTTTTCCAATTCTCACTGACAAAGTCCATAAAAACATACAAAAATGTGAGAAAGTTCCTGTTTTTTCAAATTCTCACTGACAAAATCCATAAAAACATACAAAACTGTGACAAAGTTCCTGTTTTTTTCAAATTCTCACTGACAAAAACCATAAAAACAGACATAAATGTGACAAAGTTCCTGTTTTTTCAAATTCTCACTGACAAAAACCATAAACCACGTGGTTCTCCCAAATGACTCTATTGCGTGCCCAAAACAACAACAACATTGACCTTGACCCCCATTAGACTCGATCGATAATCCTTGAATAAACAATGTAAAAAAGTTATAGGTGGCAGCACGGGTGTCGTCCCGGAGTTATAGGGTCACCTCTACTTATATATATATATATATATATATATATATATATATATAATATATATATATATATATATATATATATATATATATATATTATATATATATATATATATATATATATATATATATATTATATATATATATATATATATATATATATATATATATATATATATATATATATATATATATATATATATAATATATATATATATATATATATATATATATATATATATATATATATATATATATATATATATATATATATATATATATATATATATATTGACTTTCTGCTAAAGAACTAAAAAGTTGGATTATAATTTAAATTTTAGGCGAAATGGGAATATTCAGTCGAAATTTTCACTTAAACCTACCTTTTTTTTAGCCATTTTCTAATTGTAATTTATTTAACAAAACTATATATAGTTGGTCCTTCTTCTATCCGGCCAACATGCTACAGCTACGACAACAGAAACAAGGTAGGGAGGGGATTTTGGATCCTATGTTCTCTCTCCCAAATATCATAGTCTTCAAAACCCTTCCGATTTCTTGCATAATTTATCTGTTTTTGTTTTTTTTGTATTTTTCTTAAAATTTGGTTCTTAATGCAAAACTAGATATTATATAGGTGCCTCAGCTAATCACTTTTTTTTGCTTTTTTGTTTTGTTTGTGTCGAACATCTACAACAGAAAGAAAGTAAGTCCTCCGTATTTTTAACCTACTCAAGCTTTGCAAATTGAATCCAAAAGCAATTTTAAAAGAAGTTGCAAAATTTACTTCCTAATTCTGTTACTTTATTCAAATTAGATTGCCTTATAGCATGTTAAAAAACTATTCAAAACTAAGCAAATTAGACATAATCAAAGAGTTATTTTAAAAATGTCTTAAGAAGTTACATTATGGAATTAAAAATTCCATAATGGGCAAATATATCTTTCTGGATGTTAATTTTCTATTCGCCACAAATTTTCCCCTACACCCCTTGGTTATTTATGTTATTACTAATGGGCAAACGATCAAGTAACCACCCTCATATTAGTGACTAAGTCAACACCAGTAAGTAACGCCCTGGGTCATTTAATTAAGGTCTTTTAATGATCTGTCTCATGTCCAAAAAGTAATCAGGTCCCTTGTGACTGATGAACACGTCTGTGAGTTATTGTCACGCAGAGGTCAAACCAAAAATACTTGTGGGACAGTCAGGTGTATATTATCCTGTCTTTTCTCTTTTTCCTCTTGGTTGGAATTACCAAATGGCAAGCTTTATTAATCAGATGCTCATGAAAAGGCTTTTTTTTGGTATTATTTCCATGTTTTGCTTCCGCTATTTTCTGTGTTTTTGTTTTCTATTTTGATATTTTGGATCGTAAACATGTAACATGTAAAAACTAACAGAAAGCAAGGATTTTGTATAAAAGCAAAAATAATTTCACTTGTTTTTTTTTCAATAAAAGAATTAAGTCTTTTAGAAGCCAGTTTGATCAAGTTCATTTTTAAGTATTAAGGTCTGAAACGATCCGCTGTAATGAACTGTAATTAAAGCGTCACCCCTGTCAGTCCCGTAAATACACAGTATTTCTTTGGAGGAGGGAGGCACAAATTATTTGATAATTATATTCATATTTATAATGATAATTACATTATCAGTATTTGATAATTTGAATAAAAAATGACAAAAGGGCGGGAGGAGGCTGGGGCTGAATACTCTATGTATGGGTAATGAGAAAATAGTGTTGATAGCTCAGTCTAACAAGGTTATTTGTCCCAGAAAATTATTCATGCCATTTTTGCATATAAAATAGGCCACCTTTTCCAAAAGAACAAAGTAGGTATGTTTTGATACATTTTATAAAATTTGGCAATTGTTCTAGATACTAATCTAGCCCTAACTCATGTACAGTCAGTAAAAATGGTTTAAGAACAAAAGATTGCAGATCCTTTAGAAAATGTCTGACTGGATCCAAACAGTGTTGTAACTTTAATTGAAATCCAAATTACTACAATGCAAAAAGTTTTCACTGTTTAAAACTTTCCTTGCTTGCTTTTATTCTTAGCATATAGACTACTCCATAAAAGTATATCTTTTTATCTGTTGGTTTTCTCCTTTTATGTATTTGTACATTTCTTTATTTATCGGTTTGTTTTCATAGAAGATAGAATAGCGCTGCCTAAGTAAAGAGTGATTTTTTTTTTAGACCAGGGCACTTAGTATAGAACGAGTTGACGTAGAAAATTTGAAAACGGCTCATTTGATGAAAATTAAAAAGGGCTAATGCCCTTTTTAATATTTGAAAGTGATTGGAGGGCACCATCCCCCCTGCCCATAATTCACCCAACACATCTAGTCAAAATTTTGAGATAGCCATTTTGTTCAACATGGTTGAAAGGTCCAGAAATTATGTCTTTGAGGATGCTAACCCCCCATAGCTCTCAGGACAAGGGTTGAAAGTTAAACCCTGGGGGTATGAAAGCTTTTTTATAGTAAGGGTGGTCGTATAAACTTCGGAGGGGGATCACTGGATTGGTAATCAGAAGCTCTAGTGCACTTTTTAAGAGTCAAAGTGATCGGAGGGCAGCTACCCCCCCCCCCACACACACACACGTCGTAATTTCCCCTAGTGCATCTGATAGAAATTTTGAGATAACCATGTGTTTAAAAAATAGTTCAAAAATCACAAAACAAGGTCTTCGGGGTTGACACAACCCTACAGAGTCTTTGGACAAGGGTTGTGAATTATGCCCTGGGGTCATATAAATTTTTTATGGAAGGATTGATCGTGTGAACTTTAGAGGAGGCTCATATGATTAGAAGTGCATAGTTCTAGTTCTCTTTTAAGAGTTAAAAGTGATGGAGGGCAACTAGATCCCCCAATTCTGCCCTGACATCCTCTTTTCCCCAAATGCATCCAACCGAAATTGTGAGATAACCATTTTGTTCACAATAGTCTAAAGAGAATATAACAATGCTTTCAGGGTGGACACAACCCCCCATAGCCCAGAGGCAAGGGTTGCAATTTATGCCCCGGGACATATAAGGTTCTTATGGAACGGGCGGTCACATAAACTTCGGATCGAAAAGGGCTTATTTGATCGGCAGTCGGAATTTCTTGTGTACTACTATTGCCATACCACTTCATTTACAATATTGATGGGACATTTAAAATAAATCAAAAGACGGAATTTGCAAGTAAATTATCAAAAGACTGTATCTCAAGAATTGGTTTGGGTATTAAGTTGGAACTATCAGAGTATGCTTAATGAGAGAGATCATCTGACCAAAAGCAATGTGTGCATGCAACTACTTATACTACTATCAATGCTTTTTTTTACTACTACTACTACTACAACTACTACTACTACTACTACTTCTATCGAAACTACTTGCAACTAGTTTGCAAATTTCAAGAAGTATATGAACATAAAGGTTATCAAAAGGACATATCAGCAATGTCATAACAATGGCTAATTTTAAAAAGTTGAAACCTCCAGGATTTGATGAAAGGGATGTTCAGCCGACCAAAAGGTAATACGTTAATACTACTGCTGCTACTAGGACGACTGCTTTTACTTTTAGTACTACTACTAGTAATGCCGATGCTACTACTGTGACTACTATTACAACTGTGCCTAATGATATAATGGTGAAATTTGCAAGGATTTTGAAGGGTGAAGGTGAACTGTATGCAGATTGTCAAAAGGGCATAACAGTGATATCTTAGGAACAGTTTGGTGGGTGAGGTTGAAACTAACTGGGCTTGTTGAGGGGGATGTTGAACTAACCAAAAGGAAATAGTTACACCCTAGTGCTACTGCTTCTACTCATACTACTAATACTGCTACTATTATTACATACTGCTGCTCCTAATTCCGCCACTAAAGCTAATGCTACTGCTATTAATTCTACTACTACTACTACTACTGATGCTACTAATACTAAGGCTATTTAGGCAAAAAATTTGGAATGCATTGGAACTGTATGGAACTAATTCCATGAATGCCCTTAAGGGGGGAGGGGCAAGGGGTTGCCAGTCCCCGCCCCTGGCTGAATGACAATATGGTACCTTATATTTTTATATTTTTGTTTTGAGATTTCTATTATACAGCATTGGAAGTGCCGATTAGACCAGGTAAGCCCCCACTGAAATTCAGCTTATGGGCGCCCATGACTAAATCGAAACACACTTTGCCCACACAGTCTATCCAGAGGACGTATCACAAATACTTCAGGAACAGTTGATAAGTGGGGACTTTCGGCGTGTGTTGAAGGAGACATGGAAAAAAAACGAAGGTGCTATGCGTATACTGCTACTATAGCTACTATAACTAGTGCTACTCACGCAAGCTAAGGTTATTAAGGTGAAGCTTTTAAGAAACATTTAGATGGATGTTGAACTAAATCAAAACATACTATGATCACGTAGATTAATTGCATCCTGATGCTACTGCTTCTACTTATACTACTACTACTGCTATTATTATTACTATTGCTGCTACTAATTCCGCCACTAAAGCTAAGGCTATCAGTATTAATTCTACCGCTACTACTACTACTACTGCTGCTACTAAAACTATTAAGCTATTAAGGCAAGGCTATTAAGGCAAATATTTTGGACTGTGTTGAAACTGTATGGAACTAAATTCATGAATGCCCTTAAGGGGTAGGGGCAAGGGGGTGCCAGCTCCCATCCCTGGCTTTATGACTATACCTTATATTTTTATATTTTTGTTTTAAGGTTTCTATTATACAGCATTGGAAGTGCCGATTAGACCAGGTAAACCCCCCCCCCCCACTTAAATTCAGCTTATGGGCGCCAATGACTAAATCAAAACACACTATGCCCACACTGTTTGTCAAGAGGACGTATCAGAAAAACTTAGGAAGAGTTGATAAGTTGAAACTTCCGGCGTGTGTTGAAGGAGACGTGGAAAAAACTAAGGGTGTTATGGGCATACTGTTACTATAGCTACTACAACTATTGCTACTACGCAAGCTAAGACTATTAAGATGAAACTTTTAAGAAATATTTAGGTGGATGTTAAACTAAATCAAAACAAACTATGAGCATGTGGATTTTCAAACAAATGACAAAGCAATATCGCAAGAACCGAAAACAAAATATATTTTAAATGTTTTCACTTTTTTTTCACTTTAATAAATAAAAAACAATCAAAATTTTGAGGAATAAATATCAGCATATGTATATTAAACTGTCAATCCATGGTCAGTTTTTTTTCAGTAAAGTGTAAATTATGTTCTTGTCTTCAGGAGGTATCAGCGTTGTCAGTCCTACTCATATTAATTTTTGCTTGGGTTGACTTTGACTCGGTTATTTATTGTAATTCTTTTCGTTTCGGATTTCATTTATTTAATGATAGTGATTTGTAGTAGTTTTACGGTGGGAAGATTATCTGAGTTTATTTCTGATCATTTTTGGATTAACGGATCTCTTTACTATTCTTTTAAAACTTGTTTTTGTGGAAAATTTTTCTTAAATTAATTTCTTAAAGTAGACAAAATTTCTTAATTTACTTACATAAGTTCACATAGCCAAGGCCCAAAAGGGGTGGGACCATAAAGCAGTTTCAATGAGCTTTCGGTTTCATAAAAGTGAATTTTGATGCCCTAGTTTCAATATTTGTGGGTATTCCCATTTTTCCAGTTTTTTCTAGTTTTTCCTTGAGGGGGCAATCCGAGCAATCTGGCGGATAATATCCCCTCTCACCGTATGTGAATGCATATTTACAATGTTTTCTGGAAGAAAGTTGATTGTAATATGCATCGTCATGTATATTACAAAGCTTTAACTTTATATTGTATAAAGCAAGCATTTATGATAACTCTTTCGACTCAAGGGTAGGGGCTTTCAGAGGTCCGCAGCTATTGTCTATTGTTACACAGAAATCAATAAAAAAAAAAATGTATGCCCATTTGTTTAAGAACATTCAGCCTTATTTTTTTTTTTTTTTCATATTCGTCATATGTCACACTTCATAACCCAGACGCAAATATGAGGTTATAAATTATAAGATTAAAAGATAATTTTGTAATAAGAATCATGAACCAGAGAGCAATATAAGATCTTTTCGTTTGCCTTCCACAGTTTTTTTTTTTTTTTTTTTTTTTTTTTTTTTTTTTTTTTTTTTTTTTGCATTTTATAGCCTTTTGGTTCTAATGGAAGTTTTTTTAATAATAAGAATTGTTATCAATAGAAAACAGTTTTATAAAACTGTAAGGTCAAATAGTTTGTGGTAACGAACTGTAAGTAAGGAGCAACTCGGCCCAACAGTAACCTAGTCTCTAAAAACCGGAATTTTGATAACAATTAATGAATCAATAGAGTTGGAGTTTTTGGCTGATTCCATATATAAAAAAATAAAAAAAAACAAGTTTTTTTAACTGAAAGTAAGGAGCGACATTAAAACTTAAAACGAACAGAAATTATTCCGTATATGAAAGGGGCTTTCCCCTCCTCAACGCCTCGCTCTTTACGCTAAAGTTTTTTATTGTTTAAAAAAAATAGAGTTGTGAGAAAGTCAAACTTTAGCGTAAAGAGCAAGGCGTTGAGGAGGGGAAAGCCCCTTTCATATACGGAATAGTTTCTGTTCGTTTTAAGTTTTAATGTCGCTCCTTACTTTCAGTTAAAAAAAAACTTTGAATAAATGTAGGTTTTGATCTTGGCTCACAGTACATGTATAATTAAAACAAAACTTTCATATTAATTTACTTTTATTTGTTTAAATAGCTTTCTCGAAACTTGTTTCATTTTATTTACGAACGTTTTTATTAGTAATAAATATACGTAACTTACGAATTAACTTACGTAACGAACTTCTATATTCATATATTTTTAATACATATATTAGGGGGTTTGCCCCCTAGTCAATACCTTGCTCTTTAAGCGAAAGTTCAAATTTTGTTGCAATTCTTTAAAAATGACCGCTTAATCACAAAGGCCGTTAATTAGAATAAATAGCTCTTATGAAAGTACTAAAAAATCTCTGGCTTAAACAGTGAGGTATTGACTAGGGGGTGAACCCATCATATATGTAATATTTTCTGTTCGTTTAAAGTTTTGATGTTGCTACTGTTGCAGTTGAAAAACTTGTTTTTTTATATTTAATTTCTGATCTTTTTTTAAATAATGCTGGGAAGTCCGGCGTCCCCTTCATAGTAATGTCCCTTCCCCCATGAAAATTTCCTTCATGGAAAGATCCTCCTACATAACCCCCGACCCCAGGCACGTACACAGGAATTTGTTTCGGGGGGGGCAAATCCTTCAAACCCATTATTCTGTGAGAAAAATCAGAAAATTATGGGAAAATGAAAAAAAACGTGAGATTTCGGGGGGGGGGGGGCTTGCCCAGAGGCCCCCCCTGCGTACGTCCCTGCCCAACCCCCCCCCACTACCAGGAAAAATCTCTCCTGAAAACGTCTGTACTGTATACTTCCCAATAACCAATACTATATGTTAACATTGGGTAAAGTTCATAACTTTCAGCCCTCCTCCCGGAAACTTCGGGGGATTAAGTCATCTAAAAAGACATACCTATAATATTTTCGAACATGCTGAACAAAATGGCTATCTCAAAATTTTGACCAGGTGACTTCAGGTGACTTCAGCTGACAAGATTCTCCCGAGTAACCCCCTCCTCCAGCCCCCCCCCCCACTAGAAAAAAATCCTTTCTGAAAATGTCTGTATACTTCCCAATAACCAATACAATGTGTAAGCAATGGGCAAAGTTCATATCTTGCAGCCCTTCCCCTGGGAACTGTGGGGGATTAAGTCATCCTAAACACATATTTATTAGGTTTTCGACTATGCTGAACAAAATGGCTATCTCAAAATTTTGATCGGGTGACTTTGGGAAACAAATGAGCGTGGGAGGGGGCCTAGTTGCCCTCCATTTTTTGGTCACTTGAAAAGGGCACTAAAACTTTTAATTTACATTCCAATGAGCCCTCCCACGATATTCTAGGGCCACTGGGTCGATACGATCACCCCTGGGGAAAAAAAAATAAAAATAAACACGCACCCGTGATCTTTCTTCTGGCAAAAAATGCAAAATTCCACATTTTTGCAGATAGGAGCTTGAAACCTCTATAGTAGGGTTCTCTGATACGCGAAATATGATGATGTGATTTTCATTCAGATTCTATAACTTTTAGGGGGTCTTTCCTCCTTTTTTCGAAAATCATCCAAATTTTCTCAGGCGCGTAACTTTTGATGGGTGGGATTAAACCTGATGAAACTTATATATTTGAAATCAGCATTAAAATTCAATTCTTTTGATGTATCTATTTGTATCAAAATACCGTTTTCTAGAGTTTGGGTTACCATTGAGCCGGGTCCCAATAACCAATGCTATATGTTAACATTGGGTAAAGCTCATAACTTTCAGCCCTCCTCCTGGGGGCTTCGAGGGATTAATTCGTCCTAAAAGACTTATTTATAATATTTTCGACCATGCTGAACAAAATGGCTATCTCAAAATTTTGATCAGATGACTTTGGGAAAAAAATGAGCGTGGGAGGGGGCCTAGTTGTCCTCCATTTTTTTTGGTCACTTAAAAAGGGCACTAGAACTTTTAATTTCCGTTCCAATGAGCCCTCCCACGATGTTCTAGGACCACTGGGTCGATACGATCACCCCTGGGAAAAAAAACAACAAAGAAACAAAAAAATAAAAAAAATAAATAAACACGCATCCGTGATCTTTCTTCTGGCAAAAAATGGAAAATTCCACATTTTTGTAGATAGGAGCTTGAAACCTCTACAGTAGGGTTTTCTGATACGCTGAATATGATGGTGTGATTTTCATTAAGGTTCTATAACTTTTAGGGGGTCTTTCCCCCTTTTATCGAAAATCAGCCAAATTTTCTCAGGCGCGTAACTTTTGATAGGTAAAATTAAACTTGATGAAACTTACATATTTGAAATCAGAATTAAAATATGTCAATAGATGTATCTATTGGTATCAAAATTCTGTTTTTTAGAGTTTCGGTTACCATTGAGCCGGGTCGCTCCTTACTTACAGTTCGTTAACACGAACTGTTTGATTCATTAAGTTTGATGTTACTCATCAAAAGCTACGGGTCTAAGTACATTTAGCTAATTCTCGAAAATGCCTGAAAACAGTCCAAAAAAGTCAAGCAATCTTAATAAAAATCCTACCATCAAATTCAGCATATATGAAAATTGAATTGTAGATGTTTCGATCTCCTATTTACAAAAATGTAGGATTTTTAGTTTTATCCAGAGGATTGATTACGGATGTTTATTTATTGTTTTTTTCTCCAATAGGGCTGATTGTATCGCACCAATGGTCCTAGAGCATCGGGAGAAGGCTCGTTTAAACGGGAATCAAAAGCTATTGCGTTATTTTTAAGTGACCAAAAAGAATGGGGGATAACTAGACCACCTCTTCTTTCCCCAAAGACCTAAAAATTTTGAGATAACCATTTGATTTAGCATAGTTGAAAGGTCCAATAGCTATTCCTTTGGGGATGACTTGATATCCCATAGACCCTGAGAAAAAGACTTAAGTTTTATCATTTGCCCATTGTTCATTTGCCCATACAGAAATTTTTGGAGGGAATTTTTGCGAAGAAATGAATTTTGCGCAGGGAGAATTTTCCGTGGGAAGGAAGGTGTGAATTTTCCAAGAGAAATTTTACACGGGGGAGGGAAGGGGATATCCAGGAATGGAAGTAAAACAAGTTTTATTTCTACTGAAGGTAAGGAGCAAAACATTAAGTTTAAAACGAACAGAAACAATTCCGAATATGAGGAGGTATGCCCCTTCCTCGACCCTCGCTCATTACACCAAAGTTAGAATTTTTGTCACAATTCTTTAAGAATGACTCCTGATACAGAAGGGATGTTTAATCGGAATAAGAAGCTTTTTTAAAGTGCTAAACAGTTTTAAAGTAAAGAATGAGGGTTGAAGATGGGGTGACCCCTATCATGTACGGAATAATATCTGTTTGTTTTTAGTGTTAATGTTGCTTCTTACTCTCCGTCAAAACATTTTTTTTTTTTATTTAATGCCGAGAAAGAAAACGGTGGTGAATGTAATGGAACATTAACCGCCCTTATAAAATTAAAAAGAATGTGGTGCATTTTGTTTTATTTTGTGTCTTAGGGATCATGCTCTGAGCCATGTTTTATTTTAAGCTATCGATACCGTAAGTCATAATCGGTCATACCAATAAGAATCTTCGGCGAGTTAGCATGGGAATATATGGATTAAAAACTTATGATGCCGCTGCCAGAGTAGTATATAATTAATATACTTAATCGGTAAGGAGGATTAAAAGTGATAATTAATCAGCATTTTTTGTTTTCAAAAATAATTTTAAGTAAAAATCAAGTCTGCGCAAACTAGGCCTAGGCTGGCTTGATAAATCTTGGTGAGGTAAGTTAAATAGTTTACAATAAGCTTGTAGGGCTACTAGTGACACTTTCTATGCTCTCCCCTTCATCATAAATCACCTGAAAAAGACAAGTTTTCAAAAGTTAATGGTAAGCTAAGGAATAAGAAGAAATTGCCATATGCTAGATCGTGGTAACGCTTCACTTTAACACTATCACCAGTTTCCACACCTATAAGGTCTCACACTCATTGGTTCATGCTGCATTAACTGATGGCGTATGATGTCTTCTTTCTGGTATTATCATGTAAAGTTAGATTCGGCAGAAACAAAAATTAACATTAAACAGATCCATTGGAATCTAATAATTTACTTATTTACTCGAGTAAAGAAGTTCAAGAATTTTCACATTCCTTAAAGAGTGTTAAGGGGTCGTTGAGTTGATGAACACGTTGGTGAATTACCGTCAAATAGAGGTAATACCAAACCTACCTTAAGTGTGAACTCAAAGGGGCGTACCCAAAGGGAGGGGGGACTAGGGGGCTGAAGCCTCCTGAGACTTCTCATTTTGAAAAAAAAATCCAATTAAATAAAAGCAAATAAATTTTGACAGATTTAATTGCCTAAATTAAATTTTTTGGCAAGATTTTGTAAAAATTTTACAATTTATTATAAATTTTTTGTCAAGATTTTGTAATAATTTTACAATACAAGTATTGTGAAAATTACCAACTTGTTGTGGTTAGAGTAGTTTCTAATCTAGAGAAGTTTTAATTAAGTTTAACGTATTTAAAGGTATTTAAAGTAACGTCTTTAAATTGTTTTTTTTTAGCGCCACAAGAAGCTTTACTCAGCTTATTTGAGCTTCATAGTTTATTGCAAAATTAGCAAGCCCCCCCCCCCAGCAAAAAAATCAACATTAATTTTTATTTTATGTGTGGTACCGACTATTCTTAACTTACCCACAGGTTGATTAGAGAGGTAAGACCCTCCGTAGGAATATATCACCGCTTCCCCTAGAAAAAGGAGTTTTCTCATCACGATATAAAAAAAATCATCAGCGGGAAATCAAATTTCTCACTTTCATAGCCAAACGATTCTAGATATGTTGTCGTTTTTCTATAAAATAAATACACACCGTATATCTCTCTTGTTTTTCAATGTGAGTAGTCTTCTAAGCGCTAACAAAAACAAACCCAGCAGATGTTCTAGGACAATAAATACAATTAGATTTACAACTTTTTGTCGGATTTAAAAAGGATATAAGATGATTAATTTCTTAGGTTATTCCCATTCTAATAAAAATTTGTAACATATAATATCCGTTGTTAATTGATCCGAGCTGTATGTTGTTTTTAGAAGGATCCATTATCATGTAAGGTAAGGAAGGGTAGTTTAGTTTCCGAGTTGGATTTTTGAAATCGTCAACAATTTAAAAATTTTAAGTTATTGCTTTTCTAGAGTCCTACATGCAAATGTAATCAAGACTGACCAACAGAGATGAGTAAGGGATAATTGTAGGCCATTAGCATAGAAGAACTGTAGTCTAAAATACAACCAATATCTTTCCTACATTCTTAAAGCAATTCACCTAGGTCTAGTCAAAGTTGAAGTTGCTTGAATAGTGTGTGTAACTAAGTATGTATAACTACAGTATATAACAGTAGCATAACTATAGTAGTCTGACTACAATAAGTATGTATATAATAAT
The DNA here is from genome assembly GCA_027921565.1 of Artemia sinica. Classification (NCBI taxonomy): domain Eukaryota; kingdom Metazoa; phylum Arthropoda; class Branchiopoda; order Anostraca; family Artemiidae; genus Artemia; species Artemia sinica. The sequence continues at coordinate 24,404,534 of CM051260.1, forward strand.
ACGTATAAATATACTAAAATGTATTATACAAGTGGAGAATTGTATAAGAACTAGAAGAAGGAGACTTTATTCCCTTAAGTTGCTGACAATACAAGATGCTTTAAAGAGAAACAACTGCCTATGATCAGCTGTGCTAAAAACTTAAACATGCTAGCAAGATTTAACGACTATTCATATATACAAAGTTGTGCTGGAAGTGGAAACACAGGGGGCTATCATGCTTTCTATTAGCTACACAAAGTACTGTACTTTAGACTGTTGTTCTAGTGTGGATGCAACTTGGGCAACGTAAAATAAGAATGTACCATTAGCCATCCTCATATAATCAAACTCAATCATATACCAGAGGAAGTCCAGGGCTGGGTCCGTAAAAGCAATGAAGATACTGGAAAATTTTGCACAGTCTGTACCATTTTGGCCAAGGCCAAGTCTATAGCCAATTGCTGTGTGAGCCCAAGTAAAGGAAAATCCTCAGCTGTTTAAAACAACATAGTCAGAAGTTGCAAATAAACCTAGTGCTCTACAAACTTATGCCGTTAGATTTATGGCAAAGGAATGATCAATCTAATCGTAATTTTCTTTGAAACTTAAGAAGAATTCCTGGGTAGACCTGTATATACATATCTATTTATTTATAATCAATCATGCAAAAAAAAAAGATGAAATGCGTTAAAGTTCACTCACAGCACATTTCAAACAGTTCGTGGTAGCGAACTGTAAGTAAGGGTTGACCCGGCTCAATAGTAACCGAAACTCTAAAACACGGAATTTTGATACCAGTAGATACACTAAAAGAATCAGATTTTCATGCTGATTTCAAATATATAAGCTTCATCAAATTTAGTCTAACCCATCAAAAGTTACGAGCCTGAAAAAAGTTGCCTTATTTTTGGAAAAAGAGGGAAACACCCCCTAAAAGTGATATAATCTCAATGAAAATTAAACCATCAGATTCAGCGTCACAGAAAATCCTACTTTAGATGTTTCAAGCTCCTATCAATCAATCAATCAATCAATTTATTAATACTAAAAAAAAAAAAAAAAACAATTACAAACTTAAAAATTATACACGCCCAAGAAGCTCAGCTTGTAAAGGGCCAACAAAACAAATAAGACACTATTATAAAGCACATAAAAAAAAAGAAAAAAGAAAAAAAAAATAATAATAATCAGAGAAATATATTGAATGAAAAAAAAGACATATAAATGTGGATGGAATGCAAAAAAAAAAAAGAAGAAAAAGGGGGAAAATACTATACTGGAAACACCCAGTGAGAAAGTGCCTTTGCAGAAAGAGATAGAGGGACATCAGGAGGGATGGAGTTCCGTAGTAAAATAGATTGATAAACAGGAGACCTCTGACCTGCTGTCGATGATCGCTTAGGTAAAATGAACCTGCGATAAGAGCTACGTAAAAAGAAGAGTACCTACCTGAGCCTGACAGAAAGAAAAACTGCTGCAGAGATGGTGGAAGTGTACCTAGAAAAGCAGAATGTGCTAAATAAAGGTAACTATTACCCACAATACGATCCAGCGGAGCTATTCCAGTATCATTATAAAGATCAGAGGAAGGGTAAAAACGAGGTAGAAGAAAAGTAGCCTTCACTGCCCTATTTTGGGCTCTTTGAAGTGAGCAGAGAAGAGATTTATTAGTACTACCCCAGACAGAACAGCAATAAGAAAGGTAAGGAAAAATAAAAGCATAATAAAGAGAAAGCATAACATCTGGGGGAAGAAATGAGTTAACCCTGTATAAAATTGAAGATTGGCGGAGGACAAGGGAACGGGTATGAGTTATATGGGGTTTAAAAGAAAGAAAACAGTCAAGATACACACCAAGAAATTTCACTATAGTAGCTTGCGGTATAATATCATTCCCATAAGTCAGGATGGTTGGTTCCCTTGCGTCTCTCATACGATAAGGGGTTCTAAAGTGTACAATGGCACTTTTTTGGCTGTTGAGAGTCATACCATTTGACCAGCACCAATCTTTTACTTTATCAAGAAGACCTTGAGCTAGGGAAATGGCAGATGGCAGGTCCACTGCAGCAATGAAAAAGTTACTGTCATCAGCAAAAAGAATGGGGTGCACAAGGGGATGAAGACCATCAACAAGATCATTAATATGAATAAAAACAAAAGTGGTCCAAGCACAGAGCCCTGTTGGACACCTTTCACAATAGGCAAGGAAGAGGAAAAAGTACCATTAACCGAAACATACTGAGATCTCCCTGAGAGGTAAGACCTAAACCATCCAAGAGGGACTCCATGCACTCCAAATGAAGATAATTTAGACAAAAGAACAGAGTGAACGACCATATCAAATGCCTTTGAAAAGTCAAGAAATAGACCCAAAACACACAAGCCCTTGTTAAGGTTAACACGCACAAACTCTGTTGCATCTGAAAGTGCATGCAAGGTAGAAAAACTGGGACGAAAGCCATACTGATGGTTAGTTATGAGAGAATTACTTGCAGTCGTATTAGTACTAAATACAAATGAAGAGAGTCTACAATACACTACTTTTTCAACAACCTTAGAAATTAATGGAAGGAGAGAAATAGGTCTATAATTTGAAATTAGAGATAAATCACCTTTTTTAAACAAAGGTACAACATTAGCAACCTTAAATAAATGAGGAAAAACACCAGAAGAAAGAGAGAGGTTAGTTATGTGTGAGATAGGGTTAGAAACAAACTGACCAATTTTTTTAAGAACATTACAGCTCAAACCAAAACCATCAACTGAGCGGCTACTTGAAAGCTGAGAAATAATGTTAGAAATTTCGGTATCACTGCATGGAAAAAGGAAAAATGACTTTTCTGCTAAGGGAAAACTACTTACTCTGCTGTAGGGTGGATTTGGAACTGAAGGAAGTGAGGTGAAATACAAATTGAAGGCGCTTGCTGAAGAATTTTTGTCCACGAAAGATCCATCAGCTTTCCTGTAGCGACAAGGGGGGACTGTTTGAGTTTCTTGCGGGAAAAAGCTTCATTACCTACAGTCCAAACCTTTCGCAAATTCCCCTTACACTCATCAATTCGACGCGAAAAATATAGCTTTTTGGCTGCACGTACTGAAGAAGTAAGCACATTTTTATAAAGTTTATACTTCAAAAGATCATCATGTGTCTTACTTTTACATGCAGCCTTGAACAGAGACGCCTTCATATGTGTAGCATTGATCAGACCTCTAGACATCCATGGACATTTAGGTATGGAATTCCTTGGCCTCTTTCTAAGAGGAAAATGCTTATCCAACAGAGCTCCCATACGACACAAAAATAAATTCGTTGCACAATCAACATCATTAGCTTCAAGAACACTAGACCAATCATTACTCTGAAGACTATGTATTAAATTGGAAATTTCTTTATCTGTGGAAGTTCTAAAAGAAGACTCACCCTGCTCATCCACAGCAATCTCAGTTTGAGGCACAAAAAGTGAAACATAAATAGGGAAGTGATCAGAAAGATCAGTGAAAACAAGACCAGAAGTAAACTTCAAATTAGAAGAATGAGAAATGAAAATATTGTCTATTAAAGGGGCAGAATTTCTAGTAGGGTCAACACGACAAGGAAAAAAAATTGAAGGAAGTAGACCAGCAGAAGAAAGCACATCAAAGAAATGGTCACAATCATCACTTGATCCAATATTTAACATATTACAATTAAAATCTCCCAAAACACAAATACGTTTTTTAGAGAAAGACCCCACACAAGAAAGTTGATCAAGCAAATCACTGAACAAATGTGTTGGAAAAGGAGGGGGCTTATAAAACAAACAAACAGTGTCACGTGCAAACTGGCTTTTCAGATCAAAAACAAGAGAATAAACTGTCCTACTATTTGACACTACTGATGTAAACAAGGATTCAAGGTCCTTCTTCTAAACTCAATATCAGACTGATAAAGAAATACCTCCTGAGCACTTTGTTACCATTCTGGGGATATGGACAGCAACATAACCATGCATATCATAGGCTGTAAAATTTTCACCATCAGATAACCATGTTTCTGTTAAACCTATTACATCAAAAGGGCAAGAATTATCAGACCACAAATACGATTTCAGACTATCCCACTTATCTCTTATCCCACGCACATTCAAACAAAATACATTAAAGCTACTATTTAAAGACAGTGAGGGTATAATTTTATCACAATAATCAATGGTAGTGTGATAATTACAGCTAGAATTAACCATAGATTCAAGGAGAGGGTCAAGCGTGTGAGTCTCTTGTTTACCAGCCCTAATTGGTTGATCAAATATAACCGACTTAAGAATAGAAGAATTCAAAAGAAAAGAGAAATCACCCATAATTATCACACATAATAAATATACACATAGAAATATAAGTGGGATGGCACAAATTATCCAAAGTATTGGACCAAAGTATAATGTGACACCAGTTACTATTACATGAGCTGCAAGTGTGCTGGACTGACAAAAAAATAATAGAAGTTAGGCTACATGAAGGTGAGAGGATCACAAAAGCATAAAGAGATATCAGTAGAATGAAAGTAGAATCAAAGTATTGGCACAATTTATAATGTGAGACCAGAAAATTATGTAAGCTGTAACTGACATGAAAAAAAAAAAAATATAATAGTAGTCAGCCTACCTGAAGGTGATAGGATTATAGACAAATATAAATGAATATCAATGGAATGACACATATTATTCCAAATATTAGCCCAAAGTATACTATGGGTAGTAAGAAATTATGAGAGCTGCATATATACTGACATGACAAAAATATGATAGAATTCAGGGTACACAAGGGTGATAGCATCAAAAAATAATATAAAGAAATATCAATGAGATGGCATATATTATTCAAAATATTGACCAAAAATATAATATGGGACCAGTCAAAATTATGTAAGTTGCATGTGTGCTGACATGAGAAAAATATGATAGAATTCAGGTTACAGGAAGGTGATAGGATCACCAACCCAGATAAGGAAATAATAGTGGCATGGCACACATTCATCAAAATATTGGCCCCAAGTATTATTTGGAACCAGTCAAGATTATATGAGCTGCAATTATGCTGAAATGACAAAAATATGAAAGAAATCAGCCTGCATAAAGGTGATAGGATCACAAACAAACATAAAAAAAATAAATAAATAACAGTGGGATAACATATATGATTCATAATATTTGCCCAAAATGCAATATAGGACCAGTGAAAATTATATGAGCTGCAAGTGTGCTGACATGACAAAAGTATTATAGAAGCCAAGCTACATGATGGTGAAAGGATCATAAACAAACATAAAGAAAAATCAGTGGGAAGGCACATATTATTATAAGTATTAGCACAAACTATAATGTGTGACCAGTTGATATTATGGGGGTTACAAGTATAATGACACGACAAGAATATAATGTAAATCAGACAACATGAAGGTGACAGAATCACAAACAAACATAAAGAAATATTAGTGGGAAGGGACATATCATCCAAACTATTGGCACAAAGTGTAATATGGTACCAGTCTAAATTATGTGAGGACAGTAAAGAATAATAGAGGAATATTTTAAGAACAGCAAGTAAATCCCTACAGAAACAATGCAATATATTATAAGAAAATAAATCTAAATCCATCACTTTAATTTTTCTATATTTGCAGCACATAAATCAATTTCACTCTGATTATTAAACTTAACCACTCTTCCAGATTGGGTTTTATACAGGATATCACCTTTACTGGACCAAACATTACGTAAGCCAAGCTTTGACTTGGCATATGAAAGAAGTTGTAAGCGTGGTTTTGTAAGTGTCTCAGAAAATAGAATCCCTGATCCTTTCAAATCTTTCTTTTGTCTGAGAAGCAGTTGACGAACTCGTAAGTTGCAAAATTCAACAACTATGGGTCTGGGTTTTGCAGATGGTTTACCAATTCTTTTGGCTGATACAACATCAGACTGAATAATTGGTATGCCAGGAAATTTCCCAGCACATAGTGACAGGAATTGACTTTCAGTGTTTTCAATGGAGGTCTCCTCTTTCACCCCAAAGACAATAATTTGGTTGCTCAAAGCCTGCTGATCAAAACGGTCATTTAATCTTGCCAGGTTGGACTGGATAGGCTGGAAAGTGTTTTTAAGGTCTATCATGGATGACTCTAAAGTAGCCAATGTAGATTCAACAGAAAATATGCGTCTGTTATAGCTTTCAAGTGTTTTATCCACTAGATTACTAAGATCTAGGTTGAGGCCAGCATACACCTCCTGCTTGATTGCATCCAGCTTATCTGAAGAGATAGTGACATTATGTTGCATGAATGTCTATTCCTCTTTCATTTTAACCACAGCCTCATCTACCTGGGAAGAGATCTTAGCCAATACAAGGTCATCAAGTAACCCTTTCACTGAAGATTTAAGGTTGTCAGGTTGTAGTGAATCTGCTAGCATTTTATGTTTGATTTTTATGCTATTTATGTGGTTAGTGAGCATGAGTAGTTGCTCTGAAACAGATTCTGATCCAGAGAATTGGATTGAGCTGTCAGACCTTAGTTCACGAGGTGGCTTGAGTTGACTTTTCATTTCTTATCTGAAGTAAACAACAAAACAGGAACAGAATAAGCAGTGGTATAAGACAGTTTGGGTATAAGGCAGGATATAGTCCACAATGAAGTAACAAATTTCAAATACCAAAGCAGGGGATTGTGAAATTTGAAGAATAGAAAGCAATCAGCAAAAAACATCAAGCATCAACAGTAGCAGTGGCATAAACCCAAGGATTGGTTACTGTAGTCAAATTACAAGTTAAAATTGGTATAGGTCTCACCTGATGAGTCCCCTCTTAAACCCCAGGGGTGGGGGCTGCTATGTGTGCCTGCCTTTACCCACTGGTAGGCAGGCAGAACCAGTACTTCAGGAGGCTTAAAGTGTTGCTGGTTATGCCAGAAAGCCTCAAATTCTGATCTGATCTGATACCCACGTCTTTTCAATTTTCAAATTTTTTCTACATATATTGTTTTTTTTTTCCAGGGGTGATCGTATCGATTCAGTAGTCCTAGAATATCGTGAGAGGGCTTATTCATACGGAAATTAAAAGTTCTAGTGCACTTTTTAAGTGACCAAAAAAAGTATTGGTTATTGAGAAGTATACAGACGTTTTCAGAAGGGATTTTTTCCGGTGGGGAGGGCTCAGAGGAGGGGGTTACGTGGGAGGATCTTTCCATTGAGGATGCTTCCTTGGGGGAAGAGACATTTCTATCGAGGGGTGCTAGATTTCCCAGCATTATTTAAAAAACAATCAGAAATTAAAGAAAAAAAACAAGTCTTTTCAACTGAAAGTAAGGACCAACATTAAAACTTAAGGCGAACAGAAAGGCGTTTGTTAGGGGGTTTGCCCCCTTGCAAACTCTTGTCAAACAATTCTTATCAATAGAAACAGAGGTTAGAATTTCTCGAGACAATTATACCAAGAGGAGAGTATAGGCTAATAAAATGCCATATCCACGGAGTAACAGATTTGAAATCTCTTACCGACCGGTTTTACGACGACCGGTTTACAGTGCGTCAATGCATGAACAACTTGAGCTGCAGGGGGTGTATCACACAAGTACCCAGTTATTTTTGCATGATGAATCCGGGCACGAGTGAACAGGTTTTGATTTCCTGGAAGTTTGAATAATTATAACATTTAGGATTTACTTTAGGATTAGTTTATTGTTTTCAGGGTACATACTCACTTTTGACTCCCAAATCAATATTACGGTTTTTTATACTTGACTTTTGTGTCTTCAGTAAAGCGCTAGTTTTCTATATTCCTATAAACTTAAGGAAACATTATTAGTCGGTTTATTTGTACTAGTTCTATTGATATGTGTTAGATAGGCTGTGAAGTAATAATTTTTGTCCGTTTTAAACTTCAACTTCGTTCTTTACTCCCCTGGGAAAACTTGGTTTTTTTTTTATTAATTTTTGTGAAAGCGTAAATTGTCGTAACTAATCGGAGGATTAACCTGGAGTGTTTTGTCGCAACTGTTTAGCCTTTATCATAGGTATCCGAGAAGAAGAAGAAACAAAAAATTATTTGAATGCAAATATGGATAATATGGAGAATATGTCAAGGAAAAGTCTGGCATTTGTTGAAGCACTCAGCTGATTCGACACTCTGAGGTTAGTACAGCAAGATCAAACAGTTCGTACAGCCAGTTCAAAATGCGGAATTTGTATTTTTTGCCAGAAGAAAGATCACGGATGCGTGTTTATTTATTTTTTTTTTTTTTTTTTTTTTTTTTTTTTTTTTTTACTAGGGGGTTGCCCCCTAGTCAATTCCTTGCTCTTTACGCAAAATTTTTTTTTAGTGCTTTCAAAAGAGCTATCTATTCTAATTAACGGCCATTGTGATTCAGGGATTTGTGATTCCAACAAAATTTGAACTTTAGCGTAAAGAGCGAGATTGACTAGGGGGCAAACCACCTCATATACGTAATAATTTCTTTTCGTTTTAAGTTTTAACGTTGCTCCTTACTTTCAGTTGAAAAAACTTGTAATGTTTTAATTTAATTAGGATTAAGCTCGCATAGGTTCACACATGGGTCGGATAGAATATAGTTCCTCACAAAGTTGTGACTTTGGGATTTTCGTTGCTAGACCGTCCAAACTTCTCGGTGTCGAGCGTACACTTTCCTACAGGTACAGCTTCAAATTTAGAGCGTGGATAACCGTTTACCTCAATCCGTATAGTAAAAGTTTAGCTCAATCAAACAGTTCGTGGTAACGAACTGTAAGTAAGGAGCGACCCGGCTCAATAGTAACTAAAACTTTGAAAAACAGAATTTTGATACCAGTAGATACATCAAAAGAATCGGATTTCATGCTGATTTCAAATATTTAAGTTTCATCAGTTTTAGTCTTACCTATCAAAAGTTACGAGCCTAGAAAAATTTGCCATATTTTCTATAAAAGGATGAAACTCCCCCTAAAAGTGATAGAACCTTAATGGAAGTCAAACCATCATATTCAGCGTATCAGAGAACCCTACTTTAGAGGTTTCAAGCTCCTACCTGCAAAAATGTGGAATTTTGCATTTTTTTTTTTTTGCCAGAAGAAAGATCACGGATGCGTGTTTATTTGTTTGTTTGTTTTTTTCAGCTGCCCCCCCCCCCCCTAGACCTTCAAATTTATATTAGATATGGCTGAAAAAGCAGATGGTTGGAAAAGCAGTTGATAAAAGGCCCTCCATCACACTATCGATTGCCCCCCCCCCTAGACAATATGCTGCCTACGCCCATGTATGAGGAGCTCTCCCCCTAGTCAATACCTCGCTCTTTACGCTAAAGTTTTTTTTAGTAATTTCAAAAAAGCTATCTATTATATTTAAAGCTATCTATTTCAAAAAAGGCCTTTGTGATTAACAAATAGAGTTGTGAGAAAGAGTCAAACTTTAGCGTAAAGAGCAAGGCGTTGAGGAGGGGACAGCCCCTTCAGTATACGGAATAATTTCTGTTCGTTTTAAGTACTAATGTCGCTCCTTACTTTCAGTTAAAAAAAAACTTTTGTTTTTTATTTAATCCATATAGGAGACCAATTTACCTTAGGTTCCCGCTAAGAGAGGTGAAACAGAACTCTGATTTTATTTGACATGGAGTAGAACTCCGTTTGGAACACACCCTCAACAGTCCTATCCCAACATTTAACATAAAAAAATGTCGTTCAATTTTGCTAAATTCAGAAGATCGAATATCACTCATGGGGATTGAAAGCGAAAGAGGGATATGGTCACTAAATTCACCTTCCAGACCAACTTTAATCATTGGTTCCCCCCCCCCCCCTTCCATTTAAAATTTATGCAAATATAATTTTGGCCAAATACGAATACCAAATACAAATTTGAATAAATTTTCACAAAGAAACACTTCATTGGTATGGAAAATGTCTATATTCACTCCAATGAATTTTGGAAAAGGACAAACTTGAAACTTGCAAGAACACACAAAGAAAGTAACTTCTCAAAACTAATAGATAATGAACGTTCGCAAGACGATACCAACAGTGTTCCAAATATGAAGATACAGTATTTAATAACAAACACAATATGTACAGAAAAATTAGCTGGTTGAAAATCTTTGTATCGACAGGTTATGCCGTAAACCCCTCCCATGTGGGAATTTTTTTTACGGGACCCCCACCAATGCTAAATTTCTCCTGCAAAAATTTCCTCATGGATAATTTTTCCTGGCGATATTTTCCCTATGGAGAATTTATTTCGTGGAAAATCACCCTGAACGAAAAATATCTCCCAAAGAATTCCAATCCCGCTGAAACTTTCCCCGGACAATTCCTCCAGAACATACAAAATATAAAATTGAGGCACCAAATAGAACGAGAATTTCTTAAAGGAATTCGGGCAAACTCCCTCTGTTTATAATTTTCTCTGTAAAGCTCAGTCAGGAAACTTACCTACTAACAGGAAATTCTCCTCTTTGAAATCCCCCCCCCAAAAAAATGGCTTGTATATCTCCCAATAACAAATACTATATGTAATCAATGGACAAGTTTCGTAACCTTTAGCCCTTTCTCTGGCGCTCTGGGGGTCATGGCATCCCTAACGGCGTAGTTATTGGACCTTTCAACTATACTGAACAAAATGGATGTCTCAGAATTTTCATCAGACGAATTTGGGGAAAAAGAGAGCGGTTAAGGGCACTAGCACTCTTCTGTTCCAACGAGATAACCCCTAATCTTCTAGAACCATTGGATTGATACGATCACCTCTGGGAGGAACAAAGAAAAAAAATAAAACAAACAAACAAACAAATAAACAAAAACATGTAAGCACTTTGCGTATTATGACTTACAAGATTACATTATCTATGGTTTCACCCCCTTTCTCCCCAATTAGATTCACCATATTTTGCAATATTCAAAGGACAATGTTCAGTATCTAATAAGTATATTATTTTTTCTCGCACTGGCTGGTATTAAACAGTTCATGGTAACGGACCTTAAACAAGGCCTAATAGTATCCCAAACTCTAAAAAATTGAATTTTGATAGCAATAGGCACATCAAAAGAATTGGCTTTTAATGATGATCGCAAATGTATAAGGTTTACTAAGTTTAATGTTACCCATCAAAAGTTACTAGCATGAGAGAATTTACCTGATTTTCGAAAAATGAGGAAACACCCCAAATAATAAAGTGATCATATTGAAAACCACACCATAAGATTCAGCATATAATAGAACCCCACTAATAAGTTTTCAAACTCCTATGCACGAAAATGTAGAATTTGATATTTTTTGCCAGAAGAAAGATCACGGATTCGTGCTCTTTTTTTTTTTTTTTTTTTTTTTTTTTTTTTTTTTTTTTTTTGAAGAAGTGATTGTTTTAAACCAATGATCTTAGAAAAACGGCAAAGAGGTCATTTAAATGTAAATAAAAAAAGTTCTAGTGCCCTTTTTAAATGACCAAAAAGATTGGAGGGAGACTAGCCCCCCCCCCATCTCACGCCCATATTTTCCTCAAAGACATCTGATCAAAATCTTAACATAGCTATTTAATTCAACCATAGTTGAAAGGTCCAATAACTATGCTTTTGGTGATGGCATGACCCTCTATAGTCCCTGGGGAAAAGGCTGTAAATTACGCAATTTGCCTATTTTGTTTACATAGAGTATTTGTTATTGGGAAATATACGAAAATTTTTCGGGATAATTCTCTGTGGAGAGGGGGAGGAGAATTTTCCACAGGGATAATTTACCGTAGGGAGGAAAGTTTTGGGGGAATTCTCCAGAAGAAATGTGACATTTGGGAAGGAGAAAACTCAAAAACAGAAATCAAACAGATATCAGAAATCAAATAAAAAACAAGTTTTTTTAGCTAAAAGTAAGAAGCAACATTAAAACCTGAAGAAACAGAAATTATTCTGTACACGAGGCTCCTTCTTCAACCCTTGCACTTTAAGTTATATTTTGACTTTTTGTTCCGATTCTTTAGGAAAGACTACTCAAACAAAAGGGACGCTAATTTTGAAGGAGAAGAATTAAAAAAATGACTTTAGCGCAAACAGAAAGGGGCTAAGAGAAGGGGTAACCCCTCTTATATACAGAATAATTTCTGTTCGTTTTAGTTTTAATGTTGTTTCTTATTTTTAGTTGAAAAAACTTGCTTTTTTATACTTAACTTGTACAAAAGCCACTGGTCAATGTAAAAATTTAAGAATCAAATAAGTGCTTTAACTGTAGAATTTCTAAAACGTAAAAACAAAATTACCTCGAGCCTGAAGACGTCATACACATTTAAAAACCAAATTCAGGGAAAATTTTACTTAGTTTCTGCGCGAACTATATCGACATAAATTAAAGAGACTTCAGATGATTTACGGTTCTTTTTGGGGTAGGCCTGGGCTTATGAAGATTATCCACTGGAGAGAAAAATCATTTTGCAGATTTAGAACTAGTGCTTGATCTCTTTAGGTACAAAGAACTCTTTGAAAGAAAGATGACATGTTGCATGTTTCCAAAAAAGAAAAATGTCGGTTCTTTCATTATCTACTTTTTTCGTAAGTGGAGGTCACTGGCTTGATAAATTAGTCTTTTATAGAAAAATATGCCTATTACCCACACTGTTGGCCTTCCATTACATTTTATGGGATATTGATCTTTTATCACCATAGTTACTAACTAATATCTTTTTTTATGAAAGTTCTCTTTCTCTAAAAGTGTTTAGTAGGAGATTTTAGTTTTAAATCCTTGTGATTGGTTCGTAAAATTGTATTTAAAAAGTTTTTAAAAACTATCAGTGATAGTTATTTATAATAACCATCAATTATAATTAAGTGACTAAGACCCTTTATAGTAGTAGTACCGTCACCTCACAAGTAAATCTTACGAAACAAACTAAAAAGGAAGGACTGATTCTTGTCCATGAAGACCGAACTATTTTTTGATTTTGCGGAACTCATTTTGGGGAGAGTTGAAGGGAGGACAAGTTGGCAGGCATCCAAGTTCTTATGCACTTAACGGCTAGTTAATTTTAACGGCAAATGATGTTCCTTGCCAAAACCCTCGTTAACACTTTTCTAGAAAGTAAACGGTAACGCCTTTATCTATATCCTAGCACTGGGTCTGTCTGTCTTCTAACATAATCCTTGAATTCTTTAGAGAAGCCTCCTTCAATTTCTGTATGGCCTGCTCCATAAACAATACAAACCACTGTCATATGTTAGTGTCTTAATCTGGATTGGCCACGTTTCTTTTTCAGTTGTTTCAATTCATATGGTAGAATTATTAAGATTAATAGCCAAAATGTTATTATTTGCACACAAAATCATTTATTTAAAGTAAATTAATTAAAAAAAAATTTTCCGCAAAATATTTTTCTTCAAAAAATAGTAAAGACACTAAACCAAAAATGAACAAAAACAGTATCAAATAATCTACCAAGCATACAATTACCACAAATCAGTATCAATAAATAAATGAAACCCAAAACGAACAGAAATTAAAACAATTAATAGAGTCAAACTTAAAACGAGCAGAAATTAATATAAGTAGGGCTCAAAACCCCTATGCCTTCTAAAAGCAAGAATATAATTTGTACTTTACTGAAAAAAATTCAAATGAATGTGCATTGTCAGTTTAGCATACATATATTGATGTTTATTTTTAAAAAGTTTAGTTAATTTTTTATTTCTTAAAGATAGATAGATAGATAGATAAGTGTATTAAAGCCAAAAAATACGGCCATGAACACAAAAAGAACACAAATATACTAAACTTACATCGGCGATCATCATAAAAAGCACAAATATAATGAACTTATATCAGCCAACATAAAAAAAAAACACTTAAATGAAACATACACTTAAAAACAAGTTGCTTTAACAACATACACTTAGAAACCTACACTTAAATTCCTTTTTTCATTTTAATTTAATTTGAACTCAACACTTTAGTAGCAAAAGAGAAATGCAACGTAATATCTTAAAATTGATATAAATTGAAAAATAAGTTAAATTTTACTCGTTTTATTTAATAAAAATTCCAGATACTTTGCCATTTTACAAATAAACTGAGGTGACGTTCTATTTAAGACATCTGAAAGTATCAGCTCATTTTTTCCAAATAGCCCTTCTCTTATCGTAGAGAGCCCCTGGCATCGGCTCAAGCAATGCATCCAATAATCCTCTCTAACTTTGCAAAGCGGGCAAGTATATTTGACTTTCTTTAGCATATCTTTTAAATCTTGCTTTAATTGGCATGCAGTTAGCCCTGAATTGCATCCACAATGTCAAGTATCTAGCTGGTAAATTCAGCTTAAGGTAGAACTCCTGCCCATAAACCACCTTAACGTCCGTATAAAATTTTAGCGTTATGGATTTTTTGTTATCTCCTCACTCCATTTTTGGATCATCTGATTCTCTAGTACTATCCTGATCTCATTCTTCCAATTTGCATTTATATCCATTGGTCTTCTACCTTCATTCCAAACAAAAGAAAATCCTGTTTTGTCTAAAATGTCTTTTATTTTTATTTGCCATTATCTGTTTTTCCTCTGCGAGAGTAAGTCTTCGTAAGCTGCCTTAAGTAACCTGTCACTCGGTAACTGCACGACTCTTAACCAAAATTTAATCGTTGAGATAGTCTGTAACTTTTTAGCGGCCATATACCTAGATCTCCATTTAAAAACTGAAAATGACTTGTTCTATGCAGCCCAAATAATCTCTTGAAGTATCCTAATTGAATATTCTCTAGCTGAGCCGCTTTCTAATTTCTCTAATGCAAAATGGGCATTATTCTCGATAAAAAGACCCTTTTATGTAACGACATTTTTTTTTTATTCCTATTACATTATTCCGGATATATCCAAGAAAAATATATCCAAGATACACAATTTTATCCACAACTTGTATCTTCTCTCCCTCAAACCAAAATTTACTTTCATATTTATCATTCCTCTTTTTAAATATAGCCACTTTTGATTTCTGAACATTTACCTGAAGGCACTTCACCTTTAGATAATCATCTGTTAAATCCAGAAGCTTCTGTAAATTGTGTACCGAATTTGCCAATAGAGCAGTGTCATCAGCAAACAACAGCACTGAGAAGTTTTTATTACTTAATCTCACTGTTGGAGCCCATTTTTTGCTAAAAATTCAACAATATCATTAATAAATAGACCAAAAAGTCAAGGTGACAAGGCGCTTCCCGGCTTTACTCCTTTTTAACTTTAGAAGGCCTTGAAAGACCCGCCCCGCGTACTCTTAATATTGCACTAGTTTCAAAATACATATTTTAAAACCAAACGAATGAAACAGGAAGGTAGCCCCACATTCTCAAGGCTTTTTTTTAAGCTGAATTCTATTAACATTATCAAACGCATTTTTTAAGTCCAAAAATACAGCATATAACTTATTTTTTCCTCATCCATTCTTTTCAATTAATCCACTTAAAATAAACACTCTATCCGTAGTACTATGACCTTTTCTAAAACCTCCCTGATCTTCATTCATAACTCCAAAACCCTCTAGCCAATCATTTAACCGGCTATCTGAAATGTTCTCTTACATTTGGCTAAATATAGGAGCTAAAGCTATCAGGCTATAACTCTCATGATCCCTAGGACTCCCCCCTTTAAATATAGGTGCTATTTTCGATGCCCTTCATATAGAAGGCCATACTCCACTGCCGATAATTCTATTAAATATGTAAACTAACACAGGCAATATCACACTAAGTGACCTCTTTCTCAAAATTGCGGGTATTCATCTGTTCCTGGTCCAGACCTTCCTTTCATATTCCTGACAACTTTCCTAATTT
The DNA here is from genome assembly GCA_027921565.1 of Artemia sinica. Lineage (NCBI taxonomy): Eukaryota > Metazoa > Arthropoda > Branchiopoda > Anostraca > Artemiidae > Artemia > Artemia sinica. The sequence continues at coordinate 24,420,323 of CM051260.1, forward strand.
CTTCTGACGAGACATCTCTTACTAAATCATAATCCTTTTCTCTCATGGGGAACAACACAAAATCGCTCCCATTTTCCTTTAGTTCTATACATTCCCCTTCTAAACTTTCTAAATAGCTTGACCAATTATCGGCCGCTGGGATATCTGATAGGGCCTTTCTTTTATTATCATTTGATTTCATTTTTGACCAGAAATCTTTTGCATTACCTAGATTAAATTCTCCAGCTCCTTCTGTTCTTCTCTAAGCTTCTGCCGTTTTTTTTCTATTAATCAACCTTTTATATTCTCTTCTGCTTTCTTTAAATCTTAACAATAATTCAGGGTTTTCCTCGGATGAAGAGGAATTTTAACTCCCTCTAGTAAATATTCTAAATAATTTTTCATAATTTTACACTCATTGTCAAAGAATTTACATTTATTTCTTATTTGATCTTTCAGACTTTTGAACACAATTAGAAATACGAGTAATTGAACCCATTTCACTCAAAGTCATATCAACATCCATTGATGATTTATACATAATCTCAAGTTTTTCAATTGCCTCAGACCTTGAAAGTTCATTTCTCAACAACTCCAGCTGCTCACAACTCCACTCAGTCTTTAAAGGCTTCATATAAAATCATTTTTTTCCAAATCACCGATACTATTCTTCGCTACATTTGTTTTTTCCCACTATTCCCGTTACAATGCTTAGTTTAGCCTCCACTGGAAAATGGTCTGACCATATGATACTTAGAACCTCAACACACATTGTGTATTTAACAAGCTCAAGACCAACCAATATATATATAATCAATTATGCTTGCTTTTTTTCCTGACAGACAGGCAAACTCACCCACCTCTGCATCCTTACCAAATCGTCCGTTTCCAACCACAAGTGCACTATCAGAACATATTTCCAAAAGCCTCTTACCCCAGCAATTAACCTTTCTTTTAAAATCCTTGCTACTTCTAGGTGTCTTATAAATAATCGGGTATCAAATCTGGCGTTCCTACAAATGAAGCTTCATTCATTTCATTACACAGCCCAATATAAGCGTTAAAATCCCCCACAACTAAAAAGTAATCATTATCATATTGACAACGTATTTGTCTTATCTCTTCCTCAAGCAGATCCCATGTTGATTCATTACTATATGAGCTATTCTGAGGAGCTATATATACCACTCCAAGCATCAATCTTTTGCCCTAAGTAAGAGGAATTCGAACCCTTACAAAATTTTCTGAATTGCTAGGAATACGTAAATAATTTTGTGAGCAACCTTGCTTAATTAACACTGAATTACCACCATAATATTTCATATTTCCAGCCACTTTTTTAGTAACTTTTTCTACTGAGTAACCTCTGAAAGTTGGCACTGAATCTTCACTGTGTCACGTCTCAATTCAAGCAATAACATCCACTTCATGTAAATCTTGTAATGTATGGTCTACCTTATTTTTTACACCTTGGATATTCTATGTGACTATACGCAAAGGGTGGACATGACCGTACTGTCCCTATTCACTTGGCAATAAAACATCATTTACTGGTAAGACATACGGCGAGACGGGATCTTCTCTATGTGGGAACGAACGTCAATAGTAATCACTAGTATGTGCAACAGTAGGGTGCTTTGATGGACCTTTATAGTTAACTTCTCTTCTCACAACATTATGAATGTCACCACGGTTCTTGTCTTCTGGACTAATGATTTCACTTACTTTTCTAACTCTTTTTTCATTTTTATTCGTAGATTAAGGGGATTTTCTACTTTTTCCAATAACCCTTGACGCGCTTTTGGAGCATTGAGGTGAAGAATCTTTTATATTGAGCTCCATCACCGTCTCGGTAACGCTCTCAGAATGAAAACATTTAAAGAAAAATTCAGTAAAGTACAAATTATATTCTGGCTTTTAGAAAGCACAGGGGCTTTGAACCGTACTCGTATTAATTTCTGCTCGTTTCTAGTTTGACTCTGTTATTTATTTTAATTTCTGTTCATTTTCGGATTTCGTTTATTTATTGATATTGATTTGTGGTAGTTGTATGCTTGGTAGATTATTTTATTCTATTTTTTTTCATTTTTGGTTTAATGGAATTCTTTACTTTTTTTTGAAAAAATTATTTTGTGGAAAAAGTTTTTTAATTAATTTCTGTTCGTTTTACATTGACATAGTCTTTTTCAGGGAAAAAGACAAAAAAAGTTTGAATCTTTCCGGTTTTCCTCTAAGAATTTATAATTTGGCCTTCTATTTATATGCTGAAGAAATTTTTTCAGCTATTTTTAACAACATAACTCTTTTGAAAATGATGACACAAATAGTAGTGTTTAATTGAGTCATATACATGCTTTAGTTGACCTGATAAAGAAAATTTAATACCATTCCCAAAAAATTATATCTATGCTCTTTCACAGCCTGGATAAACTTACACTCTTTTGACTTAGAAAATTCTAAGAGCAGAAGTAGTAATAGAAGTAGCCCCGAAAATTTGAACTTAATATGATCAGTCGTTCTTGGTATATTGCTGAGAGGTCTTATTGGCAACCAGCATACAAACAGTGTGTTTTGATTTAACTTTAAAACAACATTTAGTTTTTAAGAATAATGTGCAAGTTACATAACGGTGGGGGGTTGACTTACCAAATAACCCTAGAAATATAGTTACTAGACCATTCAGCTATGCTAAAATAAATTACTGTCTTAAAATTTTTATTGGAAGTGTCTGTAAAATTATGATCTAAAATGACCTAAAGAGGAGGGCTGATTGCCCTCCAATCACTTTTGATTCTACAGAGGGCACTAGAACTTTTAATTTTCAAGCAAACTAGCTCCTTTAAAATGCCAATGATATTACTAGCTATGATAGAGCATCGCTGCCTATGTCCTTATATGCCCTATAGTGCTTACATGCCCTTGTCGTTAGTTACAGTAACCGTAGAAGCAGCATTAAATGAATACACACAGTGTCTTCTGGCTAGCTCAAAATCCACAACCTATGAAGGTGTGAAGGTAAACTTTTCAGAAAATATTTCTGTTGTACAGATGACAACCTGACAGTCGTATGCAGGTTGTCAAAAGGGCATATCAGGAATATCTTTGGAACAGTTTCGTTTGTAAAATTAAAACTTACAACGCTTGTTGTGGGGGATGCTTAACTAACCAAAAGACAATATTTGCATCAGAATACTAATGCTTCTACTCTTACAACTATTGCTAATATTACTATTACTGCTACTGCTACTGCTACTGCTACTAAAGCTAAGACTACTACTATTAACTGTATTCCTACTGCTACTACTATATTTAGTAGTAGCAGGCTTTTAGAAAGCATAGGGTTTTTTGGCAATGTATTTTACACTATGTCAATGTAAAACTAACAGAAATTAATTAAAAAAGTTTATCCACAAAATAATTTTTTCAAAAAAAGTAAAGAATTCCATTAAACCAAAATTAAACAAAAATAGAATAAAATAATCTACCAAGCATACAACTACCACAAAACAGTATCAATAAATAAATGATTATTTTTTGTTTTTTATTCATTTAATATTATTTTGTAAGGTTAAGGTAGCTATGCTTTCGGGGAGGAAGGGGGATCTCTTAGATAATGAATGGTATGGATGAGGGATGTGGTTGTATTGAAGAGTAAAGCGAGAGTCGTAAAGTGTGATTAGGAAGAATCGTTATTTCTTCATTTTTTAGGGGACTCAACGTGCGTTTTTGCATAGAGAAGTTTATTTATGTTTATTTATTTCTATTTGTTTTAATAAAACCCGATTGAATTGAATTGAATTGAAACCCAAAACGAACAGAAATTAAAATAAATAACAGAGTCAAATTCGAAACGAGCGGAAATTAATATGAGTAGGGTTAAAAACCCCTATGCTTTCTAAAACCCAGAATATAATTTGTACTTTACTGAAAATATAGTAGTAGCAGTAGGGGTACAGTTATTGGTAGTAGTCTTAGCTTTAGTAGCAGTAGTAGTAGCAGAAGTAATTGTAAAAGTAGCAGTAGTTGTAGGAGTAGAAGCATTAGTATTATGAAGCAAATATTGTCTTTTGGTTAGTTCAACATACCCCACAACAAGCGTTGTAAGTTTTAATTTTACACACGAAACTGCTCCAAAGATATTTCTGATATGCCCTTTTGACAACCTGCATACGCATGGCAGGTTGTCATCCGTACAACAGAAATATTCTCTGAAAATTTTACCTTCATACCTTCATAGGTTGTGGATTTTGAGCTAGCCAGAAGACACTGTGTGTATTCATTTAATGCTGCTTGTTGTGGGGGATGGTGAACTAACCAAAAGACAATATTTGCATCATAATACTAATGCTTCTACTCCTACAACTACTGCTACTATTACTATTACTGCTACTACTACTACTACTACTACTACTACTACTACTACTAAAGCTAAGACTACTACTATTAACTGTACTCCTACTGCTACTACTATATTTTCTGGTGCTACTACAACAACTAATAAACCTAAGGGTATTAAGGCGAAAATTTTGGGCAATATTGTAACTGTATTGAAATAAATCAAAACACACTATGCCCATATAGGTTGTCAAAAGGACGTGTCAGAAATGCTCCAGGACCGGTTGATGGTATTAAGTTATAAATTCCATCGTGTGTTGAAGGGGATGTGGAAAAAAGGTGCTATTAGTATACTGCTACTAATACTATTGCTGCTACTACAACTATTGCTACGCATAATTACTGAACCTTCCAACAATGCTGAAAAGGCTAATGTCTCAAAAATTTGTTTGGATATTTGTTACGGAAAATCATGGGTGAGGGGGGGGGATGTTTCTCTCAAATCACTTTGACTCTTAAAAAGGGCACTATAGCTTCCAATTTAAAATCAAATGAGACCCATCTGAATCTAATACGACCACCCATTCCATAAAAACCTTATATGTCCCCAAGGTATAACTTAAAGCGCTTGCTCTAGGGCTCGGAGGGGGGGGGGAGGAGGATATGCCAACCCTGGAAGCATTGTTATATGTTCTATGGACTATTTTAAACAAAATTGCCATCGAACAATTTCAATCAGATGCATTTGGTGAAAAGAAGAGTAGTTTTGGTACTAATTAACCTCCATCACTATTGACTCTTAAAAGGGAACTAGAAATTCCGATTTCAACCAACTGACCCACCTCTAAAGCTTATGCAACCATCCGTTCTATAAGAACCTCAAACACCCCAGGGGCATAACTTACAACGCTTGCCCTCAAACTCTGGTGGTTTGTATCAACTTCAAAAACCTTGTTGTATGATACTTGGACTATTTTAAATAAAATGACTCTCTAAAAGTATCTATTGGGTAAATCTCAGGAAAACACGACGTGATTATGTGTGCGTGAGGGGGGGGGGGGCTGTGCTCTGATCACTTTGACTCTTAAAAAGGGCACTAGGACCTATGATTACTAATTAAATGAGTCCCCTCTAAGTCACATACGACTACCCTTTTTATAAGAACCTTATATGCCCGAAAGGGCAAAACTTACAACCCTTTCCCTGAGAGCTCTAGGTGGGGGAGGAGGGGGGGGGTGTCTTCATCACTGACATAATTTTTGAAACCTTCAACTACGATGAATAAAATTATTATCTCCAAATTTTGATAGGAGGTGTTAAGGCAAGTGATGAGCGTGGAGGGGGGGGGGGGGTGTTTGCTCTCAAATCACTTTGACTCTTAAAAAGGGCACTATAACTTCCAATTTCAAATCAAATGAGCCCCATTTAATGTTTATACGACCACCCATTCTATAAAAACCTTATATGCCCTCATAAAATAACTTACAACCCTATCCCCAGGGCCCTGGGGGGGGGGGGCTTGTCATCCCTAGAGACATAATTATATGTTCTTTGACTATTTTGAAAAAAAAATCCCTATCTCATAATTTCTATCAGCTGCGTTTGGTGAAAGGCGGGATTGTAGGGAAGGGGGCTAAATGCCCTCCATCACTTTTGACGCTTAAAAAAGAACTAGAACTTCCAATTTTCAACCAAATCAGCCTCTTCTAAAGTTAAACAACCATCCCTTCAATAAAAACCTTAAAGACCTCCTGGATATAATTTACAGCCCTTGCCCTTAATCTCTGGGATTTGGTTCAGCCCCAAAAGCCTTGTTATATGATATTCGGACTATTTTGAATAGAATGGCTATCTCAAAATTTCTATTAGACACATTTCAGGACAATGTGACGCGTGTGTGCGGAGGGGGGGACTGTCCTTCGATCACTTTGACTCTTAAAAAAGGCAATAAAGCGTCTGATTACCAATCCAATGAGCCCCCTCCGAAGTTTATATGACCACGTTTTCTATAAAAAAAAACCTTATAGGCACCATGGGCATAACTTACAGCCCTTGCCCTGAGGGCTGGGGAGATTTGTAATCCTCAAAAACGTAATTTCTGAACCTTTCGAATACGTTGAACAAAATAGATATCTCAAAATGTTTATTCGAAGTGCTTGGAGAAATTATGGTCGTGAAAGGGGGGGGGGTCATTTGCGCTCTGAATACTTTCGACTAATAAAAAACGCACTAATTCCTCAATTTCCAATCGAATGTGCCCTTTTTGGAGCCTTTACGACAACACTTTCTACAAAAAACCTGTCCTGACAGTTATGGGGGGTTATCATCCTCAAAGACAAAATTTCCAGACCTTTCAACTACGTTGAACAAAATGCCCATAACAAATCGTTCATCGGAAGTGTTTTGGGAAATGATAGGCGTGGGAGAGAGGGTGTGATTCTCCCTCGGGTTACTTTCAACTATTATAAAGGACAATAGCCCTCTCAATTTCCAATTAAATTAGCCCTTTTAAAGTTTTTACGACACCGCTCTCTTATAAAAAACCTTATTTGCCCACATGGCATAACTTACAACCTTAGTCTTAAGGGCTGTGGGGGGTTGTCATACTCAAAGACATAATTTCCAGATTGTTCAAAAACGTTAAAGAAATGGCGATATCGAAATTTTAATTGAAAGTGTTTGGGGAAATGATGGGCGTGGGGGGACTCGCCCTCCGATCGCTTTTGACTATTAATAAGGGCACTCAATTCCCTCTCAATTCCCAATTGAATGAGCCATTTTTGAAGTTTCTACGACAACGCTTTCTATAAGAACCTTATATGCCCCAGGTAAAACTTACAACCTTTGCCCTGGGGAATGTGGGGGGTTTGTCATCTTCTAACACATAATTTCCAGACCTTTCAACTATGTTGAACAAATGGCTATCTCAAAATTTTGATTGGATGTGTTTGGGGAAATGGTGGCCATGAGAGGGGGGTTAGTTGCCCTCCGATCACTTTCGACAATTAAAAGGGGCACTAGCCCTTTCAATCTCCGAGCTAATAAGCCCTTTTTGAAGTTTCTACGACAATGATTTCTATAAGAACCTTATATGTCCCCAGAGCATAACTTACAGCACCTGCCCTGAGGGCTGTGGGGGGGGGGGGTTGCCATTCTCAAAGACCTACTTTCCGGAACTTTCAACTACGTTGAACAGAATGGATATATTAAAATTTTGATTGGGTGTGTTTGGGGAAATGAGAGGGGTGTTAGTTGCCCTCCAATCCCTTTCGACTATTAAAAATTGCGCAAGCCTTTCTAATTTCCAATCGAATGAGCCCTTTTCGAAGTTTCTACGACAGCTCCTTCGATACGAAGTGCCCTGGTCTAAAACTAAAAAAAAATTAATAATAATAATATATTGTGCCTACATCGTTCTTTACTTAGGCAGCGCTATTGCGCTGCCTATGACAAGTCTGAGGAGCCTGTTATAACCTAGCTATGAGCTACCGTTTGTAGTCAACATTTCCGTTTCAACTACTGAAATTGAGGATATTCTATTTGCCTAGTCGAACAATAATCCAAAAATGGTTGTATGATTAATCGTATATTTTATAAAAAAAAACAAATTTAGTAGGGGTGTCTTGTCATTTCAAGACATTTTTTAAACGAAGAATATTTTCTTCTTCTAAGAACCTTTGTGGTTGCATTTATAGAGGATGATTGCTGGTACACTCACCAGATAGGTTTAGCCATAGCCTGCTTTAATGGCTCCATTTGTCGATTTTCCCAAGTGTTTCTCGGAAAGCTTTCAAAACGCTAGTTGAGAGTGGCCAGCAATATTTATTAATTGACTTGTATCAATGAAAAATATCAAATTTTAAATCATCGCTTTCTATAAAAACCTTACTTGCCCCCAGAGCATAACTTAGAACCCTTTCCCGGAGGATTGTGGGGGGAGGGGTTGTCATCCTTAAAGACCTAATTTCCAAAACTTTCAACTACGTTGAATAAAATGGCTATCTAAAAATTTTGATTGGATGTGTTTGGGGAAAAGGTGGGCGTGAGAGGGGCGTTAGTTGCCCTTAAATCACATTCGACCATTAAAAAGGGCACTAGCCCTTTGAATTTCCAATTGAAAGATCTTTTTTCAAGTTTTTACGACAAAGATTTCAATAAAAACCTTATGTGCCCCCTGGGCATAACTTACAACCCTTCCCCTGAAGACTGTGGGAGGAATGTCCTGCTCAAATGTATAATTTCCTAAACTTTAAACTGCGTGGAACAAAATGGCTATCTCAAAATTTTGATTGGATATGTTGGGGAAATGGTGAGCGTTGAAGGGGTGTTAGTTGCCTTCTAATCACTTTTGACTATTAAAACGAGCACTAGCGATTTCAACCTCCGATCGAATGAGCCCCTTTTGAAGTTTCTACGACAACGCGTTCTATAAAAAACTTATACGCCCCCAGGACATAACTTACAACCCTTGCCCTGAGGGCTGTGGGGGAGTTCCCTCATCAAAAACACGATTTCTATCTGGAAATCAACTACGCTGAACAAAATGGCTATCTCAAAATTTTGATTGGATGTGTTTGGGGAAAAGGTGGGCTTGAGAGGGGGGTTAGTTGATCTCAAATCACTTTCGACTATTAAAAAGGGCACTAGAAGTTAGTAGGGAGGGGGTGCCAGTCCTAAACTAACAAGAGGGCACCCTTAACATACTGAACTAACATATGGTTGGTTTGATGTTGTTTTGATGGTTATGGGTGTTGTTTCATGGTTCTGTATTTTGATGGTTGGTTTGATGTTGTTTGATGGTTATGGGTGTTGTTTCATGGTTCTGTTTGTTGGTCAATTTGTTTGTTGTTTCTTGAATACAGACAGAAGTTTACAACATTGCTGGATAAGAGCTAGTCTAACGGGACAGGATTACGTGTCTCTTTCTAGGTCAATGGACTTACGTAAGGTTTCTCATAATTCAGCCTTGAGATTTAGTTTATAATGGACATGCTTTGAGGTTGAAGTAATATATTGTTTCACGACACAATGGAACAAACATCGAATATTGTGGACTTAGAAGTCTTAGCTGCACAGAATGTGAGTCCTGTTTAGTAAATTTTCGTAGGTTTTTCCAAAAAAAATCATTTTTTGTAGTCCCCCTCCAATATATTCAAATTCAGGGTATACCCCCCCCCCCAAAAAAAAATCTCCACTACGCGATGTTTATAGTCGTTAGAAAGCGTAAATACGCTCTTTTTCCACTATGTGACCCCATCCTCCCTCCTCACACCATTCATCACCATTTAATTCGTTCATTTAGAGTTCTTACTCGAAATTGTCTTTCCTCCTTGATATGTTTAAAACCACAAGAATCTTAACACTTGCAATTTAAACAAAAACTGTGTGTGATTATGTCTCGAGAGGGGACATTTCGTAAACAAATCCTTTCGCACGCGCCTTATCTAAATTAAGAAAAAAAGGTGGTCACACCACATTGAAAGGATCAAGCTTACGGGTTCACATAATTCTAACCTGTATGGATCAGAGGAACGAATAATTTGCAAATTAAAAGAGATAAATTTAGGACATGGAAATTATGTAAAAGGGGGATGCCAAAAGCCCTTTAGAGTGCATATTATTCCTTTTTTATTGCTTTCTTTCAATAAAGTGTCTTTCATATTCTCAAGGGGGTGTGTGTGTGAAAACTATGGTTTTTAACTCTGATAGCATTAGGCAAGAAAGCAAAGTCTTTAATTTAGAGGGGGAGGGTTGGTAAAATTAGACCTATGTCTCTTGCACTCTAAACGATAGATATATTTTATTAACAGAGCGGATAAAGGATGCATTTGCTGCCAATTAATATATCATATTGTGTTGTTCTATTTTCAAACGACTTTGATGATGTGAAATAGCGGCTTTAGTTAAATTTCTGCGTAAAATACTTATGTAAAAAAATAGTGTTATATTTAAAATAGATGCAGAACTGGGAGGCGAAAAGAATTTTCTATGTGGTAAAAACAGGAACATTATGTATCGCTCCCTCCCCCCTCTTAGGGTCACATTCAAGCCTTGGCTACAGACTATTATTGTCTAGATTTTTTCCTTTGAGTGCACAATTTTAGTAAGAAATTTGCATACTTCAGGTACTTTTTTGAATGCTGAAATGGTTTAGGTTGAGGGAAAATGAGACCTATTTTCGGTTTATTTTCGGGTTATTAAATTTTGATTTATTCTTGTTCTATATTTTAAAACATTTCAAAAGTTATGCTATGGGTTTATAGCAACGGAACTATCTAAATTTGACAATTAACCCCCCCCCCTTCCCCCTAAAAAGTTCTATTAGGGCAAAGGAATTGCGCGTAGAATTTCGAAACCGGGTGTTTTTTTCCTATGTATGGGACCCCTCCATTAAGGTGGGTAGAGTTATTCCATTAAAACTGAACTTTTTCTTCTTTTTAAGGACAATTTTGACCAATGCCCTCCTCCTGAAAAGAGAGCTAGGGTCCAAGATAAAACCCCTGTGAGGGCCTCAGTTGTACAGCATGGGCATTAGCCAAGACCTTCAGCTCAGCGTACCACGCATATACAGGGCTATGACGTTGTTGGTCCATCCACCATCTATCAAGCGTTTTCGGGGCCCACTATACAAGGAATGAGCCTCCTTCAGCCCTCAACATGCAAGCTGCAAATCATAATGTAAGTTTAAATTTTATTTCTCGCTAATGGTTCTTTCTCCCAAGTCAATTATAAGGTTAGAGATTGTACCGTTAGACATAATTCCAGAGTCTAATTTGCGTAATAAAGGCTTCGATAAGAGACTTAACGTTTCCATTTTATCATTTGTTCCGGAAAGTCTTGAAAATAACAGACTACATATTGAAAATAGGCTATTTTTAGGATATGATCTGAATGAATTAAACCCCGTTTTTTTCCCAAAGCAGATCAATAGTATTAATATGAAATTTTTGGGGTTTTTTTGAACAAAATCAAAACCTACTATGTCTTGTTTAGATTGTAAATATGTTATATCACTATTAAGTTGGAAACTGGAAGTTTCAGGATATATACAGCGGGAACAGTGAATTAACCAAATGGTACTATGTGTGCACAGATAGTGCTACTGCTAAGTGTGTTTTAAATAATATGAAAATAATAATCCAATTTTCAAAATAGGGTGTTTTAGACACTTTGAAAATAAGCTATTTTCTTTTGTAGGCTGCATTGGTTCCATTTGCGCTGTCCCCATCGCCAATTGAAGAAACAAGTCACGAAATGATCCAAATTGATCCACCAATGGAGTTTCGTGACAATCAGGACACTGAAATACCAGCTATTGACGACCAACATCTTGAGCAATATGGTAAATTCTTACGTTATGGTAAAGGTGGTGTTAACTTATACGTTATAGCTTCTGATATTGACAATTTATTGAGTAATTGTTTCAGTTTTCATAATAGAACAGTTGATCAAGGCATTGCAGTTGGTTCAGAGGGTGACTTACCATGGCTAAGCCCTAATACTATACAAGTTTAAGACAATTTTACCAAAGAGCTAACTGAGAACCCTTCCCCCACTGATTTGATGAATATTGTCAGTATTCAATCAAGTTTAATTGAAAATGAAATGACTCCAATGGATTCTCACAGCCCTATTATTGAACAAAGTGGTGAAGGGGGTTTAGCTAATGATATACAAGAGGTTTTAGCTAATGATATACACTTCACAGCACTACCAGAATTGCAACAAACAAATTCAATATTGAATACAATAGTCGATTTTACTGCAACTTTTGGGGATCCGTTTAATTCACTTATGGAGGGAAATTTTATAACCGAACCCATTTATATCGTTCATGAATATGTAGAAAAAAGTCATGCACTTTTAGAAAACAGGTTCAGTTGGGGGGGGGGGGGGGTGGGTAGGGACTCCATTGAGGCCGCAATTTTTTTAAAAATATTTTATCTGAATGAGTGACAAAGTGAGGTGTACGACCATTATGAAAACACCGAGATTAAAGTGGTCCATCCTCATTTGGAGAATTATGAGACGGTCTGTATGCAATGGATCGACACTATTATCACAAATCTCAAGAATTATAATAAAAATGGTAGTGGTTCCGTAGTTTTACTTATTGAAATTTAAATGTAAATATAGGTAACTTTAAAAAAGATTTTATTTTAAGAGGGGTCGGGCAAGGGAGAGGTCTATAGTTTTAAAATATAATCCCGATTTAGAAGGATGCAAGGGTGTTCAACAAATCTGTTTCGAAACAGGCCAAAAATGTTTCATGTACGCTTTCCTGATATCGGCTTTCGAACCTCTACAAAATGACGCTACAAAGAAAAATTTGGACTATTAGGCAGTGCATGGGAAAGAGGGGTCTGGTTTCCCCCAATAGATTTCTCTTGTTTAGCGGGAAATTTTCCAGTAACACTCAGGTCGATAGGTATTTTTGAAAGGGCCAACGCCCATTTAAATATCGGTGCTACTGTGCTTCAGTACGAAGCAGAATTTGAAGGGGATGAGCGCAAAAAAGGTGTAATATTCCAAGTAAGGGGTCCGTCGATTAAATTGGTAAAACACTGGGTTTGGTTGTTGTATCCTATTGGCAATTTCAATCCTATTACTGATATCAGTAGAGTTTTGGGAGGGGGTAAGGATCTAGGGGTGCGATACTACTGGCCAACATGCCTGTCCCAATTTCGTATTGATTTAAAGTTACAAAATAACATGAAGCATTGCAGGCGTCACGAATACCAATCGGCGGAAACAGTTTCAGACGACAGGGCCATATGGAGATTTAAAAATTTTCAGAATACTCTAATGCAAAGCGATAAAATAAGTTTGGATTGTGAAGCTTAGCTAGTGGATTTGTACGACTCCCAATTTCCGAATCGTATCAAAGAACATCAAGCTATTGCAGTTTCCTATGCCTACGCACAAAGAGACAACTCTAACACAATGCAATTGTTAGAAATAGTCGAAACATTGGATGAGAATGAGTGCATGATCAAAGTATTGACTAAATTAATTGTCACTATAAATGGAGCTATTTCCCGTTTGAGAAATACTCACTCTCCGATGTTATTGTCAGCAGAGGATCGTCTGGCTATTAAAAATCAGACAATATGCTGGGCTTGCAAGGGGGAATTTGAAGAGGGGACTAAGGGGAAAGGGACTAGGGGGAAAAGAGGTGGGAAGGGGAAAGTCAGGGATCTTAATCACTTGTGGCAGGAAATATCGTTAGGGGGTAGTAATTTTCGTGGTGTAGCACATCAATCAAGCAATATGAATGTAAGCCAGCAGTTTTTTATACCGGTTTTCATTCACAATTCAAATTATGATTTGAATTTTTTACCGGCTTTGGTACGTATTCACAGGGAGGGAGGGGAGTAGATAGTTCATGGGTAAAAAACTCATATACCTACAATATTATCTCCAAATCTGCTGAGAAGCTAGTGCTTTTAGAGTTGAAATGGCAGGAAGTGGATAATGGAAATACGTGCTGGAATAAAATCCTGTTTTTAGATTCTTATAGTTTTTTCTCCAAGGCTTTGAGTCAATTGATTCATGTGCAGAAAAGTGACAATTTTGATAGTTTTCCTCTGCTTAAACAGCGCTGTCCAGGCAGTGAAATGTTTGACTTATTGACCTGTAAAGGCATATATACGTATTACTATTACTGCTCTGGCGAACGGTTAAGCGAGGAGAAACTATCCCAAATTGAAGCATTCTATAATTCACTTACCAACAGTGGATGCACTGCCAAAGAATATGAAATTGTCAAAAGATTATGGGATAAGGGTTATTGTAAAAATGGTTGGGATTATTGTTGAATGTATTTGGCCAGTGACGTGTTAACTCTATTAGATATTGTCTGCAAAAACATAGATCAAATTTATTCAGAGTTTGGAATAGATATTGGCTATTATTTTTCCACCCCTCATTTGGCGATGGACTTGATTCTAAAAATTTGTAGGGAGGAAATAGGGTTGATCACTGATGTGGATCAACACCTTTTGTTAGAAGATCGATGAGGGGTGGGTATGTTTTTTACGGGGATCGTGTTCTAACAACGGATCAAACTGGACAAGATACCGGTGTAGAGTCAAATGCAGTTTTTCTTGACATGAACTCATTGTACCCCTTGGCAATGTCTCACTACTGTTTACCATGTGGCAATTATAAATGGCTTGAGAATCCTTGTGACATCCCCGACATTCACACCGTCGAGGAAAATGGTCCTCAAGGATGGTTCTTTGAAACTGAGGGGCATATACCATTGGAATTTCACGATTCTGTAAAAGATTTTGTATTTCCGTGCATCAATAGACCTGTGACTAAGGAGTCATTGAGCTCATACAATCGGTCTTTGGTCGATGATATAAGCATGCACTGGACCCCCTCCAAGCAGAAATTAATCGCAGATCTGGACCCGAAACAGTATATTGTTGTTCACCAAGTGCTTTTGAGATAGGTGGTGAACAATAGTTTCAAGGTCACAAAAATACACAGGGCCCTGCAATTCAATCAGAAACCCTACTTGAAGACGTCTATTGACACCTTTGTCAGTAAACATTCACAGGCAAAAAATAAATTCGAAAAAGGAATATACAAACTTATTTGAAATTCAGCTTTTTGAAAAATGTGTGAAAGCGTACGAAACAGATCACGTTATGACGTCGTAAAATGCCTCCAAGAATGTGCACGAATTATTGCCGACCCCAATTTTACAACACTCACGAGCATAGAACCGATTATGGTTCTTCTGCACAAAAAAAGAGAAATGTTGTACTGAACAAGAATATAGCGGGGGCAGTTCAGTACTGAAAATTTCCAAAAAACTCATGTTGTCGTTCTTTTACAATATGTTCAAGGTACAATGGCCAAAGGGAGGGGGGTTCAAGTTTACTATGGGGACACAGATTCTCTGTTGTTAATAGTTAAAGCCAGGGATTTATTAAATGATTTGGAAAATGGTGTGCACATCAGCTCGTGGATGGATTTCATGAATTGGAATGAGTCCCTCTACCCCGAGTTGGTGAAACGCCAGGCACCCAATCAACTATTAATGTTAAAATCAGAGACGGGGAGTAACTTAATATCCAAAGGGGTGTTCCCTGGTCCTAAAGTTTATTGTGTAGAAACACACGGCAAGGATGTGAAACAGGCGTGCAAAGGGCTGCCTACACACTTCGTAAAAAATAATTTTGACATGAGTGTCTACAGAAACTGTGTAGACATTTGTCTAGTGCCAAGAGCAAAAGTGCTAGCAATTCGCTCTTACAGTATAGGAAATATACACTTAGAGTGTAGAAAAATGCTATGTCATGTATATCCGACAAGGTCTATTTAATCGAGAATAGTGTAAGAGTACTCCCCCATGGCCACTATCAAATTTCAGATCGAGTTGAATGTCTAAGCTATCGAAACCAACTCGGTCTGGACAAATTGATTTAAATTCAAATAGTACTTAGGGGGTGGGGAGACAACATTAATTAACTGCACTAGCGGCTATTGTATACAGAGTTTGTTTTTCCCCAGTGACCCCGGGGGTTGGGGGGTCCCAACCGCGGCCGGCCTTCGGCCTCGGCCCAGCCCGCAGTACCGGGGGCTTGGGGGGCATTTGGGGGGGGGGGGGTGGATTCTCATCCTTTCAATTCTTTGTCTAGAAATTTGTTTAACTGTGCTATTACTATTGTTCATGCTGTATTTTAAATTGTTTTTTGTCAATAAGGGAAAAATATTGTTGTTGATGTTGTTTTTTTTGTCAATGAATGAAAAATATTGTTGTTGTTGCTATTGTTGTTGTACAAATAGTGTGTGTTATTGTTATTGTATTTTAAGTTGTTTTTGTCAATAATGGAAAAAAATATGTTTTTCATGTTCTTGTTAATGTGCTAGATAGATCTATGGGGAAATTACTATTTATTCATTAGACAAGTATGGTTTACAGTTAGTTGTAGTCCAACCGTGGTCAACAGCCGAAGTATGTGTCAATTTAAAACACCATTTAGGTCGTTTCCGTGTGGCCCATCAATGTCAGGGAAATCGAAACTTTTAGCTAAAATAATTAAAAATTGTTATAAAATGTTTTTGGAAAAACCAAAGAAAATTTACTATTGCTATAGTATTTAGCAAGAATACTACGATCAAATAAAAGCTATTGCCACTGCCATGTCCATGCCAATACAATTCATACGGGGACTTGATGTTTCAATAGTATTGAACCAAACTCATGGCTGATTATTGATGATCTGGCTGATAATTCAGGAAAAAAGTTATAATCTACTTTATTTAATTTGTGATATGGTGACGAATCAGTTGACATAAATCTCTGCACCTTTCTAAATGCATCAAACTTCCCCAAAAGTCTTATTGGCAATAAGCAAACTCTAAGGAAATTAAGAGAATATAGTCCTCTAACAACGCCAACAACACCATTTAAAGAAGAAGAAGATGAAGATTTTAACTCAATATTGGAAAATACTAGCACTCCTAGAAAAAGCAATGATTTGATAACACCAACGATGACGGCTAGACAAAAGCGAAGACGTATTGATTCACCCTCCAGTGTGCAAAAGGGGAGTAGACATTACACTACGTATTTGCATTCAAAATGGATGAAGTTTTAAAACAGGTCTATGAAAATAAAGGTGAAGTGGGAAGTCTAAGTTCTCCCACAACGCTTTCTAAAGCTGCCTCTGACATAGATGGCAGCACATTAAAAAATGCAAAAGAGTATCTAGAAAATGAGCCGAGCTACACACCGTATCAGAATCGCAGGCTTCGTGGCAAACAATATCGACAAACTAAAGCCTTTTTCCCTCTGCATATAATGCAAACTGATCTTTTATCTTTAGACGTAATTCAACGCCGTCACAATACACCCTACAAATATATTCTAGTGGCAATCAGTGTCTTTAGTCGCTATGCATATGCCATTCCATTTCAAGAAAAGAGAGGTGTTGAAGTTGCTCATGCTTTAGAAAGTATTCTTGAACAAGATTACTATAGAAAAATTCAATCGGATCGCGGTAGCGAATTTGTTAATCATCATGTGCAAAAGGTTCTATTGAAATATAATACAATGCTCTATCATAGTCACAGCCCGATAAAGGCTGCATTGGCTGAACGATTGATAAGAACGATTCGTCTATTAATTTCAAGATATTGTACGCTGAAAAATACTGCTGCTTTTATTCAGAATTTAGATAAAATCATGCAAATGTATAACCAACGGCCACATTGATCCCTGTCCAATGTTAGCCCACGGGAAGTTCATTGCAGTGAAAATACATTTGATGCTTTTATAAAGCAATATTCCAGTGAAAAGAAAAATTGTGAAGATGAAATTCAATGTTGGTGATACTGTTCGAATTAATAGAACCACCAATATTTTTGAAAAGGGGAATTATTTATGGAACACTGAACTTTTTGAAGTGTCCAAAATCCTAGACACTGAACCCACGACATATCGACTTCGAGACACCAAAGATGATGAGATCCTCGGCGGTTTTTATGAATATGAACTACAAAAAGTTAGAAACACTAGTGAAATTTATCAAATTGAAAAGATATTAAAGAGTCCTACTCGCAAGGGCAAGAGACAGTTGCTTGTTCGTTGGCTAGGATTCAACTCCGGTTTTGATTCTCGGGTTGCAGTTGAAGACATTAACAATGCCCAATGATTTCCATGTGAACTTCATGTCCAATGTTTCTGTTCTTCTCTACAATGATTTGAACAGAACAAGTGATTTTTGTACGAAACTCTCCCCCACCATCAAATTCGATGGGGCGTACGAAGTGGCTCTTGTCGACTGTATTCTCAAAAATACATATGACATCCTGAGAAAGGATCGCAAATATGATATAAGAATTAGACCCTCTGATTGGCCACCATCCCCAGGTGATCAAGAACAAATTCAAAAGATCAATTGGATGAATTATCCATATATTGAATTACCCTACGAACAACTCACCTGATTGAATGTTTTATGTCATTCTATCAATAAAAGAATTTCCGCTCGTAAAAAAGGAGCCTTTCATTTCAACTATTCAAAGGAGGAGGGCAAGATCTACATTAGTTCATCCATTGTCAATGAAAAGGTTATTCTCAATGATAATCTATAAGATGTTCTTGGTTTTAAGCTCAATATAATCAATGGTAAAAGTGCTGGAACCAATAATTTTATTTTTGCTGACTACCCACCTGTCTTCTCCACTGACACTGGTATATTTCACTACGCTTTATTTGTTGAAGCTTCCAGAGTTGGCAATAGCAATGTCCCCCTCCTACGAGTTCTTGAACGAAAAACAAATCAAGAACATGTTGACTATTACAATACAAAGCATCTTCAGTATATCTCCGTAAACGCTTCCTATTTGGAACTCTGTCAGTTAACACTAAGAACTGAATTAGGTGATCCCCTAACAATATCAAAAGGTTTGGCTGTGATTACATGTCATTTTCGACCCATTCAGCAACAAGATGTCTAATAGAAAAGTGGTATACATTTGTCCTGATATTGACTGCTATGTTAATACTCTTGGCCCAAGACAACTGGGCAATGGAATGGACTATTAAAAAGGCCGCTCATCAATGTCTGGCTATGGTCTTGGCAGTTTGTTTGCTAAGCTGTTTCACTCTGCACTACCTCTGGCTAGAAAATATATTGTACCGGCTGTGACAGATTTTGCATCCTCTACACTGTATGATTGGGGCTCTGGCAAGGATTTTAAAAAAAGTGCTTCGGAAAATCTTAGGTCTAGTGCGTGAACCCTTGGTGAACAATTGAAATCTCAACAAAATGGAAAAGGTTTAAAAAGGTCGAGAAACAGTGAACCACTCATCAGTCTCTACTCAGGTCAGGAACGAAAGACATCACCCTTGTCAAAGAAAAGAAGGAAAAAGACGACACATAGAGTAAACAGCAGAAGAAGAAGCCCCAGGAAGAGAATTGTTAGACCGAAACTAGATTTCTTTTCATCGATAGAACATCTACCGCATAAGGATTCCCAACCTTCAATCACTTCATCTTTAAATCTATTCAATGCAGAAAATTTTGATGTGAGTGTAAAACATGGATACTATGAACAATTCTATCCACAACAACCCCTCTCATATAATATCCACTTTCAAATTATTCCAATAAGACTACTTTATGGACATGTCTTCGCATTTATAGATTTACGAATGAAAGGCCGGAAATCTGATTATACATTGCCAATTCTCGCCGATGGAATTTCCTATGAAAATTGTATATTACATAATTTATTTCGTCAAATCAGTGTTTACATAAATGGCACGCTGGTGAGCACAATCAACAATCTCTCAAATTATACAAGCTATATGCAATTCATGCTGATGACACCTAAGTCATACAAGGAATTGAGAGGAACCTCTAATGGATATGAATATATTACTAATACTGATAGTACAGATGCACTTAAAAATGCTACAACTAGTGAATTACATCTAGCTGGAAAAATATATCATGAAATATTTAATATACCCCAATGGCTACCACCCATTATTAAAGTGGATATAAAATTGACACTTGCTCCATCTAATTTCATTCTACGAAAGGAACTTGCTGCCAATCCTGATGTAACTCTCTCCCTCACCTCGGCAATACTACATGTACGGAAGAAGCAGGCTATGAGTTCTGATGCTTTGGCAGTGGAAAACTGAGAGCCAGTGGATATAATATTAAACTACTTGTTCCTCATACAATCACCAATCAACGTCATATTGCCACACGCTCGCGCACCTTCATCGACTCATCCTTTATCAATGGTGAAATTCCGTAAAAATTAGCATTGGCATTTGTAAAAAGCGCTAGTGCAATAGGATCGTGGACTGGATGCCCACATAAATTTGAGATGTTTGGGCTTTCATCTCTTGTCTGTAAAGTAAATGGAATCCCACTCCACAATCTATCTTTTGATAAATCCTATAGGACATTGTATGGGTTGACCATGCAAACCCTAGATGATGATTCACAACTATTTGAAAATGGTATAACCGAAGACATGTTCGCTAAAACACATGGTATTATTGTTCTAGACCTGTCTGAAACCCAGGATATGAGTATAGTACGAACAAGGACTGTGCGCTTAGAGTGTACATTTGCCGACCCATTAGCTGAGAGTATTGCACTAATCTCGCTAAATCAATTTGAAACCTATTGGGAAATCACTCCTGAAGGCAGTGTTCTACTAGACCTTTCACCATGAACACTAGTCAAATAATCACTGTATTTAATATAGACCCCTACATGTCCAAATACAGATCCTATTGTCTGCCCTCAGACTTTCTTGGAAAAATTCAAAGTGCCAACAATACCTTAATCATTGTTAATAGCAGCCCGTAAACTGTGAATGCCGGCCATTGGCTTTGCATCTTTCAAACAATGATTTTGATCTTCTCGGTCTACCCTATACATTCTACACTCCATACATCAGCAACTATATTGTGAGTAGTGAGAAAACTATTATTCAAAATCGGAAGAGAGTGCAGGATCTGACGACTAAAAGCTGTGATTTCCATGCGCTATTATATTTCGTGTTCAGATGTCGCGGCTATACTTACAAGCAGTTTCTCAACATTTATTTAGAAAATCCATGTCTGAACGACTTTATGGTGGGAAATATCCTCTCAGACCTGTATAATATTGATTTTAGTGCCCTAAGAGTAAAGTGCTTAAAAAATGTATGTGAATTTGTTTATTAATAAAGAAAAAATGTATACAACCATGTCTTTATTCTTCACTTTAGATTTATTCTTCTTCTGTTTATAGGCAACTGTCGTGAACCACTAATGCTGGTAGATCATTTGAATTCACTGTATATTGATCTTGATTGGCTGCAAAGTCAGGGTCACATTTTCTACGGTGTAATGTAAGTTCACTCTTGTCATATCTCTTTGTACAGTAAATGATAATGTTTGTATTCATATTGTGAAATTCACGTGTTTCAATCTGTCTATTTGAAAAAATATCACATACAATGTTTTCAAATGGTGAATCACATTCGGTAACTGCCAAATAAAAATCACTAGGTTTATAGTCATAATAGGCGGTGTCGTCACAACGATGACGTAGAAACCAAATTGTCTTGTTGTCCCAACAGTTGGATCGTAGACCTGATTCTTCCTCCCAAAATAATTTAAATCCACGAACGATACCAATCTCGTAGAAATAAACTAAAATCACGTTTGGGATTTTTTCCAATCATACCGGGATAAGTATTCTCCCACTGATCACATTTGTCATAGTGGCAATTGAAGCATGGATGTCCTCTAGGGTGTGAGTCTCAAATCTCTTCAAGACATGACAGCCTTTAATTTGTACTGCATAGCCACTACGTAACTTATAGGGATTGCATAATTTACACTTTTCATTATAATCATCAATAATTGTACAATTCTCAAATGATGACCAGCTGCCAAGAGTGTACATGCATAGTGAACATGTATGGAACATTTTTTGGTTTCCGATGTCAACTCTCTCACAGCTAAAAAGAAACTGATCCACATTCGAAAAATTCAGAGGGGAATGGGAGAGTAGTAATTCTGTGACGTTACCTCTTCCGAAGGGGGATCCATCTACATAGAATCTATGGCAATGTTTTCAAAAGTATATCCACGATAATATTCTGCTTTGTTTCAATTAATATATCAATAAATTGAGTAAAAGCATTTGAGTCACGTCGTAAATCTTCATACAATAGTCAATGGGGATAATCAGTTTAATTATATTGTCAAGTGTCCCTGTGAGAATACTTCCGTGAAGTAATAACTCGAGAAATTGTCATCCAAATTAAATGTTTTTTCATAATCACAAGATTTGACCTAATTCTCTCTTTCTCAAAATTATTCATGTTTCAATCCTACCACTCTCACTGCTGACTCTAGACTAACCATGATTCGTTCTACTTCAAGAATATTCGATAGCCTAACAAATGAAAGGGTGACATTTTCGATTTCGAAACAATTTTATTGAGCGTATATAATTACAACAATAATATATATACACATGTACAATTAGCGATATAACTTACTGTCCTCTATATGCTTCACTATTACATTTAAAGTACTTTGAAGTCTATTCACATGTGCTATATGAACTTTTGCAGCGAAGCATAATTGATCCTCCATTTCAAATTTGCTCAAAGATAACACATATCTTGCATATACTTCATACCATTCAAGACAAAGCCGTAATTCTCTCGTGATTTCTACCGCAATGTTTGGTGCTCTTGTATCATTGTTACCCACTCCACTATCAACTTCTAATAGTGTAAACATTCCACTCATTATTACAAATATATCATAATAAACGAGTAAAGTCAACTGTTCTCACTCCTTGAATTCTATTCTCACACTAATAACAACCATAATAAAAATCCTTCCTTAGATTCACTGCGATATTGTCCCGTTAGTGTTTCCGACTCCCTGATTGGCCTAGAAAGAGACACGTAATCCTGTACCGTTAGACTCGCTCTTATCCAGCAATGTTGTAAACTTCTGTCTGTATTAAAGAAACTACAAACAAGTTGACCAACAAACAGAACCATGAAACAACACCCTTAACCATCAAACAACATCAAACCAACCATCAACAAACAGAACCATGAAACAACATCACACCAACCATCAACAAACAGAACCGTGAAACAACACCCATAACCATCAAACAACATCAAACCAACCATATGTTAGTTTAGTATCTTAAGGGCGCCCTCTTGTTAGTTTAGGACTGGCACCCCCCTCCCTACTGAAGTTTGAGTTTCCAAACGAATGAGCCCTTTTTGAAGTTTCTACGTCAAAGAGTTCAGTAAAAACTTATATCCCTCAGGGCATAACTTATAACCCTTGCCCTGAAGACTGTGGGGGGAGAGTCCTACTCAAATGCATAATTTTCGGAACTTTAAACTGCGTGGAACAAGATGGCTATCTCAAAATTTTGATTGGATGTGTTTGGGGAAATGGTGGGCGTGGAAGGGGTGTTAGCTGCCTTCCAATTACTTTTTACTATTAAAAAGGGCATTGGCCATTTCAATTTTCAGCCGAATGAGCCCTTTTTCAAATTTCTACGACAACGCGTTCTATAAAAACCTTATATGCCCCCAGGGCACACATTACAACCCTTGCACTGAGTGCTGTTGGGGGGGGGGGGGGGTTGTCATCCTCAAAGACCTACTTTACAGGTCTTAAATCTGGAAAATTTCGATTGGATGTGTTTGAAGAAAAGGTGGGCGTGAGAGGGGGTTAGATGCCCTCCAATCACTTTCGACTATTAAAAAGGGCACTAGCCCTTTGAATTTCCAATCGAATGAGCCTTTTTTGAAGTTTCTACGACAAGGCTTTCCATAAAAGCCTTATATGCCACCAGGGCATAACTTACAACCCTTGCCCTGAAGGCTGGGGGGGGGAATGTCCTCCTCAAAAACATAATTTCTCTCTGGAAATTAACTACGCTGAACAAAATGGCCATCTCAAAATTTTGATTAGATGAGTTTCGGGAAATGTTGGGCGTGGAAGGGGTGTTAGTTGCCTTCCAATCACTTTCGACTATTAAAAAGGGCACAAGCCACTTCAATTTCCAATTCAATGAGCCCTTTTCGAAGTTTCTACGACAACTCCTTCGATACAAAGTGCCAGGGTATGGAAAAAAATAAATAAACAATACATTGTGCCAACATCGTTCTTTACTTAGGCAGCGCTATTGCGCTGCCTATAATCAGACAATCTCTATTTATAGGCATTGTGTTAACAACGTTTTAGGGACTCCCTCCCTCACAAATTCTGGATCTGGCAAAGGCATTAAGCTAGCTATTAAGTTTGATCACAACAATGACCAGCCTTTCTGGTAGATGTGCAAGTGACAAGAATTGGAAAACTCCAATCCTTCTCCCACCGCCAGTCAGGCTGCAGCATGACGTTTTTGGTCTACTTCTTGCCCCAAGTGTCAAAATGTCTGTCAAAATTGAAAGTTTCACAGAAAATAAAAAAATTTGGAATTTATGATTTCTAGAATGATGTTTATAGAATCTTTTCCAGTAAATCAATGAGAAAAAGTGAATTTTTACATATGATGTTTAGGAAATATTATTCAATATACAACACGAAATGTCAATTGCTTAACCTCAAAGAAGTTTAATTTCGGGGCTGAGTAGTTTGCTTCGTGTTTATACTATTTAGTAGAAAAATATTTTTTGGGGGAAAAGGCAAGAAAATTCAAAAAATCCAAGTAAATTTCCTTCTGTTGCACGACCCTCTCTCCACCCGGAAATTTTTTGAATTTCTGTCTTAAACAGCTACCGACCTAAATACCGATCATCAAGAAAGAAACTACGAAAGTAGTAGTGTTACTCCAGACAAAATGTAACTCTGACTACCCTTTCCGGTAATTCTTGTTATAAATACCTTTTCTTACCAGAAGGTACACGTAATTTTAAATATATGGAATATATGAAATTAAATATATGGAATAAATATCTTTTCTTACCAGAAGGTAAACGTAATTTTAAATATATGGAATGTATATAAATTTATTAAATTTTCGTTTTTGCAGTTTGATATCACACCGTATACCAGTCATTACTGTGATCGGTTGAGCTTCAAACAGAAAGATGAATTGAAAGTTGGTTCAAAACCATTTTCATGACTTAAATCGTAAGGATAACCTCGCAGAATGAGGCTTTACTATTACATTTTTCTCTCTTATAAACCAATTAAGAAAATTGCCATCTATGTGAAAGATATTAAGCTAAAAAAATACTTATGAGATGAAAAGTATAATATGTTGCCGCCTACCAAGATTTTAATGAAAACGAATTTTTTTCTGAAGATGTCAAGCTAATACTTTCCTTGAGATGAAAGAAAATATAATAACCCTGGCGTGTGTATGTCAAAGGTCAGACAAATCCACCTTTTAGGAGAAGAAAAAAACTTTTTTTGATACCTTCTTCTAGGATAGGACACATTTCGTAAATAAGGGAAATGTTGCAGACGTGATTACATTTTCCTAATTTGAAGAAAAAGTATACTTATCTTTTGATTATTGTAATAATCTCATTACAATTATAAAATTATTTGATCAAATCTCAAGTAATTTTGAATATTGAAAAACTTAAAAGGCTCAATTTTTTTAAGGCATTTGCATCAAAACATTTTTTATGCTGGTTTGAAAATTCCCTTGATTTTAAAATTAGCCACCAAAATGTGTTAGCATAAGAAAATCTGAAGAATCTAGGGAAAAAGGGAGACATATTCAAATAAGGATATAATTTTCACGGATATTGCATCATTTAATATGTCCGAGAACCCTGGAGTGGAAGTTTGAAGCCCTAATCTACAATTCAAAGTCTTGATATTTTTTCCCGAGAATAATGGTCACAAATGACTTATTTTAAGTTAATCAAATCAGTCCAAAGGTTTTATAAATAAGGATAGGCTAGTAGTGTAAATAAAAAGTTTAAGTCGCTTTTTAGGTAGAAAAAGTGATCGTGCCACTAGAGTGTCGATCTTTACCCTTTTGTATCGCAAAAAAAAGCGTTTGCGCACAAAGAGTGCCAAAATGCTATCGACCAAAAATAATTATATAGCCAATTGGCTCAAAAATGCCAAAAAACTAAATTTTCCCAGTTTTAGGTTCTATAACACGATGCAGTTGCGTATTTGTATACATCGCTTATAATGCACCATTTATTTGCCAACAGTTATTCATCATTCTATATTTGCGTACATTCTATTTAGGGGAAGATCAATGGAATTTTTTCTTGGGGGTAGGATGCCTAAAAACTTGCAAAGTACATTTTGGGATAGACAATTTCCAAATTTCCAGGTAACGTTGTTCAGACCAGTATGGTCGAGAATTTGAACCCTAGCGTCCCTTTTTTGGCGTAATAAATTAGGACTAAGAGTCTAACACAATACTTCGAAGGCTTTTGAAGAGCCATAAGGCTTCAATGTTTTATTATTTTTTTCTAGAGGCACTTCATATGGACGAAGTAGTCGTATTAACTTGGGAGGGGGCTCATTCGATAGGAAATTGGAAGTTCTAGTGCCATTTTCAACAGTCAAAAGTGATCGGAGGGTAACTAGCCCTCCTCCACGATCTCTTTTCCCCAAATGGATCCGATCAAAATTTTGAGATATCCATTTTTTTTTTAAATAGTCAAAGTTCAAATAGCTATGCTTCCGAGTTCGAAAGCCCCTCCCACCCAGAACTTGGAGTAAGGGCTTCGAGTTAAGCAAGCTGTTCATTCTTATCATATATGGTTTTATAGAAGGAGTAGTCGTACGAACTCCGGAGAGGGCTCATTTAAATGGAATTCAGAAGTTCCAGTGGTCTTTTTTAGAGTTAAAAGTGATCAGAGGGTCACCAGCCCCCCGACCTGTTTTACCAAAATATATCCGATCGAAATTTTGAGATATTAATTTTGATCAAAACATTCGAAAGGCCCCCCACCCACACAGCCACCAGGGCGAGGGCAGTAAGCTATGCAGGTTGTCCATTGTTAGTAGTTAAGTTTTTATGGAAGGGGTGGTCGCATAAATTTCGGCGGGAGCTCATTCAATTGGAAATCGTAAGTTCTATTTACTTTTTAAGATTCTAAAGTGATAGAAAGGCAACCAGTCCCACCCCAACCTTTTTCCTAACTGCATCTGGTCAAACTTTTGAGAACGCCATTTTATTTGTAATATTCTAAATTTCAAACAGCTATGCTGCAACATTTGATACCCCCCCCCCCCAAGCCCGCGGACAAAGGCCTGTAAGTTGTGCAAGCTGCCCATTGTCAATAAACAAGGTTTTTCCTAAAAGGGACGGTCGTACAAACTTTTGAGGAGGCTCTTTAGTAGACTAGAAGGTACTATTTTGCCCAGACATATAGCCAAACAGGTTTTTTCTGGTAGGTAAACAGGTCATTACACTCGGTCATTACACTCTTTGTCAAGAGGATTTACGCAATTTCAAAGTTCAGTGTCTTTTTTTAGTGGTAAACCAAAAAAACCGATGTTCCCTTTTTACTCGCCAATTATTTTTTGTATATATTCAGGTTTCATATTTGATTCTCCATCAGTTTTTGAACAGTTTATATTCGAGATAGCATAAGAGAATTGGATTCAAAGAGAATAGTTATTTTTATTTGAAAGGATATTAGTGGAGAAAAAATGAGTGGTGCATTTACACTATTGGAGATTAATGATGGAACCGACAGCAGCAGCAGCAACGATATACGAGTACCTAATGTAGCTGTGGAAATAACTGCTGGTTGTAGACTATGTCTTGAATGGGACACTATGTATGCTAGATATGTGATATCATTAAGCAAATTTAAGCAGGAGGAACAGCTGTGTTTTGCTGGAAAAGTAAATATTCTCCATATAAATAAACTTCGGTCAGCATTAGATGTTCTATCGAAATATATTGATGAGAACAAAATGCATCAGTGAATATTATTATTGTAATTATGTTCAATAAAACTGTTTCTAAATCAATGGTATTTTTTCTTTTTTTCTAAGTAGACAGCGTATATTTTGAGTACAAAAAGAGATTCTGATTAGTCTGAAGTTGGTTGTGAGAGAGTTAGGACTCTAAAAAATGGATAGATTCGAGAAAGATCGAATCATGAGGAATCTAATTCTTATGGAAAAACGTTTGATTCTAGATGATGATTTTCTAGAGTTGTCTATTCAAAGGAAGATATTTTCTCGGGAATGCTTGTCGATATAATGAAAACTGATTCTCCATCATTAGACTATTGTATGAAGCTTCTACATCGTGGTCCAAATGCATTTACACAATTTATTGATATATTGATCACGACACAGCAAAATGATATTGTGGATATGCTTTTAAACATTAGTTTTTAGAAATTTAGGACTTTTTTTTTTCATAAGAAAGATGGTGCTCAAGGATGATTTACTCCTCTCTCTCTCTCTATCTCAGGCAATTTTTTGATGTTGCTAGCTCAGTTTCATTGTGGCAGTGAGAGCGTCAACACATGACAAAATGTTTCATACATGTCCACTATGTATGTACTCACTGGGCAGTTGGTCATCATGTGAGAATTGCACAATGATTGAGGAGTATGATGAAAAGTGTAGATTATGCAACCCGTGTAAATTGCATAGAGGATATGCTGTACAAATTAAAGGTTGTAATTCCTGTCTTGAAGAGGTGTGTGACTCTCATCCTAGAGGTCACCTATGCTCCAATTGTCATTATGAAAAATGTAAGCAGTGGGAGAGTACATATCCCGGTATGATTGGAAAGAATCCTAACCGGGATTTTAGTTTATTGCTACGAGATTGGTATCGTCGTGGTTTTAGATTGTTCTGGGAGGAGGAACCAGGTCAACGATTCAACTGTTGGAACAACAAGAGAATATGGTTTCTACGTCATTGTTGTGAAGACAATGGGTGTTTTGATTATAAGCCCACTGATTTTTATTTGGCAGTGACAGAATGTGATTCGACACTTGAGGACACTGTTTGTGAAATTGCTTCAAATACACAAATTGAAACATGTGAATTCTATAGAATGAATGCGAATAGTATCATTGACTATACAAAGAGATATGACAAGAGTGAAGTCACACTCTACTGTAGAAAATGTGACCCTGACATTGCAGTACATCAGAATCAGTACACTGTGAATTCAAATAATCTACCTGCACTAGTTGTTGTTGACAAATACCTAGTAGTGGATGAAATCTAAAGAGTAGAAAAGTCGTTTTATCATGTATATAATTTTTTTTTTATTAATAAACAATTTCACATACATCTTTGGAACATTTTATTCTTAGGGCACTAAAATCAATATTAAATACACTTGTAAGTATATTCTCCACTAGAAAGTCGTTCAATTGAGGTAAGTCAACGTAGATGTTGAGAAACTGCTTGTAGGTGTAGCCACGACATCTGAACATGAAAAAGAGTAGTGCATGAAAGCCACATGTCTTAGTCGCTAAATCCTGTACTCTTCGTTGATTTTGAATAATGGTTTTCCCACTGCTTTCAATAAAGTTGCTGATGTATGGAACGTAGAATTTATACGATAGGCCAAGAGGATCAAAAAATTCAATATTCTTCGCTGTTTGAAAGATGCATAGCCAATGACCGGTCTTCAAAGTCGATGGACTGCTATTAACAATGATTAGGGTATTGTTAACACTTGGAATTTTTTCAATGAAGTCCGAGGGTATGCAATAGGACTTGTATTGGGACATGTATGGATCCATACTAAATACATTGATTATTTGATTTGTGTTCATGGTGCAAGGTCTAGTAGAACACTGCCGTCGGGTGTGATTTCCCAATAGGTTTCAAATTGACTCAGTGATATTAGCGTGATACTCTCAGTCAGAGCATCGGCAAATGTACACTCTAAACGTACATTCCCAGTTCGTACTATGCTCATATCCTGTGTGCCTGACAAGTCCAAAACAATAACCCCATGATTTTTTGAAAACATTGATTCGGTTATTCCATTTTCAAATAGTTGAGAGTCATGATCTAGGGATTGCATGGTCAACTCGTACAGAGTTCTATAGGATTTTTTGTCAAATGATAGAGTGTACAGTGGAATACCATTCACTTTGCACACAAGACTAGATAGACCGAAAAAATTAAAATCATGGGGGGATTCAGTCCAGGATCCAACGGCACTGCCACTCTTCACAAAGGCCAAAGCCAATTTTGATGGGATTTCTCCATTGATAAACGATGAATCGCTATAGCTACGAGAACCGGTGGCAATGTGACGTTGATTGGTGATTGTATGGGGGACAAGAAGTTTAATGTTGTTACCATTGGCTCTTAGCTTTTCCACTGCCAATGCAACAGAGCTCATAACTTGTTGTTTTCGGACGTGGAGAATTGCCGATGTGATAATAACATTTGCATCGGGTGCTGCAGGAAGTGTTTTTCTCAGAATGAAATTCGATGGGGCCATCTGTAACTTTATGTCAATCTTGACATTGGGGGGTAGCCATTGGGATATATTGAATATCTCATGATTTAATTTTCCAACTAGATGATACTCCTGGGTCACTGCAGTAGTCAACTCACCGTCAGTATCAACACCTGTTCGATATTCATAGCCCAATGATTGTCCTCTCATCTCCTTGTACGCCTTTGGCGTCATCATCATAAATTGTATGTAGCTTGCATAGTTGGATAAATTATTGCTAGTGCTCACCAATGTCCCATTAATAAATACATTAATTTGTTTGAATAGGTTGTGTAGAATACAGTTTTCATAGGAGAGACCATCGCCGGCATTTGGAGTTGTATTATCTGACTTTTTCTTCACCACAACATTTAAATCAATAAATGTTGACGACAAATCAATGAAATAGTCTTCATTGGAAAATATTTGAAAGTGTATATTTTCCGAGAGGGGTTGTTGAGGGTGAAATTGTTCATAGTAGCCATACTTGACACTGACATCAACATTTTCAGCATTGAATAGATTCAATGAGGAAGTGATTGATGGATATGATTCCTTGTGAGGGAGATAAGTCATCTTAAGAGAAGAAATCCTTCTTTGATCTAACAATCTTTTTCTTCTTCTTCTTCTTCTGCTGCTTATTGGTCTTTGTTGTTTTATTTCTCAAAGTCCTTGTTGATGTCCTTTGCTTCCTGCCTGGGTGGAGACTGATGAGTGAATGACGCGAACGCATCCTTTTCAATCCCTCCCCATTTTGTCGAGATTTTAATTGTTCGCCAACGGCTCTTGCTGAAGATCTAATATTTTCTTTAACACTCTCCTTGAAATTCTTGCCCGACCCCCAGTCCTGTAGTGTGGAGGCAGCAAAATTTGATGCAGCAGGTACAAGATATTTTCTGGCAAGGGGTAGTGCAGAACGAAATAGCTTAGCAAACCAGCTACCAAGACCATAGCCAGACATTGTAGTACGCCCCTTGTAGTAGTCCAATCCATTGCCTATTTGACGTGGACTCAAAGCACCAACATAACAGTCAATATCGGGACAGACAAATGGAATTCTTCTATTGTTCATTTTTTAGGTGATTGTACCGTCTTTGTCGTTGACAATAGGTCGAAAATGACATGTAATCACTGCTAGGCCCTTTGAAATTGCTATTGGATCACCTAATTCGGTTCTTAGTGTTAACTGACAGAGTTCCAAATAGGAAGTGTTTACGGGAATATACTGAAGATGCTTTATATTGTAGTGGTGAACATGTTCTTGATTGGTTTTTCGTTCAAGAACTCGTAGGAGGGGAACATTTGAATTACCAACCCGAGATGTTTCCACAAATGAAGCGTAGAGAAATATACAAGTGTCCGTGGAGAAGCTGGGTGCATAGTCTGCATAGATAACATGGTCACTACCACTGAAATTTTCTGTCTTAATAATACGTTTTTTAAAACCAAGAACCTCACGTAAATTCTCATTGAGGAAAATTCTTTCATTCTCAAATGGATTGGTAATATAAATTCTCCTTTGTTCCGTCGAGTAATTGAAAGTGAAACCACCTTTTTTTCGACTTGCAATTTTTTTGTTGATAACTCGACACAGTTCATGCATGTTATTGTATTCCCTGTAGGGGATGTTAGCAATAGGGTACTGATTAGAGTCAAAAGTTGCCATTGCACCTTCATCACCGAATTCAAACGGTCTAATTTTTATTTCATATTTACGATCCTTTCTCAGGATGTCATAGGTATTTTTGAGAATACAGTCGACAAGGGCCACTTCATATGCACCGTCAAATTTGATGGCGGGTGAGAGTTTTGTCCAAAAATCACTTGTCGTATTCAAGTCATTGTAGAGAGGATCGGAAACGTTGGACATGAAAGTTACATAGAAATCATTGGGCATTGTCAATATCTTCAACACCAATCCAAGAATCAAAATCGGAGTTGTATCCTAGCCAGCGAACAAGTAACTGTTTCTTACCCCCGCGAGTACGTGTCTTTAATATCTTTTCAATTTGATAGATTTCACTAGCATTTTTAACTTTTTGCAATTCATAGTCATAAAAGCCGCCGAGAATCTCTTCATCTTTGGTATCACGCAGGCGATAAGTTATGGGTTTAGTGTCTAGGATTTTTGCCACTTTAAAAAGTTCAGTGGACCACAAGTAATTCCCCTTTTCAAAAACATTAGTTGTTCTATTAATTCGAACCGTATCACCAACATTGAATTTATTTTTCTTCTTCTTGACTTTTGATTCATTGGAATATTGTTTAAGAAAGGTGTCAATTGTATTATGATCCGAATGATGAACTTCCGTTGGTGTAGAGTTGGACAATGATCGATGAGGTCGTTGATTATAAATCAACATGATTTTATCTAGATCATGAATAAAAGCCGGCGTATTTTTCAATGTACAATATCTTGAAATTAAAAGTCGAATAGTTCTTATCAATCGTTCGGCCAATGCAGCCTTTATAGGACTGTGCGTATGATAGAGCAGTGTACTATATTTCTCTAGTACTTTTGCAACATGAGGATTAACAAATTCACTACCGCGATCCGTTTGAATTTTTTTATATGAATCCTTTTCGAGAATACTTTCAATGGCCTGAGCAACTTCAACACCTCTCTTTGATCGCAATGGAATTGCATATGCATAGCGACTAAAAACACTGATTGCAAGTAGAATGTACTTGTACGGTGTATTGTGACGTCTTTGAAGCTCATCTAGAGTCAGGAGATCTGCTTGCATTATATCCAATGGGTAAAAGGCTTTAGTTTTTCGATATTGATTGGCACGAAGTCTATGATTTCTATGCAGAGTGTAACTTGGTTCATTTTGTAGATAGTCTTGTACACTTTTAGTGCGAACACCTGTGACTTTGGAAAGAGTTGTGGGGGAACTTAAACTCCCCGCCTCGCCAATATTTTCATAAACACCTTTCAGAACTTCAGCCATTTTGAACGTAAACACGTTGTGTAACGTCCGCTACCCTTTTGTATACTGGCTGCTGCTGCTGCTGGTGGCGGAGACGTTGACTTGATACGTCTTCGCTTTTGTCTAGCTATCAGTGGTGTGCTAGTATTTTCCAAAATTGATTTAAAATCTTCTTCTTCTTCAACTTCATCTTTTAATGTTGATGATGCACGTTCATTTAATTTTTTTAGAATTTGTCTATTGCCAATAAGACTTTTGGGGAAGTTTAATGTATTTAGAAAGTTGTATAGACGAGTGTCAAATGATAATAGTCCTTTACGATTTGTAACCATGTCATACATTAAATCAAGTAGATTATAGCTCTTGCCCTGAATTATAATCCTTTCCCCATTGCTCTCAACTTGAATTTGATCACTTTCCAAGAGATAGATTAGGAGTCGTTTACTTTGTTCACGATATGAGTGGGGCATTAGATTTCCAATTTTCAATACAATTGAATCCAATTCCTCCTTCTTTAATAGTGTTCCAGCAGCAGCAGCAGACTCTTGAGAAGATGATTCTTTTTTGGGATCAGCAGCAGCAGCAGTGGGCTTTGATCGATAGTGTTTGTCCACTCGGCGAAGTGCATCTTGAAGTAAAATCAGTTTTTTATCATCATCAATAGTTTCATTGTCGAGGAATTTACTCAGATTGTCCTCAAAGTGTTCGACGGGTGAGAGAGCGAGTTCTATTGGAGTCAATTTATAGGGTTTTGCCATTCTCACTAGAGAAAACTGTTTACAAGTCCTGCAATTATTGGCAGTAAAAGCGTGAAAAAGCTACCGCCCGCCTGAAGAAGTCGTTTCCTTTTAAAATTCTTTCCTTTCTTTTTAGAGGCCAATGTACGTACAATGGAACGATGTTGCTTTGCCTGTTGCTTAACTACTTCTGGTAGTTGAACATTACCCTCGGTCAAATTTAAACAAAGTTCAGATATTAGATTAATGAAATCATTGTCAATACCATGTTTGAGTATTGCTTTTCTAAGCTGAGGTTTTGAAGTGCTTAGAACTGAAAACAAGTGTCTATTTTCATGTAGTTTCTTCAGTGTCATGATAGCGACTAATAGGTCTTTTTAGTGTTCACCGGGAGATATACTGTAATTTCATTGTCGAAAATATCTGTGACTACACGCAGATCCTCGGGTGTATTTTGATTAAGATCCAGCAGGATATAACCGTGGGGTTTATTAGTTGCCTGATTGTATGCCGAGAGCAGAAATTTAGGGGCACCTGGATAGATTTGTTTATTGAGGGTTATTAGCGAGCTAGAATCACGAACAACTCTGTAGATGATATAGTAGGTACAGTTCAAAGCAAGTGTTCGCATACATTTGCTCTGATGAAAGAGATTGTGTAGAACCAGAGTAACGGAAATCTGTTCATGATGAGAGCGAACAGTGAACAATTGCAACATTTGCTGAGACCATTGTTCAATGGATTCAGCCAGATCGTCAATGATCAGCCAAGAGTTTGGTTCAATAATGTTGAAAACATCAAGTCCCTGTATGAACTGTATCTGCATCGATCCCATGGCAGCAATTGTTTTTATTTTATTGTATGACTCCTGCCAAATACTATAGCAATAGTAGATTTTTTTCGGCTTTTCCGCAAACATTTTATCACAATTTTTAATTATTTTAGTTAAGAGTGTTGTTTTGCCCGACATTGAGGGCCCACACAGAAACGATCTGAATGGTGTTTTAAATTGATACATGTTCCTTTCAACAGTTCACCTGGACAACTAACTGTAGACCCTAATTGTCTAATGACTAAATAATTTTTTTCCCTACTACTACTCTGTTCTTCAAGAAGAAGACAAAGACAAAGACAAAGAATCATATTTTTTTTTCTTTTATTATATGCACATAAAAATGTAACAATACATTGAAAAAAATACACTTTTTTAAATTTATTCATAATAAAAAATACAACAACAACATTTACATAGGTACACACACACACACAGATAAAAAACACTTTTTTTTTGTTTATAGAGAAAAAAAAACGTTAAATTAGAGAGAGCACTTGAAAAAATACATTTTTTTTTAAATTTATTTATAATAAAAAAATACAACAACAGCATTTACATGGAATGCACACAGAGAGAAAAAACATTTTTTTTTTTTTTTATAGAGAAAAAAATATTAAATTAGAGATGACACTTGAAAAAAAAAAAAATCTGCTCTAAGTCCAAAAAAAAAGATAACTTTGGTGACGGTGCGCCCCCCGCGCTGGCGGCGGCCGGCCCCCCCCCCCGGCCGCGAGGCCCCCCCCCCCCCCCGGGCCGCGAGGCCCCCCCCCCCAAAGGTTTTTAGGAAATTAGTTACAGGACTTTATTTAAACCGAGACTTTCACGGTGGGCAATACATTCGATCCGGTCTGAAGTTAAATAGTGACCAAGGGGGAGGGTGGTCACACCATCTTGACAAACATAGACCTTGTCGGAAATGGTACTCATGGCTATTTTTTCTACATTTACAGTATAGTTCTTGTACTTCAATGAACGAATTGCCAACATTTGGCTCGTGGAATTGCATTTTGAACAATACATTCCTATAAATGTCCATATTGAAATTCTTGTCCACATAGCGCGTGGGTACTCCTTTGCAACGTTTCTTGATTTCCTCGTCGTGTGTCTGTATAAAGTACACCTTCGGACCTACAAACATACCACGGGAAATCAAGTCGCTACCCGTTTCAGATTTTAAAAATAAAAGTTGATTGGGCGCCCGACGTTTTACTAGCTCAGGGTAAAGACCAACACTCCAATTGGTGTAGTCCATCCGTGAGCTGATAATTTCACCGTGCGCCAAATCATCAATTAGATTTGATGTTTTTACTTTGAGCAGTAGAGAATCCGTGTCACCGTAGCAGACCTCTACTTGCCCCTTTTCCGGCCACTGTACCCTAGCCACATTGTAGTAGAACTCCAACATGAGCTTTTTTGAGATCTCCAAGATAGCACTGCCTGCAGCAATATTTTTATTCAGGACAATGCGTCTTTTTTTTCCTATTCAAAAGTACCATGTCCGGGCCAATGATTGTAAAGGAAGTGTAATTGGGATCGGCAATAATTCGAGCACATTGTTCTGGATCGGTCACAACGTCGCAACGATTCCTATTACGAACACTCTCACACATTTTGCCGAAAGCTGAATTCAAAATGAGTTTATAAATTTCTTTTTCAGCTTTCGTCTGTGCTGCAGAACGTTTGCTGACAAAAGTGTCAACAAACGTTTTCAAATAAGGTTTTTGACTAAACTCGAGTGCTCGGTGAACCTTTGTGACGTTGAAACCATTGTTACACATCCATTTTAACGCTACATGATGTACAACTTTGTTTTTTTTCGGCAGAAGGTCAGCAATAAGTTTTTGTTTTGAAGGTGCCCAATGCAATCCGTCCACCTCGACTAAACGCCTATTGCGAGGGCTCAAAGAGTCCTTAGTCACAGGTCTATTGATACACGGAAAACAAAATCCTTTACTGAATCGTGAAGCTCGACTGGTATCTCTCCATCAATTTCAAAAAACCATCCAACCGGTCCATTCTCCTCAACACCACTGTCAATCTTGGGGAAATGGGGAGCTTGAGGGTCATTGAGCCATTTATAGTCGCCGCAAGGTAGTGCATAATGGGACATGGCCGAGGGTAGAGAGAATTCACATCGAGGAAAACTGCATTTGATTTTGTCCCCGTCTTCTCTCCCGTTGGATCAGTTTCCAAGATACGGTCTCCGTGAAAAACAAAACCCCCCCTCATTGACCTCTCGATGAACAGATGCTGATCAATGTCAGTGATTAGCCCGATTTTTTCCCCACTAATTTTCAGGATGAGGTCCATCACTAGATGAGGCGAAGAAAAATAATACCCCAAATCAAGATTAAACTCCTCATAGATTTTATCCGTATTTTTACACATAATGTCTAACAAAGTTAACACGTCACTCGACAAATACAGCTTGCAGTAGTCAAATCCATTTTTACACCCTCCCTCTGCCCAAACTTTTTTAGCAAAACTGTATTCCTCGGGGGTGCAACTACGATCGTGAAGACTGTCGTAAAACGATTCAATTGGAGGAATAGCCTCCTCGGCGAATCTCGACATGGAACAATAATAATCATAAGGATAGATGCCCTTGACCGTTAACAAATCATATAAATCATTTGGAAATTGTTGCTTGAGAAGGGGGAAAGCATTGCTGCCGTCATCGTTTTTCTGCACTTGAATTAATTCGCTCAATGATTTGGGAAAAAAACTGTAGGAATCTAAAAAGCGAATTTTATTCGTGTACTCAACACCGGCTTCAACAAATTTCCACATAAATTCCAAAACAAGCAACTTTTTCCGCGGATTTAGGTATGATTTTGTACGTAAAGCTGTCTATCACCCATGCATCATCATCCACTGTTCCATTTCTTTGAAGATGTGCCAATGCAGGTAGCACAAACTTCAGATCGTAGTTAGAGTTATGTATAAAAACCGGTAGAAAAAGTTGTTGTTTAATTTTTAAATTACATGAATTGTGAGCCCACCCCCGAAAGTTACTTTTTCCCGTTGAATTGGGGTCAATAAGGTGATTGTGGTCCTGCACCGCGTCTTTTGGGGCAAGGGCACCCCTACACACCCAGCAAATTGTTCCCTTTTCCAACGCCAGTTGCTCTTTATCCGACAATGTCATCGGATAATTAGTATGACGTAATCGTGAAATTGCCCTGTTTGCCGTTTTTATTAAAGAAACCAATAACTTTTCCATACTGCCCTCCTCGTCCATAGTTAAAAAAACTCTTCCAATAGCATTTTATTGTTGGCGTCGCGACGGGCATGTGCGTAGGAACACGCAACTAGTTTGTGTTCCTTGACTATATTTGGCCTTGATGGGTCTGATACCTCAACCAGTCTTGTTTCACAATCCAAAGACACTTTATCAGATTGCAGAAGAGAATTTTGAAATTTTTAAATTGTAAAATGTCTTTGCCTTCTGCCGGCATTTCTATTCTCTTGATTTCCATGAATTTTGCAATGTCCCATGTGATCTGAAAACGTTTCGCTCGGATCTAAATGGGGAGAGGCACATGGGGCAATAGAAACGTTCACCTTTGTTCTTGCCTTGACATAGGAGTCGACTTATCGCCGTAACGGGGAAAAAATGACCATAAGAATTTACATCTTTGGGAGGCTGGTAAATAACCCATACAAAATTTTTAACATTTTCCACCCTCGGTGTCCTCACTGAGTACAAAACCCCCTTTTTATTCGGTTTTTTCCCCCCATCTACAAATTCAGTGTCATACTGGAGAACAACCACTCCCCACCCCAAGATTTTCATTTGCTTTCTCGAATATGCTTATTTCTTTAAAGGACACCGGATATTTTCCCTCTAAACAATCAAAATTTACTTTAGGGAAATTTTTTCCACCGTTACGTGCAAGTTTGTCGAGATTTTTCATTGTTGACTCATCTATTTAATGTCTTATGGGCCGCCGCTAAAAATGCATACTTAAAGCATTGAAGTCCAGTGTCAAATGTGAAACCCTGAACTCCTCCTGTAGTCGACAAATCTGGGTGGCATGTTTATTTTGTTACCCCTCCCTCCCCTTAAAATAAAGTTTTTTTTAAATCTACTGAGATTCAGATCCATGCGTTCAATGTATAAAATGGTGGAACCACTCCCCCTCTCATTAAATGTATCCAAAGTTGAAATTAGTTTATTTACCCAGTTGAAAAAATTGTCTTCAAATTCGTTTAGACCTGGGTAGAAAGTCTGGTTGCCTGTCGAAAAATGAAAATAAAAAATGTCCCCAGATGTCCCCTTTTGTAATAAACTTTTTGGTTCACTGATGCTTTAATTCCCCCTCGACCTCCCCAATTCTGGATCTGAATATCAATAAGTGCTCGAATTTTGTCGATATAGCTATGGAGATTTTTCACGGGGTCAGTTAAAATAATGCCAGCGTTTTCCTCGGAAGGCTAAAATCTACCCTGTATGTTTGCAAATGACCTAGAGCAGATTCTAACAGATAAAAATCAGGCAATTCCGGGGACGTAGTACTGTTTTGATGTCCTGACCCTGTTTGTTCAATCACATTGGAGGGATGTGACATGAGGTCCCCTAGTACATATTCTAAGGTGTTTTGGGACAATTGGTCAAGCCAGCCTGTATTGTCCTCTGATGGAATTTCGTTATGAGGACCCAGTTCAGATTTACTTGTAGCATCATCATCTAAATATTCACGCATGAAACTATCTGCCCACTCTGGGTCCTCAAGCATGTCAATATCACAAGTTAAGTCCTCCAGGCTGGCCATTTCCCCAAAAACATCATTAAGGAACCCCTCATGCCACTCCATATTATCTAGAACCAGTG
The DNA here is from genome assembly GCA_027921565.1 of Artemia sinica. Taxonomy (NCBI): domain Eukaryota; kingdom Metazoa; phylum Arthropoda; class Branchiopoda; order Anostraca; family Artemiidae; genus Artemia; species Artemia sinica. The sequence goes on from CM051260.1 coordinate 24,459,922, forward strand.
TAGGTTCATCCCTGAACTCTGCTGGTGGTGACAGAATTGGTTCTGTAAATATACTTGCATCATCACTCAATGGTGCCGCTGGGAGTGCTATATTTTTAATCTGTAGAAAAAAAAGTTTTATTTTTTATGTAAAATAATCATTTTTTTTTTATAGTTAATAAACTATTGTCAATTTCTCATAGTCATTGTCCCACCACCTGAACAATTAAAAGAAGAAGAAAAAAGTTACATTGCCTTATGTCTTTCATAATGTCAACTGAACATGTTAAAAAAAAAATATTTTTTTTTGTCGGGAAAATGTAGTCTTATTCTTATTAGAAGGGTAAGTTCGAACAAGAGAATGATAGAAAAAATTAATGGTTTTATTCCAAATTTTTTTTAAAATAAAAACGCAAAATATGAGTCCAATTCGATTCTTTGAGCCTCTTCATTATAACTGTTAATGAAATTTGACCATTGTTCGACTGATGCAGTATGTTGTACGAACACTTGCTCCTCGGCTTCAGTTAAAGGAAACGAACTCCATATGTCGGAGCTTGGTGGTGCTACCTTCTCAATAATCCGTATTTTCCTCTGTCTTTTGTCAATGGATTTTTTCGACCTGGGCTAAATAAATACTTGTAAAAGAGAAGAACTTTTTCTCCGTCCATATCAACAATTAAAATGTTGGATGGTCCTTTTTAGAGCCCCCCCCCCAAACCCCTCCCAGGGAGAACCCTTGGGAACAGGGGGCTTCCTTCGAGTAGGAGGATCGATACCCTTTCCGAGTTGGAGGAGGTATCGGCCTTCACAACACTTCAAAATAGAACAGTCTCAAATTCTTTTTCTTGAACCTTTCAAAAAGGCAATTATTTGCCTGAGTTGTTTCAAAATAATAAAATTTTCTTTTGCATGTGAAATGCATAATAGGAGATTATTCAAAGGACTCTTCTTATCGTAAATACATATCCTGTTTCAAGACGCTCATTTAGAATTCAAAGTAGATTAAAGCGATGGGATCTTTGATAAAGCAAAAATGGTTTTAGTGCAATTATACCTGTTTAAGGCATTTAGAATTCAAAGTAGATTAAAAGCGATGGGATCTTGGTAAGTTTTTTTTTTTATATTTAGAAATGCATGATAAGCACTCCTTTATATATATTGCTAATTTGGTTAATGAAAGAAAATTAAATAGCTTAGAAACAAATTTTAAGTTTTTAAAAAGCTATGCACCTGAGAAAATTTTGTCTTATTTTTGAAAATAGGGATAGAAAAAAAATTATGTATATACTTACAAATTCTGACTGGACTCTATATCTGAACTCCTTTGCAATACTTGAGGGGGGTTTGCCATGGAACCAACGCGGGGGTCAGAGGGCTCTGTCACTATAAGTTGGGTGCTCGATGCATGATTCCGATCGTGTGTAACTTTTCTAGCGAATTTGATAACAGACGCTCTTGTGGCCTGTATTAATGAAGGTTCGCCATATCTCGCTTTCTTCTCAGAAGGGGGATTATTGCACGTCTCTTCTTCCTTTAAAAAAAAGACAAAAAAATTTAGCATGTAGCAAAAATGCATTTTGGGTTTTTGGAAAATAATTCAGTTTATGTTAGACATCTAAAGTAGTGTAAAAAAAAACATCTTGATTTCAAAATCAGGGGTTTTGATAGTGGGATGGAGGGCCTTTTTATAAACTGCTCCTCCCCCCCCCCCCCCCCAACTGAAATTTAGTTTCTTCCAAAATGTTTTTCAAAACTAAGAAAAGAAACTAGAGTATTTCACGTAAAAAAAAAAATCTATCAAACGTTACTGTCATTGATCAAACAGTCAATGAATCAAATAATACCAAAGATGAAAAGCATATTGACCCTGTCCAATAATTGTTAATTATTACATTTATCTTTTCAGTTTGGTGAGCTTCTGTTCCACTTCATTAGATCAAGTAGGTTTGATGATTTGTTCAACCACGTCCTATTCAACTAATTAACAGAAAAAAAACTGTTTGTACGGAAGCATCATTAGCCTACTATGATCTAAAAATATCACTGAAATACATTTTCCAGCAGTACATGATAACGAGCTATAAGTAAGGAAAAAACCGAAACTCAAAAAAGGAAGCTTTTGTAACAATTAATACATTAAAAAAAAATCAACATTTTATTCTAGCCCCAAATTACCGATCGATTCTTTTTAATATAATAATGAGAATATTTTTACTCACCAGAAATTGCTTAGAATTATCCATTTTTTCTATGTAAATGCTTTTTACAAATAATGCCTGTAATGCTATCTCGAATATAAACTATTCAAAACTGATGGAGAATCAAATATGAAACCTGAATATATACAAAAAATAATTGGCGAGTAACAAGGGAACATCGGTTTTTTGGTTTACCACTAAAAAAAGACACTGAACTTTGAAATTGCGTAAATCCTCTTGACAAAGAGTGTAATGACCGAGTGTAATGACCTGTTTACCTACCAGAAAAAACCTGTTTGGCTATATGTCTGGGCAAAATAGTACCTTCTAGTCTACTCTCTTTTGACTGGAAATCGGAAGCTAGATATTTTTAAAATGTAAAAGTGATTGGAGGGATACCAGCCCATACCCCGTCACGCCCTTTTTTCTGCGAACACGTCAGATCAATATTTTGAAACAGCCATTTTTCTCAAAGCATTTCAAAGGTCAAATAACTCTGTCTCCAGGGTTGAAATCCCCTCCTCCAGTCTCTGGGGCAAGGGCTATAAGCTATGCAAATTGCCCATTGTTAACATATAAGAATTTTTATTGAAAAAGAGGTCATGTTTTATTTTGGGTCTCCAAAAAGGATTAGGTTATTAAGGTGAAACCTTAAGGAAACATTGAGAGGGATGCCAAACGCAGCCAAAACACACTGTTCGCTTACTAATTGTGAAAAAGATAGTATCAGCAATATCTAAAGAACGATTGAGGGTATTAAGCTAAAACTTTCAAAACATGTTGGGGAGATGTTGAAGAGAGGACAAGGAGGCTCCTTGCCTTTTTTAAGTGCCCTCTCAGCTGAACACTGGTCTAAATTTTGGAGTGGTCCTTTTGTTCAAAATTGTAAATCGCCTAACATGTTTACTTCCAGGTATACCATGCCCCTATAGCCCCGGGGAAGGAATGTAAATTATACAATTTGCCCATTGTTTACAGGCAGGATTTATCATTAGAAAAGGGGCAATTTTTTTATTCTGGGTGTATCCGAAAATGCTAAGGCCATGAAAGCATTTTAAGGGACATGTTATACTAAATATTGAGGAGTAATGTTAATGTTTGCATCCATTTTGTCAAAAAGGAGGATCTGCGTTATTTTAAGAACGGCTCATGGTATTAAGTTAAAACTTTCAGGACATGTTAAGGGGAATGTTGAAAAGTAGTTGTATGGCCGATTTTGTTTAAAACAGTTAGAATCTTTAGTACCTATACCTCCGGCGATGCAATGCCCTCCACAGCTCCTAAGACAAAGATTGTAAATTATACAATTTACTCTTCTTTAAATGCAAGATTTATCATTAGGATAAGGGGGAATGTATATTCTAGGCGTGTTCAAAAAGGCTAAGGATATTAAGGTGAAATTTCGTGGCATAGTCAGGGGCATGTTAAACTAATTTTGTGACGTTTTTATCAAAAATATGTATCTGCAATTTCACAAGAACAGCTCAGGGTATTAAGTTTAGGGTATTCAATTTCAGGGTATTAAACTATCAAGGCATGTTGAGACGGATGTGAAATGGTTGGGGGACAACAAATCCCCCTCTCATTCTTTTTTTAGCTGCCCTCCCACCGAAGATATCTGATAAAATTTTTAGATTGGCCATCTTGCTCAAAATAGTTGAAAAGTCAAATAACTGTACCTCTGGAGATGGTGAGATGGTGTAATCCCTCACAGCTCCTGGGACAAGTGTTTTAAGTTGTATAATTTGCCTATTGTGTATATAAAAGGTAGCTTATTAGGAACAGGGAGCATGTTTGAGCCCTAGTCTCCGATATGGCTAAGAAAATTTACAGCATTCACAAAATTCAAAGCGATCACAAAATTCAAAGCAATCCAAAGCGATCTTCTTTTACGTACAGCTGTATAGTGGTAAATAAGCGGAAGTTTGATCGTCGTCTGTTGGCCCAGAACACAGTATATAAATAATAGACAGTATGATCGTTCCCTATCTCACCCATTATAAAACCCGAACCGAGATGCGAGTGCTCCGGTCCGGAAAACATAAAAACATAAGCGACATTAGATCTTTTCATGGATAGACAAGTCAGATTTGTCTTGAACGCAAAACTTGGCTTCACCGTTGTAACACTAAATTTTAAAGAATCTCATTTTAAATTAAGTTATTCCGATACATATATGAAAGTCGGCAATTAGAAGTTCAATTTTATTATTTGATGTTTTAAGGAATTACAAGTAGGTTTCGAAGTCTCGAGTTGGTTTCAAAGGCATTTTGAGAAAATTTCTTCCAAAATACTTGTTCCCGGGTAATTGGACCGCTGATGGCAGATCAAGTGAGAAGAGCTGTTTTTGCGTGTCGATATATATATATATATATATATATATATATATATATATATATATATATATATATATATATATATATATATATATAATATATATATATATATATATATATATATATATATATATATATATATATATATATATATATATATATATATATATATATATAGGCCAATCAGTTAAGTCCACTGCATATAAATAATAGATTAAGTCATAATTTGTTTATAAATTAAGTCATATCTGTGAGATGTGACAGTTGCAAACCACTTCGCCGGCTCACAAACTTTTTTTCTGCTTTCGCAATTACGAATAACACAATTACAAACCATTTTTCAGTTACTGACAAATACATACTAACCCGTTAATGAAAGAGTAAGTGGGAGGAGCTGTTTGTAAGCACCGAGAATGAAGCGCCAAAAATCATCAGCCTTAAACTTACTGTTATATCATCTTTTTACAGTGGCTCAGGCATACAATGCTATGGTTTTGCCTCACTATCTGTACCTTAGTCCATTTTGGCGCATTTTTATCGCTACAGATAAACTGAAATTACGTTCACTGTGCTACAAGTATGCGAATTTTTTGTTGTGTTTGCCACCGTGTACAAGCAATAGGTATGTTACGCATCATTACAGTGTTACCAACCCTGAAGAAGCGGTTCTTTCGCAAATTGACCGATATAATTCGACTGTCAAGACCCACCCGTAGGCCAATGTTTTATAGCAGTATTCGGCATCTGTTTCTGATTGTTGTGTTTTTGTTTTGTGTCGCATGAATTAGTGTCTTGTTCTTTTTTTGTTTTCTTTTTCTTTTTAGTGCTCCATCTGCTTTCCATTGATGGGCACTAAATACATTCATTTATTCATATTTATATATATATATATATATATATATTATATATATATATATATATATATATATATAATATATAATATATATATATATATATATATATATAAGAGTTTACTATATATATATATATATATATATATATATATATATATATATATATAATATATATATATATATATATATATATATTATATATATATATATATATATATATATATATATATATATATATATATATATAATATATATATAATATATATATATATATATATATATATATATATATATATATATATTTATATTTATATATATATTGTATTAGGGACTTTAAAAGGGGGCAGCATGCGGCTAATTTTTCATAATGCCCATTTATCTCTTATTGGAGCTCTAACAATCACAGACAATATTTTTTCGCCTGTAAGTAAGAGATCCCCAAGGGGTCATTAAAGGAATGGGCAATAAAGAGAACGAGTATTAATGTTACAAGCCACTGTTTAAGAAAGACAGATTAAGGAAGAAATCAAGTAAAAGCTTTTTGGCTCCCTCAACTGGGATCTTCCACTTTCAAATTTTGGAAAGGCTTAATCTGCCAAGAGCAATCGCAGAAGTGTTTCTGGAAGAGGGCAATCCAGAAGAAATTGTTCTACGGGAAAGATGCTAAATGATTGAAAATCAAGATTTTTTTTTCAGGAGAGAATTGTATAGCCGTTCAAAACTAAAAAAAGTTTGCAGCTGTGTATTTTCTTTTGATCTTCAAAGAGGAGAAGTGCTGCTTCATCTCTTGACCCCCTTTTGGCACAAATATAATTTTGATTTTTGTTAGATAAAATACCAATAATTTGGCATACGTGTAAACACTTTGAAACAAGTTTGACCAGAGATATAGAGATGGGAATAGTGGGGGCCTTGAGTCTTCAACGGCACAGATAGGGAGATTAACATAGGGAAATAGCATTGGATTTCAACGGCACAGATAGGGAAATTAATATTGGGTTTCAACAGCAGCCCTCTGACGTCACGCGACACACCTGTTTCTAGGCGGAAATTCCCGCGTTGTTTCTGGACAAACCCTCTGACGTCACGACATCCATAGGGAAATAGCATAGGATTTCGAGGGCATGCCCTCAGACGTCCCGGCATCCATAGGGAAAATTACATTGGATATTAAACGCAGCCCTCTGACGTCATGTGACACAGCCTTTTTTCCTGTTACTAAGCAAATCAGGTCTAGACACGTCATGCTCTCTGACGGCACGACATCGCTGTTTCTAGACAATATTCCCGCCCTTGGCAAGAGTTCAAAGGTTAGGTGACACACTCCCTTTGTTTTTCTACAACATATATACCGCTTTTTCCATAGGATTTCTAGGACATGCCCTCTGACGTCACGCGACCCACCTGTACAATGTGGTCACCTATTTCTAGGTGACGGCTGACAAGATTTAAACGATTTCAGATTTATATTATATGATTACTTGGAATGTGGTCCATATAATACACAAGTTTAAATAATAAGCTCCTGACCCCTCAACCCTGTTTCTAGCGCATGCCCTCTGTCATCACAGCGCACACCCCGATTCAAGCATATGTTAAACCACGCGCCATACCCTCGCCTCTAGATAAGTGGAGTGACCAACCCCTCATACCTGCACAGTGCAGTCACCTGTTCTATTAAATGGAACACACATGGCAAGACTCCATGACACTCCCCTCTGGACTTCAATGAGGTCATACGACTTACACCCGTTTCAAACAGACAGATCTAATATGCTTGACGTAATTTTGCGTAACCCTACCACAGGACCCCATGGGGGAATCTAACGTAACAACAGCTTACGCCTAACTTAATGGCGGTACACACTGATTGCGCATCCCTCACTGGCAGATAATACCATTTTAACATTCTTCGCCGAAAACCCTCGAGACATTTTCTTTTTCGACATTTCTTTTTTTTCACCCGAAACCCCTAAAGCATTTTGTCATTAGCTTAATGGCTCTACACACTATACGTAATGATTGCGCATCTCTCACTGCCAGATAATACCATTTTAACATAATTCGCCGAAAACTATCGAAACATTTTCTTTTTCGGCCTTTCTTTTTTTCAGCCAAAACCTCCAAAGCTTTTTTCATTCACTTAATTACGATACACACTTTACGTAATGATTGCGCATCCATCACTGCCCGATAATACCATTTTGAGATTCTTTCGCCGAAAAGCCTTTCTTTTTCGGCGTTTCATTTTTCGATCGAAACACCATTCCTATTTTCTATAGTTCTTGACCCCGCCAGGACTCGAAAGGTCATTCCCTCCCAATAAAACGCGCTCAAACCTAGAAAACTAAGAAGACATTGTCAATATTTTGTATCTTGAACCATATTCTAAAAATAAAGTATTGCACGACACCTGAGATTCTCCATTTCTGGCAAACACTAGAACAGCGTGTTTACAGGCAAAATTTGATTCACTCCGGGGAGTATTCGCTTTCGAGATATTAATAAAGAGGAAATGTGTGTCTTACTTACGCTAGAGACTAACATCTTAAAAAAAACAGACGATAAAAACAAATTGACGAGCAATAAAACATAAAAAAAACACGACAAAAGATGAAAATGTTATATTATCATATACGCAAAAAGAACCATCTATTATAGAAAACCGGTGATTCTAGCATGCAAACCCGGGTGGTAGGGGAGGGGGGAGTGATATTAGATGCAAATTTAAGACATATAAAGACCTTTTAAAGAAATACCCCTTTTTTTAAGATAAATTCATGGATATTTCACAATGTCCTAGTAATAAATGAAGTTGTGAGCCATATTAAGCCCACTGAGTTTCATTTTAGGAGTTGATATGCGTATACATATCGACCGGTGTGTTTATTAGTTTTTTTTTAATTTTTGTTTCTTATGTTTACTTTATTATGATAGTTAATACGTCCTCGGATGTTGTAAGATGCAGAAGATATTTGGGGAAGGTATGGTTCTCTACTCCTCCTTTGACTTTCTCTTGCCCATATTTGATTTTTGATATTGGTTAATTTAACCAGTAGGTTGAGGGAACTTGAAAGGAGCCTACTGGATGTGTGTGGATTGTTAAATGGTGTTCTGCATCGGGACTACGATGTAAGTGAGAATGTTGGATGTTTGGATTCTCAGTATGCTTTCTTTGTGTGAGATGTGTGATTGGAAGAATATGAGAGAAATGAAAGTCTGCAACATGAACTGTCAAGGGATAAACAAATCATATGAGTTCCTTGATGAGCTATGTCTTAAAACAGAGCCGCATATCCTTGCCCTAACGGAAACTTGGCTTAAGGATTATAATTCTACTTTATTAGAAATAGAAGGTTATAATATGTATTTGAAAAATAGGGTACTACACCAACGTGATGGTTTAGCTGTATATGTAAAAAGTGGTTTTAGTGTACAGATTAGGTCAGATTTAGCGGTTAATTATGAAATGAAATTTGAGTCTATGGCTCTTGATGTGAGTAATACAAATAATAAGTTTATGGTTGTAGGAATTTATAGACCACCTTCAGGTAATGTTGAGGAGTTTATCGAACTGATCGATGAATTTTTGGGAAAGTTACCAAGTTCAAGAATACAATGTTTGATGTGTGGGGATTTTAATATTGATTTAAATATAGTTGATAGAAATAGTAAGGTAAGACATTTTGTTAACACAATGTTAAGTTTTGGTTTTTATCCTGCAATGAACATATGCAGACGAGTGAAGAAACTTCAGAGTCTATAATTGATAATATTTTCGTAAATATCAATTATTTATGCCAAACAGTAGTTATTAATAGTGTGTCTGACCATTTTGGGGTTGCAATATCTGTACCTGGAATTTTTGGTCCAAAACCGAAGAATAAAAGAGTGCCAAAGATGCTTTATGTGGATGGAAATGTGGTTTTGAAGTTTAAGCGGAAGCTTAAAAGTGCAGATTTTGAGTTTCTTCAGGATAGTACAGGTATTGATACCAAATTTGGTAAATGGCGTGAAAAAATAAAATTACTATTTCAAGAGTGTTTGGAGTTTAAAGAGACAAAGCAAAGATATAAGTTGCCAAGTAAACCTTAGATTACAAAAGGATTACTAGCCTCAACGGAAAAAACGCAAGTGATGTATAAAAGGTACGCGACTCAAGGTTCAGCACCTGATAAAGAACAGTATAAAGAATTTAATAGAATGTTAAAAAGTCTTTTAAGAAAAGCAAAAATGGATTACTGTGCACATAAATTTAAAGATTATGAAGGAAGCCCGGCTAAAACCTGGCAACTGATTAAGTCGGTAATAAGCCCAAATAGTGAACCAATAACTCCTAGTAATTTGCAGTGGGAGTCGGATAGTGGTGTAGCCAATAGCTTGTGTACCCACTTTTTAGAAGTAGGGCTAAGAATATCGACATCTGTGGAATGCATAAATGGTGATGGTACATACCAGAATTTTCTTCCTAAAGCATGTGATACAACCATTTATCTTCAACCAGTGAGATCGCGCGAACTTGAGGATAGCTTAAAAAGTATGGAAAAATTGGCAGCTGGAATGGACTTTATAACCTTTCAAATAGTTCAAAAAATCTAACCAATTATATGTTGTCATCTGTTGTACCTACCTTTTTAATCAATGTTTTGAGTCTGAAGTGTACCCTAATTGATTGAAAAGTGCTTTGGTTATTCCTCTATATAAAGGGGATGATAAGGAAGATATGAACAATCACCGTCCGATATCTCTACTTCCAGTGATTTCTCGTATTTTTAAGACATTGATTTATATACAACTAATGGATTATTTTGAAAAAAGATGTTTTTTTCACTCTAGCCAATTTGGTTTTAGAAAAAATATGTCTACAGAGCATGCTTTGTTATTTTTGACAACATTTGTTAACAATTGCCTATATTCAGGTTTACATGTGGGTTCAATTTTTCTAGATATTATGAAGGCTTTTGACTGTGTTGATCATAAGATTTTATTGGATAAGCTTGAAAATGCTGGAATTCGTTTTAAAAGTCTGAAATTGAGTGCTTCATTTCTTGAAGGAAGAACGCAGAAAATATGGTTGGGCACAGTCCTCTCAGAAGAGATGGTAGTAAAGTACGATGTGCCACAGGGGTCTGTGTTGGGTCCCCTATTATTTCTTGTGTACATTAATGATCTAAATTGATGCCTCAAACAACTGTCAACTCCAAGGTACACTGATGGTCCGGTGCGAGCAATACTTCCAAGTTTTGCTGATACTACTCAATTTACAATGGCTACGAAAACAGAAGCAGATTTAAAAAATGGCACGAAACAAGGAATGGTGATAATCGAGAGGTGGATGCGATTGAACAAACTGCTTGTTAATCAGAAGAAAACAATGTTCATGTTATATGGCAGAAGTTCAAATTACTATCCATGGATTGAAGAAATTGAGTTAGTAAATGGAAGCATAAAACGGACAAGTACTGTAATGCATCTTGGTGTAATGGTAGATGAACGTTTAAGTTTTAAAGATCATATTGCATTTATAAGCACTAAATTAGCCAAAAGCTTTGGAACTCTGCAGAAGCTGAAACATTTTTTTCCCAAAAATGTTATTAGAATGTTATATTTTTCTCTTATTCATCCATATTTGCTGTACTGTGTTACAGTTTGGTCGTCGACGTTCACTAGCCATTTGTATCCGCTCCGTGTGTTACAAAATAAAGCTGAAAGAGTTTTGACCAATGACTTGTCCCAGAATACGGTAAGATCGAGGTACCACTAATTAAAAATTTACCATTCTTTGGTTTGGTTCAATTTTATAAAAATTTGTTTATGTATAAATTTTTTTCTGATTTGTTACCTGCAAGTTTTTCGGAGCTTTATAATGAAAGGGAACATAGTTATAAAACTAGAAATAGTGAATTAGTTAGAACACCGCTTCCAGTTACTGCCAGATCTAAATTTTCTATTAGGTACATTGGTCCTGAAGTATGGAACAGGCTTCCGGCGGAAGTAAAAGGTAAGAAGGCTCTTGAAAAATTTTGTGCTTTTTTGCGATGTATTTTTTTAACCAGTATTGTAAACACGGATTAGGTGATTAATCTGGGAGTGAGTATATGCTTGTGAATGTTAAAAGAGAGAAATTTTCTTGAGTGTTGATTGAGGTAATTGCTGGTATATGAAAGGAAGCATAATGAATCATAGAGCATGAGTGTGGTATTCCTTGAAGTTCCCTGTAAAAAAATTTATTATCCTTAGAATGTTGATTAATTGTTTAGTAGGGATAGGAGAGGGGAGGAGGAGTCAGACTTTTATTTCCCCGAGGAAGTGTATTAGTCTATAAGTGGTTGAAGTGTTCGTTTTTTTGGGTAATATGCGTCGGGACCTATTTTGATATTGTTGGTATTATATGCAGTTTTGTTTTGTTAGCATTATATGGAGATCTGTATGTTGCTTTTTTTGAAACCCATTTGTTAATAACAAATTTAAATAATATTTTTCAGCTCCCACCTGGTAGCATTCCTTTTCAGAGGATGCATTGATAATAGATGTAGGTTTTTAGGCGTTATTGTGCCTTTAAAAAGACACAGAATAATAAGCCAAATTTAAGGAAAGACAAAGGGAAAGGACTCCAGGGGGGCCGTCTGTGGGGGGATGAATAGATTCGAGCGTAAATTTATTGTTATCCAGCCTCCATCCACTGCTCGCCACCGAGGAAGTGTCCCACACCCTCCCCTCCGAGTGGTTTGCCGAGTCCGACACACCCCCAGGACAAAATTTTTCAGCAAAAATATGAGGGGGGATCATAATATACGCAAAAAACAAACAACCATCTATTATAGAAAACCGAGACTTCTAGCCTGAAACCCAGGAGGATGAGAAGGAAGGGAGTGATATTAGATGCAAATTTAAGACATATTACAAGCTTTAAGGAAATACACCTTTTTCATTAAGATAAATTCATGGATATTTCACAATATCCTAACAATATTTTCCAGCTCCCACCTAGTAGCCTTCATTTTCAGAGGATACATTGACAATAGATGTAGGTTTTTAGGTGTTATTGTGGCTTTAAAAGGTAAAGAATAACATGCCTAATTTAAGGAAAGACCAAGGAGGAGGACTCCAGGGGAGGGGGAACCGTCTGTAGGGGAGGAGAGTCAAGCGCACATTTATTATTATCCAGTCTCCATCCAATGCTCCCTGCTTGCCTCCGAGGAAGTGTCCGGTTTCCCTCCCCGAGCGGTTTGTCCCTGCCCGACACACCCCCAGGACAAAATTTTTCAGCACAAATATGAGGGAGGGGACATCATAATATACGCAAAAAAGAACCGTGTATTATAGAAAACCGAGACTTCTCACCTGCAAGCCCAGAGGGTAGGGGAGGAGGGAGTGATATTAGATGCAAATTTAATACATATTAAGAACTTTTAAAGAAATACACCTTTTTCATTAAGATAAATTCATGGATATTTCACAATATCCTAGCAATATTTTCCAGCTCCCACCTAGTAGCCTTCATTTTCAGCGGATGCATTGATATTAAATGAAGATTTTTAGGCGTTATTATGGCTTTCAAAGGATAAAGAATAACATGCCTAATTTAAGGAAAGACAAAGGGAGAGGACTCCAGGGAAGGGGGAACCGTCTGTGGGGGAAGAGATTCAAGCGTAAATTTCTCGTTATCCAGCCTTCATCCACTAAGGTACTGACCTGCTCGTTGCTTGCCTCCGGGAAAGTCTCCACTCCCCCCTGAATGGTTTCTCTTAGCCCAGGGTAAATTTCTCACCAAAATATCAAAACACGGAAAGGAGAGGAAATTCTATTTCGAGGAATACTTGTTACCATCCACCCCTTGCGCTGTGGGGGGAGATTGATCTGTGTCTACTTTTTTGTGGGACGGAATCCGGCCATCCTACGCCGAGTGGGGGAGTTAAATTTAGGTGTACTCATTCCTGAGATGGAATCCGGGCTTCGGCTAAGCGATAAAAGAGGCTAAAAACGCCTTTGCTCGAGATAACATAAAATGTAGTAATAATAGGGAAGTTGTCACGTAATAACTACGACAACCTTCTAACGTCAGACCATCTGTGTTTCTAGCACTCAGCTAGCAAGAATCGTGCCCTGTCAAACTT